>JAZGUH010000011.1:0-424419 GCA_037893225.1 Hippasteria phrygiana | reverse complement strand
CAGTCACTCTTTTCGGGTGGAAAATCACAATTGTTGGATTTGTTTTAAATCACCAAATACTTCAACTTCAAGATGTTTGAGGCAAAAATGTTGCAGAGCTCTGTGCTCAAAAAAATCATCGAGTCACTGAAAGATTTGTTCACAGATGCTAACTTCGACTGTTCGTCATCAGGTAAAGTACACGTAGTTACAGTTTACGAATAATACAAATTACTAAAAGATGATGAAGTAAACGCGTAACATAATTGTAAAGGTCCCAGCCCAAAATGCACACATTGAATGTTTTTAAAAATGCATGTTTGACGCACTTTGTGGAATTTTTGGAAATGGTGTAGTTTAGGACCCCTTTCCTGGCTTGAATTGTTGAAAGTTGAATATCGGCTAGGTTATCCGGTCATCACCGTCAACACCATGAACACTGAATTAGCCTAGTTTTAGGGCAGGAAACTAGCCTTGAAAAAAAATAACATTAATGTTTGTGTGTAAAGAAAGAATAACTTCTGAAATAGAAATTTTCAAAGTGAACAAAGAAAACTGGCAGGAGCGGGATTCGAACCTGCGACCTCCGGAATACCATACCGGCGCTCTACCAACTGAGCTATCTTAGTTCTTACCATATGACATGTTGGTCTCCTAAACGTGCTAAATTGTCAGTCAGTCATGTCAGCAGTCAGTAGGCCTATTAAGTATTAACGTTAGGCCTTTAACATGTTTAAAGGGTGGCTGCAATGAAATTGTATAACTCTTACAATTACTATAGGCCTATAAGAAATGTGATTAAAATGTGTTTTCTGTGTTTATGCCCATTTTTGGTGTTTAATTTTCCAGGAATATTAAAGTTCCCCTCTTTCTCTATTGTTTCCGCGCCCCTAACTGCGTGACGTCATCTCGGGAACACGGAAACTCAGCGAGAGTAGTTTGATGTGGATGTATGCCGTTGTTGAGGGAACCAGCCACGCGCGATTAAATAGCTTTGGATGAAGGGACCAGGGAAACATTTCTCGTCGCATTAACCCAGACCCTGTCAGACGCAGCACAGTGCATCTGTGGTGACAGCTTGACCTTGCTGCACTCTGCACACAAGTCAATGTGACAAAGTATGCAATCTGATGCGTCTGGCAGCGTTTCTAGCCAAAATACCTTGGAGGGTTAGGGTTAATAAAATCTTTAAACAGAATCTTTTGAGTCTGAATCTGACAATCAAGTGTCGATTTTAGACTTGTTGATTCAGACACTTCTTTGGAACATTATTGGGGTGAGGAAGATGAGGAAGAGGAGCTTGTCCGTAAATGTATGAGCCAGAAGGTGAGAGTAACAGCGAAACTACTGAAGACTCCGAATCGGACTTGAAAACGATTGCTCCGAGTCCAAATACGACGTTATTTCGGTTCTACTGTAAAGAGGTGAAGACTGACACCATCCTTAGTGGTGTTGCTGAATCCAGCAGCAACACAACGACGCGGTATTATCGACGAAAAACATTTGCAAAACACAAAGCTTTTCATACCATGACACAACAAAAACACATGTGCATGTCAATGCAACGCACGCCCGGTGTACTGTCCTACATGTACATGTCGAGTCATGTACATGTTGAGTCATGGCCGACCAGCCAGCTGGGTTCCCGGGATGACGTCACATCGGCGTTACCACTTGATGGGCGGGGCTGACCCCCTCCCGCCTTAAAAAAAAAATTATTTGGCCTGACGTTTCGAACTTAAGCAAGTTCTTTCTCAAAGGCAAAATGACAGTGTACATTAAGCATGTAGGGAACACACATGCAAGAGGGGGTGGGTGGAGAAACACAAAAGAGGTATACAAAGGAGCGTGGCAGTGGGTGAACATCAAAGAGAGGGGAAGGGACTGCGAGGAAGAAAGGAACAAAAAAGTGTGGTTTAGGGTAAGGATGAAGGAGGGGAGGGATTAAGATGAGAGGGATGACAAAAGAGGGAAAAGGGGACAAAGGAGTGTGTTTGAAGGGGGATGGGTTAAATAGAAGGAAATTATAAGCTTATCTCAAGCATGAATCTCAAGCATCGATACGGATTCCCGGTTGCCAAAAAAACTTTGAAGCTCATCACCGTAACCAGGAAATAGTGATTACTCCGCCTTTGCGTTTTTCACAAGTACGGTCGTGAGTCAACGAACTATGGGCCGGTCACAGAGCATGACAGAAAATTAGGCACGCAAACAGTGCCGCCAATGACGATTTGTGTGAATCTGCCTACTTTAAGAATTCTGACATGTCCGACAGATTTTACTTTAATACCCTAACCCTGCCAGACGCAGCACAGTGCATCTGTGCTGACAGCTCCACTTCGCTGGACTCTCCACACAAGTCAATGTGACAAAGTATGCAATCTGATGCGTCTGGCAGGGTTCCAGCAAACATGCCCTGGAGGGTTAGGGTTAACCCTAACAGTCCTGAATCCTCCAATAATATGATTTTCCACACACCCTAGGGAGTTGGGGTTAATAGGCCTAGGCCTACCCGGCCCCCACCAAAATCGGTCAGGAACATTAAAAACTTGTAAACTAACCAACCCTCCTTAATAAAACTGCCTAAACATGTGCCACAACCAGTTATTTCAAGACTTAAAAATCCATGAAAAATGAGGCAGAAATTAAATTGTATTGAAGTAATAACACTTAAATTGTATGTGAACACTTGGAGTGACTGTACACTGTGCCACCCCCCCCCCCCCCCCCCCCTAATCTAGATATATACTGACTGCCTATCATATGTATCAATTTTGTGGTTTTTCTTTTGCTAATTGTAGGTATCACACTGCAAGACATGGACTCCAGCCACGTCGCCCTGTGCTACCTGAAACTCCGAAGTGAGGATGAAGGATTTGAGGGTTTTAGATGTGACAGGAACATCACACTGGGTGTAAATCTTGGGCTGTAAGTTTTTTGACTAAAACCCACTTGCAAGAAGTCTTGTATAGAAACAAACCTAAATAGAAAGTTGGACGCAATATTACATGTTGCGTTTGTCCTTGTCCCAAAATTACCTTGTGAAACTTTGTAAACATAGCTTCATGGGACAGATTTTACTTCAATACCCCCGCCAAAATTGGCCAGGAACAGCAAAATATTGGAAAATAATCAACCCTCCTTGATAACTGTCTAAACATGTGGCACAACCTGTTTGGAGATTTATGTCAACAAAATCAGTAAAAATTGGGACGAAATCAACATGTATGTGAACGCTTTAAGTGACTATGTCTCTAGGATACATGATATGGATAGCTCATCGACCATTACAATCCACTGAAGCCAACGGCCGCCATATTACCAATCCCATTTTAACACTGATCTCTATTCAAGGAGAACGAGGATGAAAGGACCCTGGGGACACCATTGGAAAACCTATTGCACTGGGAGTGATAACATGGCAGACAGGGGCTTGAACTTGTGCTATCCAGTTAACATAGAGATCAGTGGTCACTGCGCGTGCTGTGCATAAATTGCGCCCTCTGTTGATGAATGTTCAAGATGTGACAAGGTATCGCTCCTTTTGTTTGTGAAGTCAGCGTCACGTAGAGATGATTTTGGGACGGAAATATCTCCTTTTCTTGACATTTTGAGGAATATTTCTACCTTTTGGGAAAGATGGACTATTGGCAGAGGTAATGCCAAGAATATTTTTGCAGGTAAACTGCGGTTTCTAAACCTCTATTCCTAGCATAGTCCTCCCATGCAGTTTGGTGTGCTAGGACGCCATATCCTGACCATGCACTGTGCCAAGAACATCACAAACTTTCTTCCCCTATATTGCATGAAATTTACTGACTAAAGTCACAATATTAAAGGTTGTTCCAAGTGTTTATCCAATTCTAAATGCAAATGGTGGTTATTTTCCAAGATTTGGCTTTTCCTGACTGATTTTGGTGGGGAATTAGAGTAAAAACTTTCCGCGTTATTTGTGTATTAGCGTAGGTTTTAGCAGATATCAATATAGCCAATGTGTTAACCCCTTTAGTACGGTATTTTACGGGAGACGTCGGGGTGCCGCGGCGGCTCTGGCAGCCAAGCAAAACCGCTACAATGTGTTTGTGCAGTCAAGCGTAACATATACACAATAATCCAACAATGGATTGAAACTGCACAAACAGCGGCCAATGGCGTCATCCGGCCTGGTGGCACTGTTTTTTTGCGCATATTTGCGTCATCCGTACGCAAGGGGTTAACAGTCATGTACACATTTTTTAATTCTCGAGAAAATTTGAGGGGGGGGGGGGTTTCTGGATTAAGTAACAGCTCCAAATTTGAAGGTCTACAAGATCCTTATGAATATTGACATGTTTTTCTGTAGGATGTCCAAAATTCTGAAGTGTGCTGGCAACGATGATGTCATCACATTAAGGGCAGAAGATGATGCTAACATCCTGACATTCATCTTCGACTCGAAGAATGGCGAGAGGGTGTCAAAGTACGACATCAAGCTGATGGAGATTGATTCGGAGCTACTGGGAATACCAGTAAGTTTAAAGATTCACTTAAAATTTATTTGTAGGAAAAGCTCTTGATTCTTAACATGCTTAGCTAATGCAAAAAAAACCAAACAAATCAATGGCTGGTGACATGTTTTGATGAACAGTAACCATCTTGGCAGAAAAAGGGCAACATCCATCTAAGATACTTACTCCGCAGCCATATAAAAAAGAAACTAAAAAAATCTCTGCAAAACTTGCAGAGTGACTCTGGAATATGGTCTGTTTGCAGCCTGATGATTTTATAATCTTGCCTTTAATACTAATAAATAGGAAACAAATACTTATTTGGCTTCTTTTTTTTCAGGACACCGAATACAGTTGCGTCGTCAAAATGCCATCACATGAATTCCAGAGGATCTGTAGTAACCTTAGCCAGCTTGGTGACTCCGTCACCATTGACTGCCACAAAGAAGGGGTGGACTTCAAGGTTGCTGGGGAGCAGGGGTCCGGAGCGATCAAGCTCAAGCAGAACACGTCAGTAGACAAAGAAGAGGACCAGGTGAGTTGAACTGGAAGGTTTACAAACACTATTTAGAAACGGACACTTACAAGGAAGTCATACTTACAGGCTGAACAAGTCCAAAATGGAATGACAGTTCATGTTTGTATTTCTGGAGGAATGTTATTTGAGTTTGGCCAAATTTTGTGATTTGAGTCTGATTCAAGTCCACAACAAGTCCTTTTTCTTGTGATTTTGGCACAGATCCAAATCTCAATTGAAAATGCTACAAATGGGGGACATGCCAGGTGACTTCTTGCAACTAAAGAAATACCTTGATTAGAAATGACATCAAATTTTAGACCTACTCGTGTTTGTCAGCAGGTATGTCAGAAAGAGTTCCATATCCGGCCATCACTTAGACCTTGTGCGCAAAGTCTATGGGCCATGACAGAAAAAGTCAGTTTTTTCAAAGAATAAGTTGAATTTTTTTCCCTCCTAAATTCGTGTTTCTTCATCAGATTTACACTTTTTGGTAGTTTCTAAGTCATATTAAAACCCTCCAACTATTTAAAAGGTCAAAATCGGTCAAAATTTCCTTCCACCTCCCCTGCCATACTTTTACACAGACATGATCAGATTACATGTGGTTTTGTACTATGGCAGGAGGGTCAAAAACAATCACCGTGACTGATTTTGACCCATACAACAACATGGCTCGGAATGTAGGTTTGCATAGGAGGGTTTTAATTAAGGGAAAATAAGTGATGGCCGGATATGGAACTCTTTCCGGTATGTCAAGTATTCTGTTACCCATAGACACTAGCCATCTTGTAAAATTTGACCACCAGGTATGTGTGGAGCTGAACGAGCCCGTCACCCAGAGTTTTGCTTTGAAATTCCTGTGTGCTTTCACCAAGGCTACATCTCTGTCTGACACGGTCAACCTCTCCCTGACACAAGACACTCCAGTCGGTGAGTAATGCAGAGTTATCCACCTATAAACTTCCTTGATTCATTTCATGTTTGCATGCAGTCTGTTCTTTGCATGTGGAAAATCTTTTTGAGGTGCTAGCCCGTTTGATCATTGATTTGGTTCTCTGAATGTAAAAAAAAGGTGGGGACGAACACATCATAGAGCTGTCATAAATCACCTGAGTGTTAACCCCTTGCGTACAGATGGCGCAAAAAAAATTGCTACCAGGCCGGATGACGTCATTTGCTGCTATTTGTGCAGTTCCAACCGTTTCGCTTGGCTGCAAAGACCGGCGCGACACCCCGGCGCCTCCTGTAAATAAACGTACTTAAGGGGTTAATTCGCTGAATGGAACAAAGAATACCAGATGCATTCATGTTCTTCCCACAAAACCATCTGCATTTGAAGTTGAAGTTGACATCTGAGCAACGAGTGTTCATAACCAAAGTACGCAATGCTTTTTTGGACGACTGTTAGATTGTTTGCAGAAGGGACAAGCAATAACATTTTCAGCTGATTTCAGTAGTTCCTCAGTCACGCATACGTGTAACATGGATGGCTTTTAATTATAAGTATGTGTATCTGCTTGAAAGAATAGGGAGTTGGTACTCTAGTAATTTAATGAGCTTTGTGCAACCATCTTGCAAAAAAAACAGTCAAGTTTTGGAAAAGCTGGGACATCATTGTGCCATCCGATAATTTAATATGTATGTCTGTCCACTAATTAGTGTTCATCTTTTGTTTCTGTTTGTTGCAGTTGTTGAATACCCTATCGCACAGCACGGCTATCTTCGTTTCTACCTTGCACCCAAGATTGAGGAGGAGAATTAAAGTATTAAACGTTTTAGCTTTAGGTGAACAGATCTTGTACAAATTTTTGATATTTTGAGTGTCGACTTCGGAGATAGAAAATATGAAGCAGAATTTAAGCAGAAACCCTTGGTTAATGATGTCAAACCAAAAAGGATTACAGTATCGGCTTTGTACTAAAAAGTCAAAAGGGTTTTGGCTCTTTCTAAAAGAACAGACTTGGTTTGGAAAACGAGGAATTAATACATAGAAAAAAGCTGCCTAAATGCATCTTGTCAGGGGTGAGATTTGTCAGGATTTTTACTGACTTCAGAATTTTTGAAGAATCTCTTTTCAAATCTGGAATTCCTGAGGTGTTACTCTAAGGGTGTTTTTACCTGTAAAATATACATTGTAGACCAATGTTTGGATATAGACCAATAGAAATGGGTATTTTAAGGGGTGCCTTTAGGCCAATACAAACCGTACACCCTACGTTGCTCTGCGGTCCTCAGCGACCCCCAAACACTGCAGATTTTGTGGATTTTTCATTTTGGGCCAATCTCACCCCTGAAATGTACGTTTCTTTGGAAGAAGCCGCACACTGACGAGCCACATCTTTCCACGCACCCAATTGGTAAAGTGAAACGTCATTTGTACTTTGGGGTATTGATTTGTGTTCATGTAAATATGAAGTTGTGGTTATATTAAAATCTTCACCTTCAAGGAAGAATGTAGTGTCCCTCCGCCTCTTTTCCCTATATTTATATCCCCACCCAAGTTGGTCATCAGGCTCTGAAATTTTTGGGAAAACCCCACAAATTTACGACTTGGAAAAAAAGCAGCTGGGAAAAACACGGCATTCATTTCGTGAATGCTACCATGTTTGATAAAATCTGCCGGGTCAACTAATCCACAAGCTTTAATCACAATTCTGCCAAAAACTGACTTTAACAGGCTATGATAGGCTGGTATGTTGCATTGCATAAAATTTGCATATGATGCTTGGACTACAGTAGTCTTGGGCCCAAAACCCCTGTGTTATTTCTGCGCTGCGCACCCGATTCACTAACGTGTTTTCACGAAATCCCGGCTTTGTGGCCTCATGCATGCGTAGTTTACAAAATGCATCTGGATTCACAGCCGGTGTTTGCCAAACGTGCATGATTTTGGATCGCCACAAGGGTCTTGGATAAGTTGGCAGGCAATTCTTATCTTTTTCTTTACTTTTAGACAATTCTCCCTCGTTATTCCCGAGGGATCCAATCAGCGACCGAGTTTGAGCTTTATCATAAATTATTCATTACGCGTCGATCACGACGCGCGTACATGTTGCGTGTAATGCACAACCCTCAGGTCTGCACATATTTGCATAACCGTCCATCATTATGTGATATGATACTGCATATAGTTACCATAGTCTGGTTGCGCCCCCAAAATGCCAACTTATCCAAGACGTTACTACAGATCCAAAATCTGATCGCGCTGTTGGCCTGTGCATTGCAACAGCAAAAGTACAATAGTAACGTCTTGGAACTAGGACTACAGTTGACATTGATGATAGCTACAAATGATTCGGAAGGTATAAAACTTCAAGGGCATATTTATTACAATTTATCCATGCGTGTTGCATTTCATTTGAAATGTGTTCGCCAAGTGTTATTGCAAATAAAATGACTGCTCAGTTTGTTTACATTTTGTGAATTTCAGTGTACCTACTTTGCAGAATAAAATATATGAATGTGTACTGTTTGCGTTTTCTTATACATTTGCTTTTGCTTCAAATTTTAGAAATGGATGGACATGGGGGTTAGTATTTTATAGCAAATATTGCAGCAACCTGTGTAAAGTTATTCTAGTCTGCTTCCCCAAGCCTACTTGAAGGGAAAAAGAGAAAATTATAGACATCGGGGAATTGTCAGATCGGGAAACCATACATGCTGGCTTGCACCCGTTCAAGAAAATTGGAGGCATTATTTTAAATGACGGTCAGCCGAACATCAATTTATACAAAATCCCACTTCATGAAAATGACCATGCCAGATTTATCTTCGAGTACTACAAATTTGTACTTTATAATAAACGAAAAAAAGTCCCTCTCGGAAGCTTGAACTTGTCCGGTCTCTAGAGTTGAAGTCGCATGCATTTCCACTGTGCCACTAACTTGTTCAATTGGCATGAAATTTTAAATACTTGTAGTATAGATTCATACTTTGCGATGAAGAAAAATAGTCCAATACCGTGGCTTGAACCTGGGTCTCAACAGTTGATGTCCCTACGGAGGGTCTGCTCGCTCTTTGTGATGTTGTCGACAATGTCTATCTTCCATGGAAACTTGTGCATGAAATATATTTCCCGCCCTCAAATATTGGGACCTGTAATTCGTTTAGATGTAGCACTTTTGATTGACCCTAGTGTGCGAAAGCCCTGTATGCATCTTTTACGTTTTCATCAGAGAATTACAAATATACATGTATTTTGAATGTGCATGTGTTTTTGGGGCAAGTTTTGCAGTGGTTCGAATGGTGTAATGTATTCCTGGTATGTAAATATAAAACGAATTAGCATGCCAGACTACTGGCAGCACTGCCCACTACCTGAAGTCGGAATGGAGGGACCGGGAGCCAGTCTAAAAGCTATATGTGCAAAACATAAAAATCAGCTTTTGCACTATGATTTAAGGTAGGATACATCGAGAATTGATATTTTTCATGAAAATATCCCCAACAAATTTTGTTAGCTTCCCAAGGATGTAATCTTTCTGGATCGAATCAAAACACCGGAGAAAAGAAAGCGGTTGAAAATAGAGATTAACCCCAACCCTGCCAGACTCGGCACTGTGTATATGTGCCAACAGCTTCACTTTGCTGGACTCTCAATCTCCACGCGACGAAGTATGCAATCTGATGCGTCTGGCAGGGTTCTCAGGGGCGGATCTAGGATTGTTTGCAGGGGGGAGGGGGGGTTCTGAATGTTTTGCTACTCGGTCCGTTCTAGATATTTTCATGGTAAATATTCCGACTTGTCCAGCTTGGTTCAGTTTGAGCGTGAAACTTCGCTTTCTGCCAGTTCTCACCAATATACTCTAGCTGTACCTAGATGTAGAATGAAAAGCTATGGCAATAGCTTTTTCCCTTGTTCTGTATCTGTTCAACTCTTTGCCGGGGTACATGTTTCCCTTCATCTTATGGTCTCTTGTATTAATTAATTCATACCTCTTGCATCTTTGATTTCTAAAAACTGTTCCCCCTTTGTAGCTCCATACCTTTAATGGCTCTTGGCCTTGTTTGGGGCGAACTTGCAATAGAAAACAGTATACATGTACACCTAACTTTTTTAAATCAAAATTTGTACTTCATGAGCATGTGCGCCAGAGGTATGAAAGCAACCAATAAGGGGAGAGGATCATTGCAATACTATTCATCCTAAAATGTCCTTTTGCAAACACTTAACAGACGGCACAAAAAAACTAAAACCAATACCACTGAGAATGAGCAAATAGAGTACAATTATTTTAGTCGTAACACATTCACCAATTTTTACAAATTCATCATTAATAGCCAAAATTTAAAAAGCATTAAAGGACACCCTCATGAATTACATTCATATCTATCAACGGTTACATTAAGCAAGTCGTATGAAAAGAAATATAGGCACATTTATATCATCCCTGTTTAACCAACAGGCCCTCCACAACCAACAAAGATACAATGTATAATTTTTAACAGGATCAACACCTAATGCTATGAAAAATATATAAATCATGTGCACCTTAACCAATGCCTTACAAGGCTAAATGCATTTAATTCTTTACAAGAGAATCTGCTTCCTTGCCTTATCTGGGAAGATTTCATCTACAGAAATGTTTCCGAGTAATCGGTAATATATTTTTATTTTATCTACAGTGTGTGCATTCATTCTCCAATCTCGAGTTTGACATTCCACCACTTTTGCCACCATAGGCCTATTGAAAACCGACAAAACACCAGGCTTCATTTGCCAATATTATGTTTTGTTTACTTTATGATAAAAAAAAAAAAGCTACATGTAATTGTAAGAATAGATACATTTTACAGGGGTGAAATTTGAGGAAAATTAAACATCCACGAAAGACTCGAACTATCAAAGGTAGGCTATTTATAAAATTAAAAAACAAAAACGGTGTTGCTGAAAAACTGCATTTTCTACCAAAAGATACATGTATGGTTCAGAATAGCCAAAAATAGAGTTATCAGAATGAAAAGAATGTTTCAGGTTGCAGAGATCATTTTTGAATGATTGAAACAATCTAACCCTAACCCCTTGGGTAACTTTAGTAGAAAGTATCCTGAATCCGCCAAAATCCACCTATTTTGTCATGCACAAAAAGTTGGTTTTGGTGACTGCTCAATATGGAGGTATCCTGAATCCATCAAAATCCTGCAGTACCGCTAGGCTTACAATCCTCAATCCATCAAAATCCCCCAGGTTTCAATATGGAGTTATCCTGAATCCGCCGAAATCCTTAAAAACGGGGGAAGAATTTTGATGGATTTATGAACGTTAGGGTCAAGGATAACAAAATCTTCCGGAAATCTGAAAGACGTCTTTCAAAAATCCTTAAATCCAAAAATAATCTGGAGAAATGTCACCCCTGATTTTAATAGCATGTAGTTAAAAAGCAAATAAGAAATACATGTTTTAAAATCTATTTCTTTAGTGTTTACTGATGCTTTTACCTGTCGCGTTGTCAAGTACCCATACATGGGACTTCATCTCTTTGCAAGTTTGACGTCATTTGTGGCGAAAATGCAGAGTCAAGAAATGGAGCATTATTGAAAGTTTCAAGTCGCCATGAGTTACATAGAGCATGTAGTGTAGTGTATATCCAACTAAAAACATCAAAGGCTATATTCTTGCATGCAATAATTAATAACCCACGATTTTGCTCAAATAAATTGTTCCTTCATACTATTTGACAAGTGATGTATATTTAAATATTTGAGCCTCAAATTAAGTACCAAACCAATAAAAAAAAAAATGAACAGGAAAGAGAAGGTTTCATTTTAAGCTGAAGTTATTCATTTGAAACAACTGTTGGGCCCTTTTTTGGTACATGACATCTGAGGCATGGACACAATTCCTGCTCGAGTACGACTTCTTAAAAATGTTGAGAACATGAAGTGAACAAGTGATTCAAAAACAATGTAACCCCAGGAAGTCTCCCGATGTTGACATGAATGCAGATAATGCCTACAGGCATTGACTGACCCGAGTTTAGTGCACAAGACTGATGCAATACTGATGGACCAATTCGGGGGGGGGGGGGGGGGGGGGGGGGCGGGCCTGCTGATGAGAGATTATCCTATAAAAAAAAAAAATTAAAGGTGGTATACACATGATTTGCTTTTGCTGTACTTTTCAGAAATATATGGATTTGGGGGTTAGTATTTTATAGCATGCTAGCAGATACTGTAACACTGACCCGTTTTAAGTTGTGTGCATAGGTGCTGGGAAAACAAACAAAATGATGTTCTGGTAGTTGACCATACTTTAGACAAAACTGAGCAAATTATATATGTCCAGGAATTATCAGGTCGGGGAACTAGACTGTTTCCAACGATTGTCGGCCGACAAACATTGGATGCTTTAGACTGCTTTAGACTGCTATTGACTTACAAACTAGTATGGTATTTTGTAATAATTCGGTAGTTATGTTTTAAAGTTTGCAAATGATGCCAACTACCTTTAAAAAGGCATTTTAGTTTTAAGATCACCTCTAGTCAACCAACCCCCGATTGTAAAAGTGATTCCGATTATATATATTTACAACAGTTGATCATGGTGTAATTTTTTTTTTTTTTTTTAAAGTAAAAACTACCTCTGCTTACGACGTTGCCGCCCAGATTGTGCTGGAATGTAATAAAATCTGCAAAACTTCTGTACATTAAGGTCGGGTCAAGTTAACTGCAGTGTTCTACAGTGCAAAATGAAAATTCCTACAATATTTTCACAAGTAGCATTGGGCTAGGGTCAATTCCATCATCTGTATTGGTTTGAGGAAAGCAGGCAAGTGAAAATAAGGACAAATTGATACCTTCTGTCATTTCCGAGGTGTTCCCTTCTGTCATGCCTTTTGCTTCAAACCTATCCTATTAGTCACACCGACTATAGTAATAAAAGGCAACTGTCAGCTGTACACAAAGGTGCTCCAATGTAAAATATAAATCTTCAAACTGAACAAAGAAAACTGGCAGGAGCGGGATTTGAACCTGCGACCTCCGGAACACCGTACCGGCACTCTACCAACTGAGCCATCTTGCCCCAAGTTGGTGGTCTCCCAAATTGTCGGTATCTTTGTTAGATGGGTGCAAGAATAAAATATAAATCACATTAACAGTGATCACTGCCAACTTTGACAAACTCATATACCATAAACCTTGGTGCCATATCCTACAGTTTCCCTACCTCATTTATGCACTACATTGCCCACAAAGTTTTCAAAGTTGTGCGTGTACTCAGAATAAACTTTTAATACCATCATTAACTCCAAATTTCATTTCGATTAGACCACCAAAAGCATAGGTTCATTTAAACAATGGCTTATAGTTTGCAGAGAGTATATGCTCAAAATCAGTTAAAAGAACCCCCCCCCTCCCCCCCCCCCCCCCAAAAAAAAAAAATTACCAGCATTTGTTTGTTTTTCCCTTTTATTCTAAATATTCAAGTTTTATGATAGACCTGTTACTCTGAGCTTGTTTATGATTCCTGTTTCCCGACAATCGATAGTGACATGTACGCTATATTAAAGTGCCACTACACCAATACCGGTCAAAGAAAAATCCTCAGTACCGACTCATTAACAGCATACTGTGATCCCACAAAATCCCGTTCAATAAAACCTGTTCTTTCCACACTCCATGTCGCGCATTAACCTTAATTCAAAAAGCGGCTTGGAACTCCTGATCCCTCATGTGAACATTGTTCCTTCATCTTCAGCACAGCACTAGTTCACAGTACTGAAACAAAAGCAAGGTGTTTTCTCCTGTCTGTATAGTGTGTTCCATCTCAACTGCAGTGGTAGCTTTGGCCTTTACAGGGATGAGTGAACAGCCTTATGGTATCTGCTCTGCACAACCATGGAGGGCCCTGCCTGGTTTAACCCTAACCCCCAAGGCATTTTTACTAGGAAGTGTCCTCAATCTGTCAAAATCCGACACTGTAGTATACCTATGGCACATTCTTTGGACTTGAGACAAATTGGGGCATCATAGCTCCATGTAAAGTAATGGTGCCAAGGCACTACAGTCTTGAACCCATTGAAATTCAACACAACATGCTGTTGGAGTTTGTAAGGCTTGGGGTAGTTGGGGTTTACTGCAGGTAAATGGCCCTTCCAAGAAATGACGCCACTGTTTACCACATTCATAAAGTGAGGACATTCAGGTTTCTCTGATGAAATGTACTTTGTAAATAGATGCTTATTTTGAGGATATTTTTACTTCACATTTAGAGACCTAAAGGAAACTATCGTTTCTTACAAAAAAATATGTTGCAAAACCAGTTAAAAGTAACATGATCCCAAGTTGAACTATAAAGGCCAGTTCATACTTCACACGAATGCGAAAGCGAAGTAAATTTTGTGACGTCAACAATGGTTGTTTCAGTGGGACATTTGCCGTTACCCAGGCGAATTTGCTTGGCCCTCAAATTCGCTTGAAGTATGAACCGGCTTTAATGCATGATGTGATACCAGAGTGCACTGTTCCATCCCTGCCCAACTGCACAAATGCAGGTGTGATGTTATTTCGTAGGTCCATTATGGTGCACTAAACCCCAATCTGTGCAAGTTAAAGTCAAGTATCAGGCACCAAAGCCTCACACTGTACTCGACTAATTATGAAGTGAATGTGTGCAAAACCAGGAAGTGTACTCACAGTGGGAGCTTGGAGAAAAAGTTGCAGAGTGCCCACAACATATTTTTGTTTCTTTACCTCTACAATGTGTACAGATGTACGTGCAGGATTAACCACTTCAGACACCTCATTCACATGGATAACTAATATGTGATTAAATTCTCACAGCGCATTTGCCAAAATCTTTCCCTCAGAAATATTCCATTGTTTCCCTTGATGACAGCTTGCGTTAACGGCGATGCTAAATAGCTCTGGATTATATAATATGCATTGATAGATGCCGAGATACCAATAAACCATCCTTGTCTTCATTTGTTTTCCTTTTTTTCTGTAAGCTGATTATCTCTCCAAACACAGCTGCAACCTTGTAATTAAATAGGATAGTTTGATTCGATAGGGTACCTGAAGAAATAGTTTGTTTGGACACTTCTCAAAACTGACACCAAAACCCACAGGTTTCTCCATCTGGTTAAAAAAGAGTTTAGTACCATTCGGAGATAATGTTTTTGGATAGACAGTCCCTTGCTGCTTTCAATTTGGTGTCATGAGAATTGGCCGGTGCTGTCCATCTTTACAGGATGAGCTTCTTGGGTACCTCCCACGAGAACCCTTCCTTAAAGTGACCGTAGGCAGCCGTCTTCTGGTAAATTGGTCGACGGAGATCCAGATCCCTACGGGCAATAAAAAATAGAAGTTAAAACTCCGGGCAAGTGTATTTATCCACATATAACGGCACATGTTATCACCAGAGCAGGTTTCCTATCTTTCAAGTTATTTTCTCAACATCTACATGCTGATCTTGGGATATATATTGGCTTTTGTTTGGGCACCCATGATACTTGCTAGCTAGTTATAGGGAAAGTCTAATAATTTCTGCTAGTTAGTGTTAAGTATGGGATATTCAGTAAGCCCCTTTAACAAAATTAAAATTTCAGTGTTTCCAATTCTAATGTTAAGCCTTTACAAGGAGAGTACCCACAGGAATTTATGTTAATAATCCTCGTTATATACACAACTGCAAGGGGACTCTTTCTTGTACTCACCCTATAACCTATTAAACTTAATCTTAAAACTCAACTGCAAAGGCCTTCTGAACAAAACTCCATTAGAATCATACCAGTAGCATGGCCTAATGGCATTTAATTTATCAAACAAATCACAAGGGAAACTGACGAGGTAAATTTGAATGAATTTTTAAAGTGAACAAAGGAAACTGGCAGAGGCAAGATTCGAACCTGCTCCTGCCAGTTTTCGTTCACTTTTAAAAAAGACATTTAATTAAGTGAACAAAGAACCCTCAAGAATATGAAAACTGTCACCCAGACATATGACATCCTATCAGAAATAAAGTTCCAAGATTTCTCAGGTCGACTGTGTTAATTCAACAATTCCATTTCATTAACCCCTTGCGTACGGATGCTGCAAATATGGGAAAAAAAACAGTGCCACCAGGCCAGATGACGGAATTGTCCGCTATTTGTGCAGTTTCAATCTATTGTTGGATTATTGTGTATAGGTTACGCTTGACTGCACAAACACATTGTAGCGGTTCGCTTGGCTGCAATAACCGCCGCGGCACCCCGACGTCTCCCGTAAAATACCGTACTCAAGGGGTTAAGCACCTACTGAAAACATTAATGTTTTTATCTTTTTAAAGCACAACGCATGTAAAGTTTGGCTTGGACTGCAGCCGGACAAAATTACTATCATCTGTAAATACCTGATGATTGCTCCAGGTCGTAGATCAAAATTGTCCTTGACAATTTTCAGCAACTCCTTCTCAGACTTTTCAGAGGTTCCGTAGGACGACACAAAGATGGAAAGAGGTTCCGAGATGCCAATAGCATAGGACACCTGTCAAGTAGAATTAAACAGAATATTGATTTAGCAATACTTGTCCGTTCTCTTTCTAAGTTTAACCCTGAAAAATGAATTTGTTTAAAATTGCTATGTAAGTTCTTTGTACTGAATTTTTTTTTTTTTTAAATACGCCAGTCCCACCATTTGATCCCGTTTCAACTGTTTAAAAATTGGGTACTGCCATTTCAGAGACTAGTCTCCATGAATGGCCACCCCTGCTGTGTGCATAATGCCACATTTGGTTTTTGACCCCAGCACCGAACAAAAGAAATGTCCCATTCCAGCTGTTGGATATATTGACCTGATATTGACCCGTAAATATGTGTTTATTTAAGTTATTTTCATCAATTCAGGATTCATCTAATGTAAAAATATAACAAGCTCATGCTCGTTACTTTCTTTTTTTACATTAGTGAGGTTGGTTAGGCTTAATCTGTAAAAGATCCCCCACCTTTACCTCAATTTTCTGTCCCACCCCTCCAAAAACAAACGGGAACTTTAAATCGTTTTGAAACTTGATATTCCCCCAACATCAAACAGTTTGTGCCATTGTTTTCTGCAGGTATGTATAGGTATAGAAGTTATGTGGACCAGGTATACTTGGACTTTGCAATGCCATATTTACACTGCAAGAAATCTTATCTTGAATGCATTGTGCTAGATTTCTCAAACAGTTACAGCATAAGTACCCTATTTAAATATAAACCAAGCTCAGATTGATAAATGAAAAAAAAAGCATTGCCAGTCATTGAAACCCCAAATGGCATCAATTATTCACACCACCTTTTGACATCTCATTCAACATAAATTGCTTTCACTCATTAACCCTTTGTGTACGGATGACGTCTGTGGACGCAAACAAAAAAGTGTCACCAGACCGGATGACGCCATTGGCCGCCGTTTCAATCCATTGTTGGATTATTGTATATGTCATGCTTGACAAACACATTGTAGCGGTTCGATTTGGCTGCCAGAACCGCTGCAACACCCCGACGTCTCCCGTAAAATACCGTGCCCAAGGGGTTAAAAGTTATGCTTTCCTCACTAATCTTTGATCATTTTCCTCAGTTTTGATGTTTACAAGAAAGGAATTTAAATCTTAAACAACCCCCACCAAAAACAAAATCCAGGGTTACACTACACTGTTATGCTGTCCAGTTTTAACTGGTCTTGGCGGGATTTGTCACCTAGAATTTTTTTTTTTAATTTATCTTTGAACACATGACACCCATTCACACCTATCTGCCTATCTATTCAGGGAAAAATGTTCGACTTCAACCAGGTCTCAATTAAACGTCACAGCAGGGAGAAACAAAGTCCGTTTCCGTCAAGATTGACAACAGGTCATATCCGGCAATAACCAGCTATCCAGGGTAAGACAAAATATAACAATTGTGTAAAGATACACATGTACCATAACGTTGGGAACAAGACAACAGAACTATTTTGAATGTTTTTAAAGACAAGCAAGACTAAGTATTCACTAGCGTATTTTGTTCCTCCTTTCATAAATTAAGTTTTATATATGTGCTCTATGTATACTGCCTTCAAGCGCGAAGAGCTCCAGCTCTTACTGGCCAAGTGGTGGTTTACCAACAGTAAAATTGTTGCCTTGGAGACTAAGGAGTCCACTAAACAGACCACTTCATCCCAAACACCATCTAACAATTCCCCTTACTCAACAGGAGCAAAAACTTCATACTTCTTTCAATTCAGCATGTTTCAAAGTATCACTGTTGGGTTTACTTTGAAAGCAAAATGACTTAAAATAGTAGCATTAAAGAGCAACTGCAACAGTTTTGAAAAGTGTTAGAATTAAATGTTATTGTGTTTAATATATAATAAATTACTTATTCATTACAAAATCATGTTTGTTTTGTGTGTCAATGTGATTTTGCGAGAAATTATTACCAGTTTCATTTGAGTTTATGAAAACTTTCCACAAATTGGCCGCTGGCAGCGCTGTTGAGAAATGAAAGAAACATGATGTAGTACCGTAGAAAGCTGCACGCGATGTTATGTGCATGTGTTTAACGGTAATACGTCAGAAATAAATATTCATTTGATGTAAATGACTGACATCACGCTCGTTTTCATGAAACTGGGATACTCGCGGAAAGAAAGGCAACAAAATTGCATTTTTTTAAACATAAAAACCGGCATCAAAGATGGGGATCTTGACAATTATTTGTTTTATTTGTCATAGCTCTTCTCAATTAAATCAAAACCAAAGAAAAGTTGGGAATCGTTGGAGTTGCTCTTTAAATCCTAGCACATAATACTTGCTTCTGTTATTAAAAACGTGATCATTACCTGGACAAGAACTCGTCTGCAGAGCTTGGCTGCCACCAGTGATTTGGCCACCCATCGCGCAGCATATGCAGCAGACCGATCTACTTTGCTGACATCTTTACCTGAGAATGCACCCCCACCGTGGGCGCCCCACCCACCATAGGTATCCACGATGATTTTACGGCCTGTCAAACCAGCGTCACCTTTGGGGCCACCTGCAACCAACCAAATCCGTCATACATCACTGATTGCCTACGAATAGAGCTCAAAATACTGCTGGTCAGATGAACTAAGTAGACATTATGGTCTAGTGGCTTCCTAAACGAACAAATTTGGTGTTTTTTTCTTTTTAAGTAATTCAGAGAAAGCACCAAATTTTTCCTTTAAACCCCAAGAGTGCATTAAAATTTCGCTCAGTTATACATCAACTAAGGACCAAAGTAATGTATCATCTTCATATATTCTTTTGGTTCCGTCTGATTTCTTGACCTACTGAAGGCTTTGTCGTTTTGGTCATCATCCCCAATTCCTACTGTATTTATTTTAATAAGCCAGTTCGGTATCTGAAAGGTCTAAGGTCAAAGGTTATTTGGGATAAAATTGCTGACGTAATGTCACGCCACGTTACGTGAACGCCCATTCTGATTTAATTTAACACGTGCGTGTTGTGCGACCACCTTTTGCGTTCACACACGCACGTTAGGTCACGCGGGTCATTCGGGATAAAATGTCATTGTGCACATGCGTAGTTGAAATACCGAACTGGCTTATTCTCAGAACGGATGAAAATAAAACTGAACCACAGAAACAAACTTGCCTATAATAAAACTGCCGGAGGGATTGAGATGGTACACAGTGTTTTCATCCAGGTACTTGGCTGGTATAACAGCATCAATGACCTGCTCTTTAAGTACCTTACGCAATGTTTCTTGTGTGATGTCTGGGTCATGCTGAGCCGAGATGACGATGGTGTGCACTCTTAGAGGTATAAGATGCCCCTTCTGTTTTTTGTATTCCACAGTCACCTAGACCACAAGAAAAAAGTTGAGCTTTTAATTTTTAAAATTAAATTCATTTTATCTCTCTCCTCTCGTCAGTATATTACAGACAAATCTTACTATAATTCCAGGAATCTGTCTGTGTGTACGTGCACTGTATATATCTCCGAGGACAAGAGAAGAAAGGAAACACAAAGAAACCTTTCAGTCTTCGAACGTAGAGTCTTTTGTTGAAATCGGTCCTCGAACGTAAGGATACGTGCTTAGTCTATGGGGTTTGGTTATATCAAGGGAACAAAAGGAAACACAAAGCTTTGTCCTCGGACGTATTAGGGAAGTACGACTGTGTGAACGTGTTGGGGTATTGAAACCGCGGACGAAAAATTCCTGAGAACAAAAGAGAACAATATCGTCCGTGATTCCCAGCAAACTTTCGCGATTGAGATCGTGTACAAAACCTATGGGAGCCTTCCGAAAAAGTTACAAACAAAAGAGGGAACAATAGGACATCCGCGTTCGACGGTGGATACGCATTTGTGTGGGTGTGTGTATGTGTGTATGTGTCTGAAATTTAATTATCTCCAGAACCGGGCCCTGTATGAAGTTGAAAATCGTCGGGTTTATTGCTCAGGACCCAAGAATGTGCAGTGTCAATTTTGAAGTTGTTTGGATGAGCAGTTCTCACAAAAAATGCAAAAAACAGCAAACCGGAGGCCTAAATCTGCAAACGTGGCTGTATAGACCGCCACGCATGCAATGGGGCCTGATTTAATATGCAAATAAATTAGACGCATGCGCATCAGTGTTACCAAAAAGCTCTTCCCAAGAAACTTAATTCCAAAACTGGTCTGCGTGTGGCATGGAAACATACACCCGTGGCTTTTTTTTAACGAAAGCCAAGCAATTTGTCCGTTTTAAACAGGCACATTTTGAACGGGCATGTACTAGTGTAACTAATGAACAAAAAACACTGGATCCAAATGACTTTCAAAAATGTGAAGCTTCCATCTTTGGATAATCCAGAATTACGTTTTAACCATTAACCCTAACCTCACAAAATACTAGTAGTAAACTGTAGTATGCAGTACTCTCACCTATTTGTGTACAATGCTTGTAGTAATTTTTAGTATTTGATACTTCACCCCAAATAAAGTATAGGTAGTAATATATACTACTGCTGTTTGTTGCTGGGGTTGGAGGCAAAATGTCTGTTTTCATCTAAGGCGGAAACAAAGCATGAACTACAGGTTTTCAGAGATATACAATTTTTTATCTTAGCCATCCAATTTATTGACACAAATATAATTTACCCAGTAACTTAACTGTATTACACAGAAGTAGTACTCTGTAGTTGCAAGTATCTTGACTGCTGTCATGATACACTCAATCATCAAAGACAGAGAGACTCAGTGCTACAGAATACTAAGTAGTATTTCGTAGTACACAGGTCTTCACCCCAAATGAATGCCTAAGATGTTAGGGTTCAAACTTTGTTGAAAAATCCATTCCACCATTGTGTGAAACTAAGCTCTTACCAACTGAGAATAGTTGACCAATCTTTACAATCGATTCTTCCAGGAGATTTTACTGAATGTTTTGAATTTAACAATTTTGTAAAGAAATGTTGTTTCTGTTTCAGCTGGGACCCTCTTTAATTTAAAATTAAACACTTTCAAGAAATACTTTTACAAGTAAGGAGCCCAAGACTACATGTACACTAGTGATAAAGGCAAAATTTTCTAGGGAATGCATGATTCTCCTAGCTGTAGTTCCTTTCTACCTGTGATTTGCCATCAGGTCTCAGGAAAGGCACTGTCTTAGTTTTCCTCAACTCTGCCATCTTTCTGGTCAGTCCATGTGATAGAACCACCGTCAGGGGCATTAGTTCTTCTGTTTCATCAGTTGCATAGCCAAACATTAAACCCTGTAGAGGGAGGAAGCACAACAAATAGAAAAGATAGAGAAAAATGAACAGCTAAGATTTGGAAACTTTGTGGATATACATGCATTGAAACATTCATGTCAATGTACATTTAATTTGCCTTGCTTGTCACCTAAGCGGGCAGGGCGGGGCAGGCGGGCGGGGCAGGCGGGCGGGGCAGGCGGGCGGGGCAGGCGGGCGGGGCAGGCGGGCGGGGCAGGCGGGCGGGGCAGGCGGGCGGGGCAGGCGGGCGGGGCAGGCGGGCGGGGCAGGCGGGCGGGGCAGGCGGGCGGGACAGGCGGGCGGGGCAGGCGGGCGGGGCAGGCGGGCGGGGCAGGCGGGCGGGACAGGCGGGCGGGACAGGCGGGCGGGACAGGCGGGCGGGACAGGCGGGCGGGACAGGCGGGCGGGACAGGCGGGCGGGACAGGCGGGCGGGACAGGCGGGCGGGACAGGCGGGCGGGACAGGCGGGCGGGACAGGCGGGCGGGACAGGCGGGCGGGACAGGCGGGCGGGACAGGCGGGCGGGACAGGCGGGCGGGACAGGCGGGCGGGACAGGCGGGCGGGACAGGCGGGCGGGACAGGCGGGCGGGACAGGCGGGCGGGACAGGCGGGCGGGACAGGCGGGCGGGACAGGCGGGCGGGACAGGCGGGCGGGACAGGCGGGCGGGACAGGCGGGCGGGACAGGCGGGCGGGACAGGCGGGCGGGACAGGCGGGCGGGACAGGCGGGCGGGGCAGGTGGGCGGGGCAGGAAGGCGGGGCAGGAAGGCGGGCGGGGCAGGCAGGACAGGTTAGTGGGGCAGGTCGGTGGGGTGGGGCAGGTGAATGGGACAGGTGGGTGGGGTGTGTGGCAAGGTGACCGAAGGAATGAGGGGTGAATCTGCAATGTACTTGATCTCCTGCTCCAATGTCTTCGTCTGCTTTGTTGATGTGGACTGAGTCTGCAATTTCCCTGGCCTGTTCCTCAATGGCCACAAGTACATTGCATGTCTCTGCATCAAAGCCTGCAGGAAAACATGGGTGAAAAGCATGGCAGTTGTAAACCAAAGTGAGCTCAAATACCCCTCCTACAACCAGCAGAGCTACCCTAACAAGTACCCATTTATTACTCCTGGGGCCGATTTCACAAAGCGCTAAGACGCGTCTTATCTCGAGTAACTCGTCCTAACTTGTGATGCGTCCTAAGAATGATTTCACAAAAGATAAGGGTTTAACGTGTCCTAACTACCTTGACAACGGGGCAGAACCGTTCTTAACTTAAGATCGGTGAGTGGGTCGTCTTAACTGATGCTGTACGTAGGTTTACGTTGCTGACCGCTTGATGCAATAATGGCGTTGCTACTGGCGCTGGCTGACCATTAAGCCAGATGGGTGTTAAGAAGAGAACGTCTCTTTCATGACAGACGGAATCCGTTAGATAGTTTGAACGACAAGGAAATTGTCTGTAGATACATATTCACGAGGCAGGGGATAATAAAACTTCCAGACAGGATTGGTGAATAAATACAACATGAAACACAGGTAATTAGAAAATAATAAACGGACGTTAATAATTTCATTTTTCGTCCGTTCATTTTAGCACGCATAGGCCTACCACCTGCAAGCGTTGTTTCAATTTTGTTTAGCACCACCATTAGTCAGTGTGTTGATATGTAAATATATTGCATAACCACATCATTACACGTAAAGAAATCTTCTATTCGGCGGTAGTGGTGGTTTATTGTTATTGAGTTTGCAGACGACATTTCCCAAAAAGTTTGGGAGCCAAAAAGTTTGGGAGCCAAAAAGTTTGGGAGCCAAAAAGTTTGGGAGCCAAAAAGTTTGGGAGCCAAAAAGTTTGGGAGCCAAAAAGTTTGGGAGCCAAAAAGTTTGGGAGCCAAAAAGTTTGGGAGCCAAAAAGTTTGGGAGCCAAAAAGTTTGGGAGCCAAAAAGTTTGGGAGCCAAAAAGTTTGGGAGCCAAAAAGTTTGGGAGCCAAAAAGTTGTACGTCAACTCGCCAATCAGCCATCTAGAATCATGTGGAATGCAGATGCGTCCTGCTTAAGATGAATTTTGTGAAATCGATCTTGGGATCGACCTTACGTAAGATGGATCTTATAGTTGGGACTCTTCTAGACACTAGCACTCTACACTGGCTTGGCTCGAACCAAAAATCTGTGGAATTAGCGACGAGACCTCGAGTCCGATGTACACTGTTCAAGCCAAGGCAATCCCACACAGTTCCAACATTTTCATACAATCTTTTGCAAAGAAGCTTATTTTCACTGTTTGGGATTAAAACTCGTGCCCGTCTCACCTTTTTCCGAACTGTCATAGCCGATTTGTCTGACTGTGTCTCGAATGACTTTCTGGTAGTCGATGGTCGCATTTGATGAGATTTCCCCAAACACCATGACCATACCAGTTTTGGTGGCCGTTTCTGAGGACACAAACAGGAAATAGGTTGGGAAATAATATTCCTAATCTTCCAAAACCAACTCTTGTACTGCTTCAGTCTAATACATGAAAATACAATTTTCACAGCTTATGTCACATCCTATCCCAAAAATTCCTGTGTCATGGCTTTTGAAAATATTTTGACTTTCCAATTTATATTCTAAAGTGCTTGTATTAAAAATTCACCATTAAATTTCACCACTGTATTGCAAAACCAATGCAATTGTCTGGAGTAACAATACCCTGCTTTATCTATGCTGCGATTCAAAGCATTTTCATGTTACAGAATTTGCTGGTCCTGTAGAGGAGTAAAATATTTACATTCCAATCTCAATCAGCATACATGGGATGTCAAAATACTGACTTAATAATCTGACAGTTACTGGTGGACCAGGAATTTTCACATTAAAACCCAAACCCAAGCAGTCCGTCATGTCCGTTCATGCTTTCATCAATAACAAACTTGTTAGGCTTACCACAGGCGACCTTGGCATAGGGGTCTTGGGCCAAGTGGGCATCCAGCACTGCATCACTGACCTGATCGCAGAGCTTGTCTGCAGAAACAAAAAATACAATAATTACAACTGAGCCGAGTTTTCATTTGAGTTTTGCACAAATGAGAGAAAATGTAATCCACAATTTAATACCTGATTGAAAAAAGGGGCTCACTTGAAAAGATTTTTAGATAATATAAAAAAGTAACACGCATGATAGCCAATGGTGTTAGCATCAACTTCCTGTGTAACTCAGTTCATGGCCAAAGAATAGTGGACTTGAGCCCTTCTTTCAATCAGCTTGAAAAATCATCTCAATGCCATTTCTGCAGTTTGGAGTAATAACTTGTGATTAACTGAAGAACATTTTTCAAAGTTTTGGACAGAAACCAGGAAGAAACTGCCTCGCTGAAATCGAGTCAAGCCACCTTCAAAATAAATGGCCATTTGGATCAATGCATTCTGTTCATCTTCAGGGGACGGGACTGTCTACAGTATAATAAATCACCATCAGAGAGCAGCAATCAAATAATTATCACAGTACTTATAATTCCTATGCATGCCACAAACAGGCGACTCTTCCCAAAATAACCCCAAAAGGGCGACAGTTCTGTCGCCCATTTAGAGCACCCTACTAAAAAACCACTCCAAAGGGGCGACTTTCACAATAGGGCGACAGTTATGTGTCACCCTAATCGACCCTGTCGCCCTAACCCACTCTTTTGTAGCATTATGTGCAGGCCTGATTATGTGTCGCCCCATTAGCCCTCCTACTATTTAAAAGTTGCATAGGAGGGTTAAAAATTAATAACTCCTATGCAAACATACATTTTGAGCCATAGGTCAAAATCAGTCAAGTGATTGTTGTGACCCGTTGGAATTCTATGCATAGAACTTCATTTTTGACCTGTGATGACCGTTTCAGCAACTAGCTATGAGAATGATTTGACATGCTGTGACATATGGAAAGGGTCAAAACCGGTTGACTGAATTTGACCGGCCATAGTACTAACCACATAAGTAATCTGACCATTGGTGACCGGTCTGTGTTGAAATTATAGACAGGGGAGGTGGATGGAAATTTTGACAGATTTTGACCTCTTAAACAGGAGGGTTTTAAGGCATGACTTCTCATAACATACTAATAGGTTACATAGCCAGGTGCATCTACATCAAGAAAAGTTAACATCTCTTACATGTAGCTCATATTGCTCAACAGCATTATTGCAAATCCAGTGTACAGTAGTTCTCTGAAAACTTGAACCACTGATGCATAGAGACTGCGCAGCATTTCAAAGTACAGAGACGTGGCAAAATCCTTGAACTTTATTGAAATCATGGAACAACTTTATTGTCAGCATCATTTGTGTCTGAAGCTGAAACTTTGACATTCGGCCATTGTTGGTACTTTTTCCCTATCCATGTTCAGTGGCCCCTGGTGAAGCTACCTCATTTCAGTCTTATTTATCAGTAATATAATGCAAACAACGCTAACCAGACTAGCCAGCAAAGTATTACTGCCATTGGTGATCCAGGTGTGGGGCAAGAAAAAGAAACAAAACAGTCTTGTGAACACCTGAAAATTCTATCTTTTTCCCCCCACGAAGTTGGCACGTTTATTTTGCACGCTTGGCATAACTGGACATACTAGTTCATGCTGGACGTCCTGGTTCAGGGGCCACGAAAAAAGTGTTTAAAACCAGTTGGTGTTTTATCGGCCGTTTAAAACCACCCACGTGACGGGCTCTCGACTAATAGGAACGGATAAACTGATGTATTTATGAATAAACAATATTTCCATACACGAGTCTCAACAATCAATTGACTTTTGACCACACCCAGCTAACACTGTGGGGAAGGGAGTGGCCCAATGTGTTTTTGTCCAAAATTGTACAGGGTTAGTACACCATTCATTGATTACAGCCATCTTGGCAAAATATTGCAAACGAGAAGAAAATGTTCATATGGCCCTGCTAAATCCAACAAATCCAACAAATAAGAAGCCTGCTTAATACTAGCACTGAACAAAACCAAGTTCTGAATTCCATGGAAAAACCAAATGAAAAAAACCAGGAATGGAAAACCCAAAGAAGTACATGCATCGCGTATCTATAGATGAATCCGGCGACTAAAATTAGAAGCATTTACTGCGGTGGCATCGCGCTCGCGTGCGTATTTTACGCACGCGCTCGATGCAGCTTCGACCAACAGGGTGTTTACAACTTGCACAAATGCGCGCGACTGAAATTAAAGAACGCGCGCAACCTGCACGCGGGCGCGGCACCACTATAAAAATGGCGTCGGCGAATTCCTGTATACAGACCATTTCGATAAACAGAATACCTCTTAGAGGGATAAATATCGAGGTTTTTCTCAGTCTTCGCAGAACCAAATAAAAACCTGGGAAACCCAAACCCGGACATGCATCAAGTATCTATACAGCCCAAGGAAAAGAAAAACATTGGGAAACCCCAATCCAGAACACACATGCATCACCATCTATACAGCCAAAGGAAAATTCCATTTGGATGATGACCAGAATAATTCTCAGAAAGAGAATAATATCGACACTTTAAACCAAGTACGTCTTATCTTCACTACAACCAAATTAGAAACCTGGGAATCCCAAACCAGGCCCTGACATGATCACCTGACAAGGGCCGAAGAATTTCCGTTTGGATTGCGGCCAGATTTAACGACTCCGTGGTTTAAATGACAGCCTTTTTCTGTTGGCACCATGATTGCAGTAGAATCACGTGAACGCACCATATCAAGTGATGTCCAATCACGTCAGTGTTAACACAGGACATTAGCAACAGCAGGCAAGCACAACAACGTGGTACTCTGTAGAAGTTCGCAAAGGGGCGTGGTGACAACTCATGAGCAGGAAGTCACTGCCCAAGTAAACATTTCTCATTTATTGCTTGCCTCACTTAGTTTAAAAAAAAAAAAAAAAAAAAAAAACAAAAACAAAAACAAAAAAAAAAAATTCCAAATCTGGGAAAACCCAAAAATTTTACTTGCTGCAGAGTCCAGACGTCGTGCTTCTAACTGGAGCCAAATACTTTAAGAGACTGGCAATATTATCACAACTCGGTGCGCTGCCAGCGGCAACCGGGGATCGGCCAAATTACGCAGTGCATCATGGGGAAAAGTCGACATCGCAAAACCGGAAGTTGGTATCTTCAATGCATCGACCGTACTTCTTACACCCCTTCTCCACTTAATCTATCAACTCCTCTCTTCTTTCCCGCACAAAGTATTCCCTGATTAGTCAAAAATTGCTTCAACTCATCCACTCACATTCGCGCGAAATCCAAACTGCTGTACTGTCTACCATCTAATACAACGCGATAGACGAGATGTCGACCCCGAAAGTGGGAAATTGGCCTTTCCCGGCTTGCTGCGCACCGAGTTGTGAATCGACCGAATTACACAGGAGTTATGATAGCCAGTGGTATAACAATTGTACCATTCCCAGTGTTCCAGACTATACATGCACAATTAGCCAGACATTATGTTGCCATAAGTTCTACATTTTCCACAAAACTTAATGATGCAATCATCAAGGGACAGAGAAACTAAAGAATGCCAACAAAAAAGACATTTAACCAAGCTAGTCTGTACTCGCTGGTATAAGTTTGGTAACACTGACAAATTTTTTGGAACCAGTTCACTTTTGATCATGCTATTTTGAAATCTAAACAAGAAATTTAAACATTGTGGGAATCAAATTTAATCTCAATAACGATACAAACAGACATTTAACCCGCACAGCACTCATGTATATGGTGCATCCTGCACTTGTAACATTCCAGAATCGGTGTCAATGTCGTTGTGTATTTCTTGGCATGTAAATAAACACGTGCACAAATCTCAATGCAGGTCAGTTCAACCATGGAGGAAAAAATAATTCCTCTATGGTTTAACAAACTATCAGTAACCACAATTACCAGTAGGCTTTTAAATCTTCGAGACAATTCAAATAAATGTGAACAGATACCCTGTATCCCTGTGATTTGTCTTCTTCTCTTTAGTCATCATAGCCCACACCTTGAGTGGTCTGTTCGCCTTGTGTTAGGTGATACTCATAGGAAAGTACTCATTGACGCGATTGACCCAAATCACGCGTGCCTTTTCATTTTTCCGGCCGATGTAAGTGTACACGCAGGCCTACGTATTTAGCACCAATCAAACTTCCGACTTATCAATAATAAAATCTACCATGATTGCGACCAAAAGAGGAACAACGCACTGGAATTTGGAAACTTGCCGCGTGCACCGCGGTGAAACAATGTAAAGCGCATGCATGGTTTCCCTGTGAAGCATGACCTTGCGCTCGGGCCGGATGTACGCTTTCCTGAGCCGCTTTTACCGACTCGCACTGTCTACACTGGACTTATCGTCTCGGGAAAAGTTACCTGGTCAGTTTTCCTGGGCAGCAGTTGGCCGGTAGAAGTAACCGCTGGACTCAGGAAAAGTAACTGAGAGGAAAACGTCTTAGGCTGTCCGCACTGGACTTAAAAATGGGAAAAATTCCCATCGTCTCGGTCAGTTTTACCAAAATAAGTCCAGTGCGGACAGGGCTTAAGCAAAATGCCAAGGACAATTTACTTTGGGACAAGGTCGGACTAAAGTCATTTTGAAAATCTTTTTTTCATTAACTGCACTCTTGTGGTTATCAATGGCATCTTTGGCAGAGACATAATTACCATATCATGCCATTGTATAGCCCCGCATAAACATCTCCATACTGGACTTCGTTAAGGCCCTAGGCTACAGGTCCCAATGTAACAAATCTTGCAACTTTTTGCAAAGTTATTTTAGAATTTACAATAAATGACAAGCTGTCTTCTGGTTAGCCCTTCATGTGGCAAACAATTGTAACTGTCTGCTCTCTATTCTTGGCTGCACCTTCAACAACAGGTAAAGCCTGTGCAGCAGATGTGTATGGAGACCAAATCTGGGCGATTGTGTAGTGTAGGGCCCCTCTTTAGTTTTGATCAAAATAGAGTCATGGGTATTTTTTCTCATTCCAAAATGACTTTTACCTACAGCAGACTTCTCTTAATTCTTTTGACATCTTTTTTGTTGTAATTTTGAACAGTTTATTGCGGTAGAAAATGCAATTTTCTTACGCTCTCAACGCGGTTTTGCGTGTTTACTGCGAGTCGCGGTGATCGGCATCTTTTATTTTCGAGTTGCATTTTGTCGTCTTCATCGCTGCTTTACCCCAAAATTTCCCTCAAAAAATAAACCCTGCCCTTTAACAACGGCATACCTGTTGGTTTGTAATGTCGCTAACTAGTTTGGCAATTCCAATAACCTAAAAGTGGATTTTTGTTCCCTTATATAGGGAACAGGGCTCTACACTACACAATCGTCTTACACCTTCTCAATGATATGGATGGATGGGCAAGGGGTAGGGTTTTCAGTTCCTGTGTGCATGACTGAAGCTCTCTGCACGCACAAAGCATCGGACGCACCAAAATCTTAAAAATTAAACAACTTTTACCTGTCAAAATCTTACCAGTAATAGCTCCTTGGAAAGCTTAGAGTTTCAGCTATCCAACAATGTACATAAAATAGCAGTCGGAAGTACGTGCGACAGCCTAGGGTTTTTATGAATGAACCACTCTCGCCCCGCCCAGCCTTTCGCGAAGTGTTGCGATCGCGCGCATTCGGCCCGTAAAATTCACCGAGCAATGGGCCGAGCGTCCACTTCAGAGCTATCTCCACTGCCCGAATACTTTAAGATTGACATGAGAACGGGTTTCCCTATTGACCCAAAGGGCTACTTTAAATATCAAAGCTTGCTCGATCACAATAGCTACTCTAGAACTGAAGTTACGCAAGGATAAAAAGAAAAACAATTTTGAGGTGAAATCTTTAAATATATGATATACTATGTTTCATATAAATAGGAACTATCATGCTCATTTAACTCGACAGGCCAATGAATTTCATTTGCCATTTGTAAGAACCACTCTCACAAAGAAAAGTGTTAAATTTTAAGGGCCTAAATTCTGGAACTCCCTTGACAATTCTTTAAAACAATCGTTATCTACTTTTACTTTCAAAATTAACTTTAAACATTCTCTTTTGAATCAGTATTCTGACTCATGATTCAGAAATTTAATAACGGACATGTTCATTTATTTATTCTGCTTTATTTTATTATCTTCTTTAACTTACCATGTACATGTATAGTCTGTTATGTTTGTTCATTAATGTTTCATACTCTTTTTGTGTAAGCTTGTTGAAATACATGTAATGCTTTTGTTTGATTTAGTTATTTCCACTGTTAGTTCTTAAGTTGTTGTTTATCATGTTTATGTTCAGGGTACCCGCACTCGACAAGCTTTGCTTTTTGTGGGTCTCCTGCATCTCTTGGCATTAATATTTCTATACATTTATAGTTCACTTATTACTCCTGTTGTAACGTTATAAAACTTAATAATTGCTATGTGTATGTATATACTGTAATTGTTTTATTGCCTTGAGATGAAAATAAAGTCAAGTAAATAAAAAATAAAAATTTAAAATATAAAAATTGAAAGGTGAGAGCGGTGACTGAATGATTTTCACGTGTCTTTTCTATCATATGTGAGAGTTTTGAGCCTTAATTGTGTTTAGTTTGGAGCGGAAAGAGTGTTTTCTACACCCTTTCAAAAGCTCTTTTGAGGGAAACGAGCACGAACGCTGCATGCACGGCGTCCGTGTGTGTCGGCCGATTCAACGGGGGCACTTGCCCGTGAATGACGGCGAGGCCGGCGGCGAGGCCGGTGGAGCCCCGGTCATTCGAATCTGGTTGTACCAACGCAGTTTGGGGGGTTTTATAACAAAATATTCATATCACATAATATGCAGAATATATTTCTACTAACATCAGGATTACATATTGCAGAAATTTCTAGTTCATAACGTTTTATTCTTTTGGGCGATACCATTATAACTAAAAGGTATGTTTTTCGTATTCCTGGAGGGGCAGAAATACCAATTGTAAAACATATCCCCAAAAAATAATTATGGTTTATTTATTTGATATACTTAATTGTTTTGAATGAAAATGAAAACACCTACAGGATGGGTACATAAAATACTTTGGTGCCCCTTGAAATGTTTTAATTCCCTCAACCTTTGGTAATTTGTGTTTACAAACAAAACGATTTCATTTCTGACAAGCATACTTTCACTTTTCCATGGCAACAGTAATACAGTGAATGGATGTATAATTTGTTTATGAACATGAAGACAATTCACTTCTACATATAATTTAATGCCTTTATTGATTAAAAGTAATTTAACCGTTTAGTTGACAAATTTACATGGCCCTTCCTTACAGATAAGTACATGTACATGTATTGGTTGCCATGGCAACATAAAAGCATCAAATAATGGTTATAAATATTCATGTACATTGAACAAGTTTATAAGTAAACATGTATTCAGTTCTCTTACTCGATCCCAAATTTTGTGGAAAGAAATCCTACCATCTTTCTTAAAAGGAAAATGTGCGTGTTTCCATGGCAACAATCATAATATGAATTATGTGGTTTAATTGAATGTTACGCATATTCTTATAGTACTACTAGCACATATTTATCAACATTTTAACTACATCATGGCCAGTAACTAGTTTTCATATATCATATTATCCACATTTTGTGGAGACAAACTCTATTTATAACTAACGAGAAAATGTACTTGTTTCTATGGCAACCATAATATATATAGGGGCGCTGTTCATAATGGCTGACATAGCTATTCCTCCTCTCCTGTTGTCATAATTTTATCCGTTTCAATACTTGTTTAAAATAGACCATCGAGTCTCAATTTTTGCTTTATCGTGTAGCCTATATTTTGTAGAATTTGATGAGTTTGGTATTTTAAGATTTTGTGTCTCTGGGATCCAAAACTTTTGACGGAATGTCTCCCAGGTCCATCATGTTTACGACAGAGGCATCCCTTGTGCTGATTATGTGCATTGTGGTTGCGGCCCACCATGGCTACATGCATAGCTACATGCATAGCTACATGCATACTCGTCAGCCCATTTTTGGTCGCTTTGGAGGTCTCAGCTGCGTGAGTCCTGTGAACCAAAGCTCTCCTCAAAGGACAACTTTGCTAGACAACTTCACTTTGGACGTGAGTGTGGGCCTTTGTTCCAGTTTCCTTCTAAACAGTAAACTTTTGACAACCACTGATAGTGCTGGTGCTAGTTGCAGTGTGGGGATTTCTTGGCACTTTTGCCATGTTTGGAATTCCAGCCATATAATGAACCAACCATGCTGTGTGTATGCCAGTGCTAATTACAGGAGTGTAATACTCATTTGTTTCCCACTCCACCATACCTACCATCTGACATCTTTGAATTTGGGCTCAACTTTGCATGCTGCTTCATCGCTAAAATATGGAAGAGTACTGTCCATGCCAGATATTGCTGGTACTCGCCATTCTCAGAATGCTGGGAAACGTGTGTCGTATTATTCCAACCACGTTGCCACGTTTCGTGCTCAACTTGGCCAGCCCTTGTTAGCGGGAGACATCGAGCTGAATCCTGGTCCAGGATCTAATCACCACAAGGTGTCTCTCTACTACCAGAATGTGCGTAGCCTTAAAAACAAACTCGATGATTATAAATCTTCCCTTCGTGTTAATATTGAGAGCAACAACTTCCAGGTTGTGTGTTTAACCGAGACGTGGCTGAATGATCATGTGTTGGATGCTGAGTTGAGCTTCACTGACTGTGCCGTGTATCGACGGGATAGGAATAACAACAGCAGAGGAGGAGGATTACTAACATTGGTCAACAATGCGATTATTTCAAGAAGGCTCCAGGAATTTGAAAATGATGACTGTGAACTGATGTGGATTGAACTTGGAGTTTCTTCGAGAAAGAAATGCATTGTTGGACTGTATTATCGCCCACCAAATGCAAGCATAGACTCATTAAATGCATTACAGCTTTCCTTAGAGTCGATTTTAGTGCAATATAATAGACACGATGTTATATTGTTAGGTGATTTTAACCTCCCTGATTTTAAATGGTATGACGATGATTCGTATGTTTTAACTAAAAATAATGCTACAAACACCTTTTTTAGTGATCACATCCTAAACGGTTTTTCTCTTGTGCAACTCAACACTAAAGCAACTCGTTTGGATAACATTTTAGATTTAGTCCTTTGTAATGACCATTCTAGCCTCAATTGCGATATTAGTATTGGCGATAGGATTTTTGATTCTGACCATGAATCTCTACATATTGATTTTGATTTAGAGAGAAGTATTTACAGCAAACACAACAATAGAACTGTGTATAATTTTGCTAAGGCAGATTGGTTGCTCATGTTGACTAAATTTTACAATTTTCCTTGGGGTGCAATGGATTGTTATGATGTCAATGATGCCCTTAATTTGTTTTACTCTGTCGTTGAAAATACAGTGAAAGAGTGTGTTCCCACAGTAAGGTCTTCTAAACATAGTCCCCCATGGTTCGACAAAGAAGTTAGAAAGGCCTTCAAGCTTAAGAATTCTAAGCACAAACTTATGAAAGCTTACAAAACACATTTTCATAATGAAGAATTCAGGGTTGCCAGAAGGAATTTTAAACACTTGTGTCGGGCTAAACGTGAAATGTACATTGCCAAATTATCTACAAAATTGCATGAAAACCCCAAAAGATTTTGGTCTTGGTTGAAATCCAACTATAAACAGTCTCCCACTACCTCCGTGATTAGTTTAGATAATAGATACGCTTTTACGGACAACTCAAAAGCATCCTTGTTTAATGATTATTTTTGTTCTGTTTTCAGGATTGACCGCTTTGATGCTTTTCCAGATCTTCCTGAGTACCCTGTTGGAGCTCTGTCGAAAATTTTGGTGAACCGCAATCGTGTGGAACAGCTTCTCAAGAAAATTCAACCTCACAAAAGCTCTGGCTGTGATAATGTCAGTAACAAAGTTCTGAAATCTTGTGCTGTTCCCCTGAGCATTCCCCTCACCATGATTTTTCAGAAATCCTTGAATTCTGGCATTTTCCCTACCCTTTGGAAATCGGCCAATATATGCCCAGTGCATAAGGGAGGTTCCCGTACTTCTGTAACAAACTTTCGTCCGATTTCACTTTTACCCACATTGTCAAAGATTCTGGAGAAAATTGTTGCTGAGAACATAGTGGATCACATATCTCCAGTGGTGTGTGATAATCAGCATGGTTTTGTTCCTGGTCGTTCATGTGAAACTAATCTTGTCACAATGCTTTCCAGTGCTTATCAGGCACTGGATGAAAAGGTACAGTGTGATGTTATTTACACCGACTTCTCAAAAGCATTTGACACAGTCTGTCACGATCTCTTATTGTACAAAATCAGTAAGTACGGTATTTCAGGTAACTTGTACAGTTGGATCCACAGCTACTTGACTAATCGACAGCAACGGGTTTTACTCAGCGGAAGCTTTTCCAGCTGGAAACCTGTGACTTCTGGTGTCCCCCAAGGGTCTGTTTTGGGCCCTTTATTCTTTAATATGTTTGTCAACGATATTCCCCTAATTTTTGATCATTCTCAAAGCCTTTTATTTGCTGATGATTTGAAGCTGTTCCGCACGATCCGGGTACCAGACGATGCTTTACTTCTTCAGGAGGATCTGGATAGGCTCTCTGCATGGTCTTCTACATGGAGGTTAATGTTGAATCCTTCTAAATGTAAGGTTCTTACTTTAACACTCAAGAAGCAGCCCATCTTGCATAATTTTGAATTAGCTCAATCACATCTGGAAAGGGTAAACATTCACAAAGATCTTGGTATTCTAATTGACTCGAAATTAACATTCAATCCACATATTGACCACATTGTTGCCAAAGCAAATCGTATGTTGGGTATTTTTTGGCGTCACTGCAAAAATTTAGACTCCAAAACTAAAAAAGTGCTTTACTGTTCTCTTGTAAGGCCAAGTCTTGAATTTTCTTCGGTCTGTTTCAACTCAATACCTGCTTCCCAGGAGGCACGTATTGAGCGTGTACAAAGAAAATTTTATCGCTTTCTTGGCAGCAATGAGGTTGATATTTCTCTGGATTCACTTAAGCAACGTAGGCAAACTCTGGATCTGACTTTTCTATATAAATGTATAAATTCTCATTTTTCTTGTGATTTGATTTCTTTTTTTCCTTTGAAGGTTTCTCGTCCTAACCTCCGATTTCCTGATGTGTTTTATGTTCCAAATAATAGGGTCTGTGCTACAACAAATGGGTTTATTCATCGATTGACTTCTTCATATAATTCCATTGCTCGTGTTAGTTCTAATATTGATATTTTTAGTCAGTCGTTTTTTAGTTTTAAATCAACAGTTAAGCAGATTTTTTAGTTATTGTCTATTCGTCATATTGTATGTTTGACATTTATATCATGTTTACCCGTATATACTGAGTGCAATTTACTATAATATTTATGTCTCTTTTGTTTACTTATTTTACTTATATTTGTTATATCCATCCTATTTTGGCGTTCGCGCTGTTGGATGTTGTTGAAATAAATAAATAAAAATAAAATAAAATAAATATTAAAATAATTGATACATTTTTATAAAGACCATACCACTTTACCCTTATGCTGAAAGTTTTACCTGAATATTTAAACCGTAGTAGAAGTTACACTGACTAGAATCCATCAAATTATGTTGGATTTGGGGCCATTGAGGGATATACAGTGTATGGACAGTCGGGCTTCATCGAATGGGGTATACTTAATTAAATAAAATAGGATTTCTCAAAAACTGCTGGTCCGATTTTCTTGATTTAAAGACCATTGTATCTCTTTCATCAAGAGCTTTAATTTGATATAAAGTTGAGTATTTTGGTGTAGGAATAATTTTTGACCTGAAAACCCTACTAAAGTAGGACGGGACGCTGTATTATCGCAGTACTTATCACGTTTCCCGATCGGAATAGAGATTGCTCACCAACCTTCCCGAATTGTCCTGTCTTTTGTGTTGTACAACTCTTGCTTTTTTACACTGCCATGAAAAAATCCGACGGTGGTTTGGTTTATTCCCATGCGATGCCCGTTAAAATAGACATGCTCACCATTGCTCGGCGGAGTACAGACTCTGTATTATCGCGGTATGTGGGAAGTGGTTTTTACAATGATTTCAACTGTTCTATTCATGGTTAATGTTTGACCAAAACATCCCCCTGAATAAAGTCTGATATTTTCCCTGTAAAGTTCAAGTTGATTAAAGACGATTAGGCCTGCAGGATGATTTCTTAACACCCTTTCCCCCCTGGAAGGCGACAATTTACTGAGACAAGTCTACTGATTGACGATTGGGGGCGCCATTCACTTTACACGGTGCGTCGTTTTATTTGTTTTACCGCACTGTCCTTATTTTGATCCCGTAAATGTTTCTACGATTTCACGGTGGAAATATCGTGCTAAGGCGTCATTTTGCATTTGCAACTGTAGAATGGGAATCGGACAATGGAACTTCCATGGACAGAGCACCATTAAAGATTTATGTTAAAATATGGACGGTACCTTTTAGCAGACACAGTGAGGCAAAATGTACAAGTTTTGGAAAACGTGAATATTTATTAAAAATCGTTAAAAGTCCAGACACAACATTTTTTAATCGTCATTTTTACACAACTAAGTAGAAAGTCCTTAATGCTTGACGAATTGAATATAAAATTGCCAGTCGAAGGAGTTTTGGAAACAAAAACAAAAATTCAGATGCCGCGATAATAGAGTTGCCGCGATAATAGGGAGTCCGACTATACTAGGTAAACAAACTTTAGGCCTAATGAGCTTTTCTATTAAATAAGTTGCATTTTCAGCAAGTCAAAAGCCAATAAAAACAGACATACATACACGCACAATACAATAAAATTACTAGAAGCACTCATGCATTTAATAATCCACGAGACTCGAGAGAGCTGGCGGTGGTCCGGCCATGTGTACACACGCATGTCATTTAATTGTTGTTCACGCACACAGCGCACAGCGCTAGCCCGAAATCAACAACACAAAATTACTGCAAATGGCTATAAAATACCGCTCTGACAGTCCCCGCCAGTGCCAATGAAGATACACTAATCTCTTACCTGGATGCCCCTCTCCCACAGATTCTGAGGTGAACAGGAATGTATCTCCGTCGTTCATGTCGACCGAGTTGTGATTCTGTTCCGCCATCGGCATTTGGAAATGTGTATGTGTTTACCACGAAAACAAAAAAGTTGTGTGGACTACGCTCTCTCTAGCTCTGATCAAGCTCGGCTGCGATCTGCGAACCAAAAGGCAGACGAAATGAAAGAACTCGATTTATGTGGCCATCTCTCTCTGGGTCAGGTGCTACACGATCAAGGTTTTGATTGGTTGAACGCAGTTTGGCCACTACATCATAAGTTTATCCACATTTAAAAATATGCTACATATTATTTGAATAAAATTCCGAACAAGTAAACTATATTACTTTAAAAATATATTTTATTTTATGTAATTATGTAAACATAATTTTAAAAAGTAGCAAGTAATAATATATTGGATTTTTTTATTCTATGCACTGCCTGATCACTTTGAACAGCCAAACCATTAATCAAAGGTTAGATGCATAAATTACTTATTTGAGGGACGATTTACTTAACAAAATTCATAGATTAATTAATCAACAAATCAACTATAAAGTAATAATTATAACTTTAAATAAGAAATGCTGTCATTTATTAGGAAGTAAAATCAAAGTATTTTCCACCATTGTTTGAACATTACAACTCGCATCCCCCTTACTATTTTGTTTCACCCATAGAATTAATACCATCACGCGCACACTTCCTTGATCGATCATGGACGGACGATCCGAGATGATGTTTACATTTTATAGCCATGATGTAATTCAGGAAAATATCAACTCTCATGCTGTCCGTTTCCTGAACATCTCGTGATAATACTTGGACACAAAATGGCTCCAGGTCAACATCAACCCAGTGCTGGCTGGTCATTACTCTGTGGCATCTCTGCGGTGATGGCTGTTTTAGTTTTCTTCCAACTTGGTGAGAACATCATCATGTCACATGATAAAGCATGAATGATGAGAAGGAAGGGGCGGACGGGGCACGCGGCGCGCGCGGCGGCCGGGCAGGGGGATTTCTAGTTCTACTTCTCTGACCGTGTAGAATGTCTTATTCCTTCATGATCTGACCGTCCGATGGTAACTCGGTGTGCTCGGAAGTCTTTATGGCAGTGCCAAGACCAACACTGTCCCTCCCCCAATTGTGATTTTGGGCACCATTCTCTTGTTGTACAAAATATTTCTACACAAATAAGGACCAAAAAAGGCCCCACCCTTAATTAGGCAGATTCATGAAAATGTTAAGACTTTAAGTTGCTTCAAATATTTTTAATATTATATCACTGAAAAGAGTAAAAAGATTGAAATAAAACGAGGGGTAATGGTCATGATAGGTTAACCCTATGCAGAGTTATGGATTTTTGTTGATTAAAATTTTTGGTCATTTTGGGGGACAATTTTAGTATAAAAAATTGTGACCAATCTGACCATATTGCTAAATTGCTAAAAAATGTTATTGAAAATTTGAGCCTCATTTATTTTTTACCAATTTGTTATACATGTATAAACATAATGTTATGAGACATTTAAAATAATAACAAATAACAAACACCAATTATTTGCCAATAAATGATCAAAAACTAAGTAGAAACAAATTATAAACCAGTCACAGCACTGACAGAAAATTGGGCATCGCAAATAGCACCGCCAACGCCGGTTCGCGTGAATCTGCCAACCTTAAATGCCCTGGTCTTGGGCATGAATATGGTGAAACAGTTACCAACCCTGACAAGTAGAGTGGGGCATTGTGAAGTGGAACGGGATGTGTAAGAAAAAAAGAAGAAAAAAACAAAGGGGAAAAAAAGAAGTGGGCACGAAAAAATTTACCATCAGGAAAAATAAGTTGAAAATTAGTGGGGGTGTTATGATGCTGATGGTACCATTATATTTGTAACATATGTACCATACACTTTGCTGACCGCAACATGATTTTGCTAAAAGCAACACAAAATCATCTAATGGGGGGGGGGGGGGGGTCATCTCCTACACCCCTCCCCATTCCCATGGGTTTGACAATCCATTGTTTAGGGGCAGGGCAGCACAGGAGAGGGTAAGGGGGAATAGTACATAACTCCAGATGGACTGGAGTTTCCTGTAACCATGGACCATGTTTAAATATTACCTGAGGGAGTTGACCTTGGGCTGAGTGTCCCCAGTCATTAACTGGGCATGCTGTATCCCTAGTGTGGCAGGATAACTTGCTGTGATGTATCCTAAGTCACACAACAAACCACAGGTATTAAAGCCTGTGCATCAGTTGTGTATGGAGTCCAAATTTGTGACTAAAATAGCTCCAAAAGAAACATCACAAGTGGATGTAATTATCTTGAAACAATTAATATACTATATTCATTTTTCTGAAACTAGCAATTGTATGCAAATGCATACAAAACAAATTTAATACTGTAATACAGCAAATCACTTGGCCCTGGCTCTGTTACTGGTCCAGCCCAGTGTGATCCAGTCATGGGCCGTTAAATAGGTCTTGTTTGAATGGTGGTGTTATTCAAATACAGCTGTACCTTGTTGGACTGGGTCTGTTTATTTGATCACTTATTGGTGTGTAGTCACGCCCCTAGTTTTGACAACCCCATGGAATTTTGTGTTGTAAATTTTGCTAGTCTCATATTTTGCGTGTTTGCCATTGATGTGATTGGGAATCTGCAGAACCTGAGGTATCCCTAGAAGTGCTCAAAGTGGCCTTAGGATGCAGTCAAAAGACAGGTTTTAAAAAATATGATAATACCATGCTGTGAGGGGGACTTTAGGTCTCTTAAATTATCATAGAAATTTTAATGTTACAGGATGGGAAATAAAATAATTGAAATTACCTTATAAACAACAAATACTTTCATCTTTTATTTTCAAGAGTGATCCCAAGAAATGTATAGTATACAAGTATACAGACTTTTTAATGAGAGGACATTGTTTCCCCCATCCACCAACCAGGCATGTCAGCTATCATAAACACATAACACATAAAATATTATGTATGCAGATTATATCCAGAACTAATTTTTCCAAAATAAATATGTGCTTGAATTGAGGATAATTGGGTGGGTTTTAGGAGAGGAGCCCTAAACTAGGATTTTTTTTTTTTGGGGGGGGGAAGGTGGGACAGAAATTTACTTCATTGTACCACAGATCCACCCTGTGTACACGCAAACAGGTTTCTGATTGTTCCATTTTAGATAAACTGTGCACTATTAACCCTAACCCTGCCAGACGCAGTACAGTGCATCTGTGGTGTGGCAGCTTGACCTTGCTGCACTCTGCACACAAGTCAATGTGACAAAGTATGCAATCTGATGTGTCTGGCAGGGTTTCTAGCCAAAATACCCTGGAGGGTTAGGGCTAAGTTCAGAGTACAGACTTGACTGCAAATTTGCCATTTCTATTGTTTGTTGATGTTAACACCAGCTTGCAGGACTGGAGCTATCAGGACTGATCCAGTCCCGTTGTGTGTAAATATAAAGCCACATTTGAATTGTACTGTTTGTAAAATTAATTGTGTTGTGCCCCAGATGTCTCTCTCATATTGCGGACGGTGTCGCTCTGTCTGCTCACCCTGGGATTGTTCACATTTTTCCTGTACCTGGTTGGAGACAAACTTAAAGCATTTTGGAAACAGCTTTCCAGCAGAGGAGAGTATCGGGAAGTAAGGGCCAAAGGTAGGTTTTAAGGACTTATGATAAAGGTTGACAGATGTAAATTGTTAAAGTTAGTCTGATTTGATGCCCGACTCGAAAGATTTCCAAATTTACAAACTTAACAAGTTTTTTCTTTCAGTTGAATAAGAGATAAAGATCAAAGTGTGTTACAACCCATCGCTTCGGTACACTGCACGACACACACTTGTACTATAATTGCAACCTTGTGCCCATTTTCGGATTGTTAACCCGTTTTGGACGCAACGCGGACTAACTACATTCAGTCAATAAAGGGCAGTATTTTGAAAATCCATTATTTTTTCCAACGATTGTTACATGAAACAGTCGTTGGAAAACGATATAAATTTTCTTAAAAACGACAGCACACCAGGTGCCATAATTTCACAGGATGATTGAGATTGCCCTTAAAGGTAGTGTACACGATTGGTAATTCTCCATTTATTTTTTACTTAATTATTACGAAATACCTTACTAGACTGTAAGTTAATAGTAGTCTCAATCATCCTGTGAAATTATGCCATAGGTGTGCTGTCATTGTCAAGAAAAGTGAAAATGTATATCGTCTTCCAACAATTGTTTTCGCCATCCAACAACGCAAAACTTTGAACAAGTGAGTGGAACGATATTTCCTATAACATACTAACCCACAAATCCGCCCATTTTTGAAAATTGCAACAATGACCAATCATGTACACGGCCTTTAACAGCACGACATAGAAACATGATGTGTCATTAAGTGGTCTAAAGTGGCTGTATAGCTATCATCAAAGTTTCATCCCAAAGACCAAGATAGAGCATTTTGTTCCCAATGATGCGTATATTTTCCAACCAATCTATTGTGGTAATTTGTTGTATGATGTGCTGAGTCAGTGCTGAGTCTTGTACTGGTTATCAGGTATCACATTGCCCTCCAAATACATCACTTATCAGTAAATATGAATGACACAGCATTTTTAGGAACAAGTGCTTTACATTTTTTTTAAAGAAATGCTTACGTTCATTTGGTTTTTTTTTAAAGTTGTTGCAAATTGTCCATGTCAGTGAAATGAGTTCACAGTGGTTGCATTGAAAGAATACTGTATGAACAAATATGAGCCAAACTAGCTTGTGAACTGTTTACTCATAATGAAGACTACAGAACTACTTCTGCGAATATATAATATAGCAGGGGACAAAATTAACTTGTGTCATCAATCCCATGATTTAGTACTGCCCCTAGTTTCAAACAAATTCAAGTTAGGCTTCAAGTTTTCATCTGAGTAGTTCTTTTATAAATTACAAATTGTTCCTTCTTAATTACATGAGACAATGTCCCTAAGTATCACCAGAAGGTGCTCTTTGTTTGTGAACAGGTGAATAGTGCTCCATATCTCTCCAGGGTTATTTTGTGACACCAATTCACCCTTAATTTTGGTTTGATCTTCAGATAAGAGATTAATTATAACTATTTTTAGGATTAAAATCTTGTCTCCTGCTCTAGGGTTATCAGCTGAGGAGTTATCCAAACAACAAAGGGCTGTCAGAGAGAGAATCCAGAATGAGTACAACGAAAAGGTAGAATGATAGGTTCCGACTTGGTATGTAGTCAATGTGATCGGATTTTTTTTTAAATGTGACCATGTACTTTGAAGTCTGGAATCAATTGAAAAACACTGAATCTTGAAATGTATTGTGATGGGATTAGTCAGAGGAGTGTAAACTGATGTTTTATCTCTGGTATATTCATATTCACAGTGTCAGAGAAACCTCTGTTCTACTGTAAATCAAAAATATTTATCTCAATTTTTCTGTATCTTTACAAAAACATTTCATTATAATTTTCAGTAATCGACTCACATTTGTAAAACTCTGACTCTTGTAGAGCTTGGAGGATACAGTGCTTAATACTGTCAGAAAGGGCAAAAAATGCTTCTTTAAATTGACATCATCCCAGATTGTGGGTTCCAGTTCTGCCCGAGTGAGCCTGTGAGCTTTTTGTTTCCTCAGAAAGTCTCGCAAAACTGCTAAAATACTGTGTTGGGAAAGGGGAAAAAGGTGGTTTGAGTTGATGTTCAAAACTTTGTCCTGAGACGCCCAGCCTACGATTTGATTTAATGATTGCAGGATGCACAGTCACTGTCAGTGATAAGAAATTGGATTTCAAAGCTCATCCCGTAATTATTTGAATTTCTGTCACTTTACATTAAAGAGGACGTGGATGGCTGAGAGAAATCTGCGTCATTTTGTAGTTTTGTGTAGATTAAGGCATACTACAATAAAGCAGCTAGTTATTTCTGCTATGAAATATATTTTAACAGTTATTTTTGAGAGCTGTAGATACAAAAAAGGATTCTGTCTTTTAACGGCAGATTTGTTTGCTGCCCCCAGTGACAACTTTTAGACAAATGGTACCAGCAGGATAAAAAGTTCTCAAAAGTAAATGTTTTATTATTCCTTAGCAGAAACAATTGCATGCTTTATTGTAATATACCTTAATTTAATCAAAGTAAAACTAGAAAGTGACACAGATTTTCTCACAGCAATCAACATATTTAAAGGTAGTATACAACATTTGCAAACATCAAAATATAAACCCCCCAAAAAAGAAATACTGAATTATTACAAAATACCGTACTAGTCTGTAAGTAAATAGTAGTCTCAAGCATCTTGTGAAATCATGGCACCTGGTGTGCTGTTGTTTAGGAAAAGTGGACATTTATATCGTTTTCCAACGATTGTCAGGCGACAATCATTGGAAATACATTGTTTTGTCTGAGATATGGTCAGGGAACCAGACTACCAAAAATAAATTCTCCTTTTTCCCACCATCTATGCACACAAAATTTTTAACAGGTCAGTGTTACAGTATTTGCTAGCACGCTATAAAATACTAACCCCCAAATCCATTTATTTCTGAAAATTACAGCAAAAGCAAATGGTATATAGTACATTTAAGTGCGTTGCATACACGGAAAAACCCGGGGAATAGTTTCAAAATAATGTGGCGTGAGTAACATTTAGATGTGTTGGTCTGTTTGCCAAGTTATCGACTTAATAATGGAACAATGCCAACTTCTGCAAGCAATGTACGAGGCGAAACAGGTCAGAGTCACAATGTTTGTCCAGGTTTCCTTTGGGCCAATGTGACGGTGGGATTATGGCAAAGCGTAACTTGAGAACCCTTCAAAAGCGAAATGGGAAATCCCAGCCATAACCATGCTGGTACATTGATTGTTGCCAATGCAAGAAATTAAATCATCCTATCGGTTTTCCTTCTCGAAATAATACTCGGACTTTCTGTTTGCGCTCCTGATACTTTACATTCTATCCCCGAGTTGTTGATTACATGGAACTAAAATCCCCGGGAATTTCCAAAGCAGTAAATTTCCATGCGATTTTTTGCAGGAATTTCATAAATAAATGGGAATTACCAGGTTGCACAACATTTTGGTCAATGACAGGGACTTTCCTCAAAACATAAAACTGTCAACAGTTATAAGGGTGCACCACACTAAGGCCAAAATGGCCGCGCCAAACTGAGTGATAAGCATAAATTGTAAACCCACAACTTTTTTTGAATAATAAATTTTGGGGGTTCATGCAATTGATAGATTGTGTAATTATGATCAGCTATCATAACCTGGGGGTTCTGTGCTTCAACTTTTGTGAAGACTTGATAAATTTTGGCTTTAAAATTGGCTTGGCAAGTGGAGGGATGCTGTATGAAAAATGGCAGCTAGCCGGTTTGGGAAAAACCACATTTTTAGGGGTGGTACTCTTTGGGGACAATTAGCAAAAATTCCAAACGGCTACCCTGCCAAAAATTGAAAAGAATTTGACAGATTAAGATTCAAACTATAATTTTCAGTCGTGCCACAAAAAGTGAGAGACTCCTGGATAAGGATTTTTTCACTGTGAAGTTAGTGGTTTTATACTAAGGTCAATGGGAATTTATTTAGTGTGGTGCACCCATAAGGGCTCCCCCACCAGAAACACCGCTCTCGACTCAAAATACTTGAAGAAATCTAACATCCTGAATTTCATTATTCCCTTTCTCATTTTCTGTGCAGGAATGAAAGTTTTTAGAGTGCATTTGCATGAGATGTGTACTAGGCTAACTTTTTGTTCAAAGTATACACTATGATGCAGTTACTCCAGTGAGAATGTACTTGCACTGTATATATCTCCGAGGACAAGAGAAGAAAGAAAACACAAAGAAACCTTTCAGTCCTTGAACGTAGAGTCTTTTGTTGAAATCGGTCCTCGAACGTAAGGATACGTGCTTAGTCTATGGGGGTTGGTTATATTAAAGGAACAATAGGAAACACAAAGCATTGTCCTCGGATGTATTGGGGAAGTACGACTGTTTGCACTGAAGACTATACACTCACAGAGAGATAAAGTTGTGGCATAAGCTCTATCCTGCGGGTGTGGTTCCACAAGTTTTTCTGAGTTTTTATAAATTTTTCTGTTTGAGATGTATTGTAATACTGCCTCAATTTTGGAATATAGAGACAAATAAGACGTTTTAAACTCCAAAAAAATATAGGGTTGAAAAACAGAGTCAAGAACAATAGCTTTAAGTGGTTGTAATAGTGGCATGCATATCACTCTATGCAGGACTTCTTTCCATAAATCCTATAGGCATCTAAACATGAGGCTGAGGTTCTGAGACCAAGGCAAGATGCCAAGAAGGCCCAGCTAGAGAAGGAATTCTACAAATTTGCCGGCCCGGCCTGGAAAGGGAAATCCCATCGGCTTGGTGTAAGTAAAAAAAAACATTGATCACTGAGCAAGAAAATTAGAGCAAAACTTGACCAAAACTTGGTCAATTAATAATTGACAATTATTAGACAAAGATTTGTGTAAGAAAACAATAATTTAAGGATCCTTTTCTTTTTTCTTTTTTTGGGGGGGGCTTGCTATTTACCTGGCTTATAGCTGGTCACGTGTTTTAAAAATAAAAAAATGGAAGAGAGAATTGTCGGTTGTAGAATTTTTGAGACTTCAGGCAAACTTTCTGTAATCATACAAAGTAATTCAATCAAACTAAGTCAGTGTTAAAGGCATACCCACCTATGTGTGTGATCTTGCCATTTTCCTGGATTTGCAATTGGTTGTTTTCATCAAATGCATGTACATGTAGTTTGATCCCAAGTAACAATGATTTAAATAGGTTTTGGCTTCTGACTTGTACCCCGCCTTAGCACAGGCTTCATTAGTAGTGTCTTGCGTTGCCATTCTGGGCTCAGTCTAAACTGTGGGCCTCCAATTCAAATTCATATCAAAACATAAATACAGCATTCAACAACAAAAACAATCAATAAAAGAAAAATCAAAGAAATGGATAATGTTTACCTTAGAATTCCTAGGAAATAGTTTTTATTACAAATATATATTTTTTTGGCAGATAATGTTTAAAAAATCTTCAGTAGTTACCAAGGGACATATAAAAGAAACTTGAGACTAGAACAATAACCATTAACTGCTGGGGCATGGTTATGCTATTTTGATACCAATGGTAGTTGAAGGTCGAGTGCATGTAAAGTATCCTCTGACATCATTTGGATAAGGAATGCAGTGCAAACAAGTTAAGTATGTATGCGCGTTGCATCAAGCGCTATCCATACAGCCCCACGTATTTGAGAACCTAAAGTTAACACTGCTTACGGAGAGGATACCGAAAGAGTTAGTTTTTTTTTAAATCCTAGCTATGCTCACACACATACATCAACACACACAGTCATGTAAACGGGTGCAATCGTGGACCTCCCATTGTTCCTCTTTTGTTTATACTCTAACTTTTTTGGAAGGCCTCCCATTGGTTTTGTACACGATTTTCAATCGTGGACGTTAGGTCAAACGTGGACCCCTTTGTCTACGCTCGAATTCTTTTGTCCTAGGTCCACGATTGCCGGCATATACAAACTCATGGTGTTGTAACATCAACCAACAAGTTAAAAAATAACGAGAAAATCAGACACACGGAAGGTGAAAGGGTACAAAAAAGCAACCACACACGTTTGTCATTGATTTTTTTTCCCCAAGAGATGTTGATATATTATTAATTCAGGATTTTTAGAAAGTCTACATTAATTTCCTGAATTTATAAATACTCTTGCTGTTAGTCAAGAGCCAGTCACATGCATATATTAAGCTCTTGAATATGGACGACAGCCATAGCCGCAGTTCATCTGTATGCGCATTCCTGCGCATACTCAATCCATTCATGCAATAGAATTGCATTAACCCTCCCTCTCTAGGTGCCAAATTGGAGCCAACTACCCTATCTATCAAAACCTATCGAGTGACAGGTTGAGACACACAAGCTGTGGGAGAGGAGAGGATTTGGTTTTTGGATAGGTTGTGATAGCTATAATAGTAGGAGGGTTAACCCAGCTTGTGAAGTATTGTTCAATCACATTGCTTATAATCCAACGCAAAACATGCAAAATCTGAGTTTTAACCAAAATTACCGCACAAAATGCCATAGGGTTGTCAAAGTGCTTGGTTAAACACGGCGGTTTAATGGTCATTGAAAATACCTGTAGTAGTCACTGATGAAGCCACCTTGCATATAAAAACCACCGATAAATTTCAACAAATTTGTATATATGAGCAGTTTTTTGTATGCATCAATGCAAATAGCACATTAAGTACAAAGATTGTAAAAGCCCAATCATGACAAATGTTGCATTGTGACTGTATGCTTCAGGGCAATATACTATGATCATGAAGCTGGGATGTGATCTGCTACACAGAATTATTTTGGGTTTATGACTGGCAAATACAATCATTTATCTATTGGTGAATTGGCAGTGCCACGTTGGCGGGTAGAGCCTTAGCATAGCGTGTCAAAAGGTTGCAGACTAGGTTCATGTCCCACTCCTGTCAATTTCCTTTGTTCCGGGCCTCTGAAATGATTTCTTTTTTTGCATTTCCATTAACCCTAACTCCCTAGATAGGGTGTGTGGAAAATCATATTGAAATTGGAGGATTCAGGACTGTTGGGGTTCATATGAAATTTAATAATGAATTGATTTAGAAAACAAATGCAGAATGTAGGAATTTCCATATAATGCCATATGATAGCATCAGCATTTTCAAAGCTGCCAAAGACATCGGTTTGAAAATGTTGGCACTTTTTTATCGATAATGTACCTGGCAATGAGGAATTACTGGACATGCATGTCTCATTAGTTGACATGCCTTAATTAAACCTCTATAATCCCACTGGCAGCTGGCGTAGTATGACTGCAGCACAAACAGTTTTATTGATTTATATGCAGAAAGAGAAAATTAACTTAGGCACTGGTGTTTTTACCTGTAAAAGTGGATCTAGACCAATAAAAACGGATATTTTAAGGGGTGCCTTTAGGCAAACACAAACTATATATTTTTCGTGGATTTTTCATGGATTTCTTGGAATTTTCATTTTTGGCCAATCTCACCCATGCAAAACTCCAATTCATGGTACATTCCATTTTACAGTGACTGTGTTAAATGTACATCACTGCTGGGAGTATTAGTGATTGTTGTACAGGTGCGGCAGTGACCCAGTTTTCTAGTGACCCTAGTGTTCTGTCAATTTGTAGTAAAAATTCTGTCTTTGTTACATACGTAATTATTTACGACGACCTCTGTAATTTCCAAAGTACAGAGAAAGTCCTCTATATTGTTTGTACACATGATCATTAAGGCCTCGGGAATGTACAGGAAACAACTAAACAAAATATCTTGCTTTGCTGTACCCTCCAGTGCCCCCCCCCCCCCCTCAAATCCAAAATTTGCTATCAATCGTACCCTGTTAGTGTGGAAATGCCCAGTTAGAAGGCAAGAGTAGTACCACTGCACCAGCATGTCAAGCAGCACTGTTTCTACCTCAGGGCTGACCAAAGACAATGATTATTGCACATTATACAACACCATCCGATTGGTGGATCGTCGATCACGTGCATTGAATTATTTATCCCATCACAGGACGCGAACCTGCACTGCTTAAAAAAGTTCTATCACATGGTTCTATCAAACGGTAACGCATTTGATAGAACTTCCCCGCCGCCACAACACGGCTGTCATTGGACTGGTTCCCTGTCCCTCCGTTGTCCTTCGGACTTCAAATGTATATTATATACACAAAATGGCAGACGGTGTGTTTTCCTAACGAAATATTGGAACTCGTAGGCGATGCTGACGCTTCTAACACAAAGAGACAAATGAAATATGCAGTCAAACGATTAGAGGAATTTGCAAGACACGCAGGAACAACAATTAAAGCTTTACCTGATTCGGAACTGGACCACTTTTTGTCGCGGTTTTATGCGGGACTGAGAAGGTAAACGGCACGTTGTACACCAAGAAATCCATGCATGCAATCTGTCAGATTTATTCAGGCGTTGTATAAAACAAATAATGAATGTTTCACATTCGTGCAATGGTAAGAATAATTTCATTCGGTGACAGATTGAATGTCCCATTCCACTCGACTTCGCCTCGTGGAATGGAACATTCAATCTGTCACCTCATGAAATTATTCTTACCATCGCACTCATAAACATTCATTATTTGTATACTGTCTTTGATCAGTACTCTCATTTTTAGAACTATTAATTATTCAAGAAATGATTGTATTGTTTCAGGATAGTCAAGACAATCATGGAGATAGTACGACTATTTCAAAGAAGACGTCCAGGAAACCGGCACAAGGGACAAGCAAAGATGCCTCTGCCATGAGAAAACTTCCCGAGTCCTTAACCAGACCACACCCGGCCGTGCCAGAACAACCCAAACAAGAAAAAAGAGTAAGATTCCATATTTTGTTCGTATAATCAAAACTTGTCTTTTGAAAATGAATAACTCATTATTTTACAGCTTTACTCTGGCATGAATGACTCACACTGTAACCTCTCCTACCTTTATGAAATGGTGGTTTTGTCTGTTGCTTTGGCTCCCTAAAATTTCCAGTCCTCAGATTTGGCTAGAACTGGGGCCCATTTGCATCATATAAACGTAAAAGTCTCAAATTGTAAGCCAAGACAACAGCATTTTTTTATTTTGATTTTTTAAGGCCCCAGATTGACTGTGGATGTGGAGAATAGCTGGGGTCATGAGTGTCATGGCGCTGCTTAACGGTTTAGCAAAAAAATTGTGCTAAATATAGATGTCCTTATCACTATTCCATTGCCAAGTTGTGCTGATGCCTGTGTGTGCTTTGGGCTTTCTATTTTGCCCCTAAAGTTAGCGATCATTCAGCGATCATTCAGCTGTACTTACTGCTTACGTTAGTAAAACAAAATCAGTGTGTTCGTAGCTGTGCCATAGAATTGGCCCGTGGAGATAAAACCTAACAAAGCCACTTTTCATAAGGTCATCTGCCTTTAACCCTTTGGAGCCAGATGACGTCTATAGACACCCAAACAAATTACCAGCAGGCCGGATGACATCTATACACGCCATTCTGCATTTTCAATCCACTGTTGGATTTGTGTGTATGTTACGCTTGACTGCACAAGCCTCTTGTGTCCGTTTCAATTGGTTGCACAGGGCGCACGGGCGCCTCATTATAATTAACCGTACTCAAGGGGTTAACACTCGGCACTTTGAGCTCAATAAGCAGATATGTGGACTGCTCGAGAGTCGAGACACAGCAGTCCATCGACCTTTTCATTTTCCTCATGCTTAGCATAAACACAACATCTTGAAAAAAATCTTGGGACAGAAAAGCAGTGGAAAGAAAATCATTGGCTGTTCTTCCTAAATTTTCTCAAGAACTTCCCAGATTGGAAATAAAGGATTTGTTTTATTATGTCCAGGTCATTGTCCTGCCAGACGAACCAGACACCTTGGAGAAAGAGGTGGGTGTACTTGTCCATACACTTAAAGTTCCCATTATTATTGGAAAGTAAACAATTACCAGTGTTTTAAATTGGGTGAAATTTTATGGATTTCAAGAACAATATAGTTGAAACATGAATGAATTGAGTACAGGCAGGAATGTGTCTGTAGACGACAACCGACCAGGTGGTCTGTTTCAAACTGCGGCTGTAGCTTATTTCATAAAGAGTTCATGTTAAAAATGATCAATGAATTTACAAGTAGAGTGGGAGGTGGTTTGAAATAGTTGAGTGTACAGTAAATATTGCTTGTAGATATGTTTAGTATAAATGAGCTCTTTTCATATCATTTTATACAATAGTGTATAACAGTTGCAATGAGAGGTCTTCAGAGCAAAGTCAAGAAGAGGCGATTTCTCTATACGGAAAAAGTTCAGGTAAGATGTCAGATACTGAAAACCAGAGTTGTAGTCGAGTCCCTGCAAGTCTTTTCAAAAGTCCTTTCATAAAGCCAGTCACAGTAACTAGATGAACAATGACAAGGGAATGCCTTTGTCAAAGCTCATTTAATAGCTTGTGATTGGGATTAGGACTGGAGGGTTTGTGATGGACTTGTGATGGACTCGAATGCCACAATGATACAGATTAATAAGAATGTGATTAATAAACCACTAATAAAATTATATATTTTCAGGTGCTGTTTGATTGGATGACCAAACTAGGCTACCACCCTAAACTTTACACAGTCTGCACAGCGTTCCCACGGAGGGACTTATCTCGGCACATGGAGGAGACCTTGGAAGACATTCAACTCATCACAGATGTCATGCTTGTGATTGAGGAGAGAGACTCATAACATGTCTAGTCTTGCTCAGAGCTTGAGCACGGCAAGAATCTCTTTTGCTGGCTATCACCCAATCATCAGATTTCTTTGACTTTCAAAGTTAAAACACCTACGTTGTTTTCAAATTGATTACAGAATTAAAGAAAGAAAGAAATTGGCGAACTCTTATATAATTCTTTATGGAAGTTATCCAGCCTTAGATGCTAACACTTTGGAGAAATGATAAAAGCAATCATGGAATTTCTCAAATTATTGTGTCTGCATGCACAGACTATAGTATTCAATACCAAATTATAAGCACACGTATGTTTCCTCCGCCAACTTAGTTTTGCTCATTGTGCAGATCTACAGTTTAGCCTTTGTGCTGTACAAGTGACGTCAGATCAGTTTCTCTTTTTAAGCAATGAGGTGCTTATTTGCGTTTGAATAGGCATAATGGTGTTGCGTAATTGAATTGCATATTAGCCTTTTACAAGCAGTGATATTCGTTGATTTCCTCTGTTGCTGTCATACTTTTCATGAGATTCTTTGGAAGCGGGGTTTTTACAAGAATGCGAATCCCATGGAAGTGAAGCTAACGACCAACTTGAAACCTTCCTGGTGATTATTAGTGTGCAATGTTTTTTTTGGTCAGATTCACGAGTTTAAACCCGGTGTAGGTTGTGCTTCGATTCTGTAGCAGCAATTGATTATTACTGAACCAGCGATCCCGGTGATTTTCTAATAGTGCATAATTCAATAGCTTTTAATCATATCGATACCAATCACTATAGAAATATGCCAAGAATCGATACTATCTACTTCCGGCTTTACCTGACAATGTTACAAAGAAATCAATAAATATTACTTTAAAAAAACTGTGCACGCCTGATTTTATGATGCGTGTCTTGGGAAACTTCTTGTGCACATATATTTCTGGGGTACATCTGACAGAAAACCCCGAAGAGATAATTTGAATGGTTCGTATTGTCATAGCGTTTGTACAGTATTTTGGCAACACGTCTAGTAGCGCTAGCAGCCCGATGTAAGACTATCTCACAGACATTATTATCAATGGCTACAGTTCTTCACCGAAGCCGTAGCCACAACAGATCCGATCCAGGCAATGGCTTATACTGTGCGACTGCAGCATACCAGCCTGTGAATAAACTAAACTGATACACCCGCAATACACCTCAACATACGTGAGCATTGAAAAATCCCTGGGTAGACATATACATGGGTCATTCCATAAATTTGGGGTCCAAAAGTGTGACATTTTTTGGTGTCCCCGTTACATCAGACCATGGAGGAAGGACATGTATTCCTCCATGATCTGACCCGTGTAATTTCCCATCAAATATCATTAAAATTAACTTCACACTGTTTTTATTTGTTTGGCAAATATGGGAGGAGACCTTTGGTATAGTGCATTTGGAAATAGTCAAAATTTTTGTTCTTGGGGGAATACAATAGATACAGGAGGGCTGATGTAAGTAAAAATGGTGAGAAGGGTGATTTAAGCAAAGTTGATAAGATATATTGTGCTGAAATAAAATAAAAAACTATTTACCAGGAATCACAAGAGTCGAAATACCATTTCCTTATGAATAAAAACAAATTGTAACGGAACATGGCAAAATGGTACAGAGGTTCATGTCCAATATTTATTTGGGTCAGTCAGTCGTTCCCTCTGAATGTCACACTTTTGTAACCATTAGTGTGGACAGACCCATTTCAAATTTCTTACAAATCCATTTCAGGGCCCAAATTAAGGGTTTCTCACCTAGCAAAGCTGGGAATTCAGAGCCAAGAGTTGCAGGTCCGTGTTGAATGCTAAATGCCCTCAATTAGTCCTTATAAATTAGCTATGTGGAGATAGGTCTTGCACCTCGTGAGGAGGTAGACCCATCTTGTAAGTTCAGAAGTAAAATGCAGGCTTATCAAGCTTCACTGATGATATATACTGCCCTCTGTTGTCCAACTGTAAATTAAGTGTTTAGACAAGATTTAATAATCGGGCACAAATTAACAAAAACTAGAGTGCAATTTGGAAAAAGCTTCCTCCATGTTTTTATTCATTATCAATTAGATCCAACAAGGTAATAAATGTTGATTCACTGAACATTTATACACTTTTCTTTTAAATGCTGAGACTTGATACTGTATGGGATATTTTCCCAAAATGTATACCAAGCATCTCAAATTGTTGATTGAACATTTTAAAATAAAATAACTCTTTTTTTAACTATACTGTGAGATCAATGCAAAGTAAGCCAAATTAACAACCAAAAATAAATACATACATAAATATTTAACAAAAATTAATTTCTCGACAATCCGAACACTAGCAGTACCTCAATAAATTCTGTAGCAAACTATATACAAAACATCTTTCGTACAATCTAAATTAATCAACACACTTCGTCCAGGTCGCAAATGTTACCCTCAATTGAATACACTTCAGGGATGTAATTACCAGGGATGTATTCGAGTCCATCATAAGTCCCTGCAAGCCCATCACAAGCCTGCCAGTCTTAATCAAAATCACAAGCTATTGAAATGAGCTTTGACAAAGGCATTCCTTTGTCAATGTTCATCCAGTTACTTCTGACCAGCTTTATGAAAGGACTTCTGACTGGACTTGCGAAAGGACTTGCAGGGACTAAAATACAACTCTGGTAATCACAACCTATTACCACCCTTTATCAGATCGGTTATAGAAAACTTGAACACAAAGGTAACAACTTTCTCTCAAAGGTGAACATTCTCTCATTTTACCATTTTACCATTTTACCCTCCCACCTACTCCCCCCCCCCCCCAAAAAAAAACCAAACAAACAAACAAAACTACCTAACCCCTGCCCGGAGGCGCTATACTGGAGGATTTGAATATTGGTACTGATTTACAGAAACAAGGGGGGGGGGGGGGGGGGGTTACTCTGGGGCTTCACACCCCTCCACTCCCAGTCTTATTTTCTTTGTGTTGTATATCATAATATATGCTGGAACTGTGCCAAATGCCAGAAAGAGTCCTCTAGTTTTTGTTGATTCCATCTTGTCACTATAGCAACATGCATACAACCTATACAACTACAAGTATCTGAACAACCAGCAAGGACTACAGAAAGTGGATACAATATTCCTCTACAATCACTCATGATTCTCATGAAAATTCAAACTCGCCTTGAAACAAATGCCATCCATCACTGATTATGATAAAGTCACGATTATTAAGCATGCAATCATGGATTAATGGTCAAACTAGGTTGACTCCCTGTGTAATCAATCCACCTGCAGTTTCAATTTCCGTCTTTCTGTAAAACTGCTAAGATTAACAAAGTGACAAGATCCCCCATAATTAAAAACAAAACTTGAATTTACAAAGAGAGTTGCCTTGAAGATGGATCATCTACCACAAGTGAGAGGTTTGTTTATGGTGTATACCTCTTGTCCTACACTTCTACATTTTTGCAATCCTTCAAAGCAATGGACTTTGTACACAATTTCCGAACGAGGACAAATTGGCAATCGAGGACCTTTTCCCATCATGTCATTCTTTTCTTCCCTGTCCTCAATTTACACCATAAACACAGACAAATTTACCAAGAGCATAACGCAGTAAATACAATCCTAGTAATCAAAGGTATTCCTTGTGAGAGTCGGGGTTATGTCACCTTGCATTTACAGTCAGGAACAGACAGCAAAGCAAAAGAGATTATGTCCAATCTTGGAAACCAAAAAGCATGCATGTATATTTGATAAAAATGGTTTTGATGCACTGTAGAAATTCGAGTCCAAATTTGGATCCCAATGAAATAAAGTTGCTTCAAATTGTTACTCTGAGCTTTAGAGCAACTGCAGCTTCAAAAATTCATTATTTTGACACAACTATGAACTTAGGACACGTGACAATTTTTTCTAAATTTCTGTGAATATGCGAAAATCAGTTACCTCAAAACAACAACCTTTTTACCCCCCCCCCCCAAAAAAACAATCTTGCAATGTGCCTTATTGCCAGTACATCAAACAATGTCATAAATGACAAGTGTTTCACTGGAAAATTATTAGGCTATTTATGCTCCACCGAAAGTTCTGACTGAGCAAATGCTGATATAAAGAAACTTTTGGGAAAATACTGCACTAGTTTCCAACAATTTCAGATTGAATTATCAATTCAAACCTGATTGGTGATTTTTTGGAGGGAAATTACATTTGGCAATGATTACTTTCCCATGTCAATAATTTCAAATTAAAATACTGCTATATGCATGATAATATCAACAGTGATTTAGTTATTTATTTTTCTAATAATCACTGAATAATTTTAAAATATTTCAATAAATAAGTAATTCTTAATTTTACAATGTTGATTAATATTCCTCCTACAGTTGATTAATTTTCATGTTCCCATTCTCAAACTTGATCAGTCTACATATCTAATTCTTGGGGGAAATGCATATTTGTAATGTTGCAAAAAAAAGCTAAGAAGCTTTGGCAGATAAAACATTAAAAAAACCTTTGGACTTACTGAAATATACAAGCAGAACTAAGCGCAATGACATACATTTATACAAGCATAAAAAGCCAAACAAATGTACACTTTGGACAAAAAAAATTAAAATGAGTGCTGATTTGGAGAACGATTAAACTTTTCAAGCAACTACTCACACACATTGCGGGATTCCAAAAAGATATCAAATTCTCAAACGTTTTAAAAGGCACTTAATGATTGCATTTTTTTTTTACTTCAAAACGACAACACTTTGGGTGCAAGCTTGAGAAATGACACTTTGAAACCAGCCGTCTTAAAAAAATAATGAACACTAAGAATTCCTGTAGCAAGAAAAAGATGATAGCAGCCTCCTTCAATCTGCAACAAGTAAACGCCTAACAAACTCAATTGTGACTGGCTCTGGCAAAACCCGACGCTTCTCAGCATTTCCCATTACGCGGCATGGGCCCGCATAAAATTGCATCGGTGATAACAAAACCCCAATATTGAAATTTGTGACCAGCTCTAGCAAAACCCAACACTTGGGGTGAAATTACAATATTGGGGAATAGCAGATATTGGAGCAAGATGACCATCTTCCCGAAGGCAAATACACAGAAGCTGATGACAAGGTCTGGAAGTTTATTTGATTCCTAGACATGAATCAAGATCGATTCTAATCGTTCCAGTTTGCAAAGAAAACAGCAAACACACCTGCCAAGCTTTGGAAACTTTTCAGGAACATGAAGAACGTGATTACAAATTACGTAGCCAGTTATCAGTGGAAAATAAAAGAGCTGCTTGCACTGCAACTACGAGAAATGTAGGTAAAGATGTCACCCCGACATGTTGGCAATTGATTGTCAACTTCATTATTCATTACCGAGTTTTAACTGTCCTGGCTTCATATTTTAAACTTTCTATTTACACATATGTGGCAGTGAGAAGTGAGTACTTTTCAGAATCACCCTGTACACTCTTTACTTATTACTTACAATTGTTATCAATTTGCTTTTCTTTGTAACTGTTTTCTTAATAGGTTAGCTTCTCACACAGGACAGAATTTGTTTCTCAAGATACCCCAACATATTACTCTCATCTCTAAATCAGTAGAAGTCACAAGAATTATCTTCTTTGTAAACTCACCAGACATGAAGGAAATGCCTAAAACCAGTTTAGTAGTCTGGTTCACACATGCGCAAATCTGCAAAACAACTATATGTATTTAGTCATGTCAGCTGGACATGCTTATAAAGTGATTTTAACTCAGTAGCGTCGCTTGGAAATTAATTTCATTTTTGCATGGTGCAGATTTGTTGAAGCAATGCGTAATTTTGTTTTTAGTACAGTGACGTAAAATATTTCTAAGCATGGCGGTTCATCTTACAGCATGGTCGGATAAAAGAAAATCTCTTATCAGCATGCGAAACCACTGTTTACAACATCTGATACACCCCATTCAGGAGTGTTATGATTAATTTGATTACTGCATGTAATTAAGCTGCCTATGTTCAGCTTACAATTATTTGCATTCTGCACAGTATGATAAGCGAAATACAAGAATAAGCAATTTACAAAAAGATATACAACTGTCGGCACAGACACGGAGGCATCTTCAGGAAGTCGAGGCTTGTATCAAAATGCCTTAAATATTAAATTATGCAAGATGTGGCTCTGTATGACACCCCACAGAGGTAAGAATTTAAGGAGGATCCAGGATTACAAGCCCATCAATCAGGGGTAATCAATCATGCAAAGTGCCTTGAACCTTACATTGCATTGCTGAATAACTGCTGATCATGCCAAATTAAAATCAAAAACTGTGCCGGTTCCCTGTGTGTTGTGCTTTCACAAAGACTTTACACCAGTGTAAAGCTCAAGTCTGAACACACACCCATTCACTGCACTTGAACTCAGACACTGGAAAATCTAATACTACGAAAACTCTCACTAGGTGAGAGGACATGACACATGTATGTTGCATGTGATTAGGAACTGGGATTCACATTCATGAGATGGCCGAGTAAAGCTTCGACTCGAAACTGGACAATGAGTGCAGACTCAGAAACTCACACATCACGTGTGATGAGCTGAACAACATTGCATATAATTGTTGCATATCAAACTCGAAGCAGATGAGTAAGACGAACTCAAACCTCACACTGAGCAAAGTCTCAGAAACTCACCTAAAGTGAGATGAGTGGAGGGCACAATATGAGTTGAACAAAGTTGCATCTGATTGTTGCTTATTAGGACTCCTGAAGCAGATGATTAACACTCACTCAGACCTCACAACGAGCAAAGTCTCAGAAACTCACCTAAAGTGAGATGAGTGGAGGGCACAATATGAGTTGAACAAAGTTGCATCTGATTGTTGCTTATTAGGACTCCTGAAGCAGATGATTAACACTCACTCAGACCTCACAACGAGCAAAGTCTCAGAAACTCACCTAAAGTGAGATGAGTGGAGGGCACAATATGAGTTGAACAAAGTTGCATCTGATTGTTGCTTATTAGGACTCCTGAAGCAGATGATTAACACTCACTCAGACCTCACAACGAGCAAAGTCTCCTAAACTCACCAAACATGTGAGATGTTGCATATTAGGACTCTTGAAGTAGATAAAGACTCCAACCAGTTTTCGGATGAGTAGAGAGTATGAAATGTGTGCATCTAAAAAGACGGACGAGAATTTCACAAGTTAAAACTTTATACAAAAGCACAGACTGAGGGTGGGATTACAAAACTACAAAGGGGACACACTTATCAGAAAAAAAAAGTCATTTTCAAAGTGAACAAAGAAACTAGCAGGAGCGGGATTCGAACCTGCGACCTCCAGGAAAAAGTCCATATAGTAAAATTATATTTTCTTTACAGGTTGATTTTCAAAAACGAAAGGGCGTTGCATATGCTATTCCCCCTTGCGTCTACAATAAAACGTCACACTTCTTCACACAGATCAAGCAAGATTTGGTTTGAAACATTATGTACAACTCTTCCTGCTTTACGATTAAATATTAAATGCGACAAATTCTTTGCATTCCAGTTCTCTGCAAGAGGTTATGTATTGATTTGCTAAGAAGCTTGGCTTTCTCTAAAGCCCTGTTCACACTGGACTCTTTATGAGGAAGATTTTGCCAAGATGATGGTAAAAGAAAAAAATGGTTAAATGTTACCACTGTTTGCACTTGGACTTTCGACGTGAGAAAATTTTAGACCTTGGTAGATGTAACCAAGCTGGCAGTATGACTAATGAAGGTGCGTTGTGTAACCTTTCGACATTGACCCGAGTAACCCAAACTGCGCGCGTTCCTTTTTATTCTTAACATCGTCTTAAGATACGACATTGTCGTCCTTCATTATCATCTGGGAATGATGCACTGGTAATATCAATCAGACTTCTGACTATCAATAACATCGCACAAGATTGGAAACTTACAATGAACAATAATGCACCTCGACGAAGCGAAGCAATGCAACGCAATGCAACGCGCATGTGTGCTGCCGCTGTGTAGCATGACGTCGTGCCTGGTCCGGATGTGCAGCTTTCCTGTGCCGCTTTTACCGACACGCACTTTCCGCACTGGACTTATCATCTGAGGAAAATTGACCTGGTCAGTTTTACTGATCAGCGGTTGGCCGGTAGAAGTTACCACTGGACTCGGGAAAAGTAACCAAGAGGAAAATGTCACAGGCTGTTTGCACTGGACATTAAAATGGGAAAAGTACCCACTGTCTCGGTAATCTTTACCCCAAAAAAAGTCCAGTGCGGGCAGGGCTTAATTGAACAAGACACCTGCAGATTTTTACAAATATTCTTGAGGTATATGTAACAGGCTACAGGTAACAGGGTTTCCAGGATATCAAAGACAGTAGTTTGCGTCATGCCAGGCAATGAGTTTCTTAAAAATGCTTTCTGGATTAAATTTTCTCAAAAATCAAGAGATGATCTTGTAGCTGATCCGATCAAATCCCATCATTCCTTGACGTGTCACTAAGTAAGTTGCAAAGCTGTCCGAAGTCTAGGTCTTCAACGGTTGCAAACAGACACAGCTATAAATTCAAGGAGCAAAGCTTTTCAGCGTAGCCTTTCTTTCAGCCCGACTGTGCAAAAGGCTACTACGTAAGACACACTTCAACAGATTAGTGTACCTAAATGAGGTGTGGTCCAGTAATGACTTGCTGTGAAGAACAAAAGATAACGGTGAGATCACCTCTGTTCCCACGATCACGACAGCCAATACAAATTGTCATCTTGTTACGGCTTGGCCTGATCCCTTTACATACCTGCATGACCACAGCTCTGTCAACTTCTAACAAGGAACCTCTGCCATGGAAAAGAAACATTGTCCATACCCTAAATAAAATACCTTAAAAGAGGAAAAGATTAAGATTTGCCGTTAAATAATGTGATGAGGTCCTGCAAGGGTGCCAGCTCCTTGGACTCAATGAGGCTGAATTCCTGAACGAAGTAGATGAAGTGTTTGAAGGAGGTATTGAGATGAGCCTCCTCCCCCAACTTGACGATCTCTGAGAAGTGCTGGTGGTAGACGTGGGCGTAGACCCGGAAGAGACGCTTGAGTATCGTCTTGGCGATGGTGGAGAAGTTCTTGGGAAAACTAACACCTGGAGGTTTTGTCAAGGACAGAGCGAGATGAGATCAATTTTGGGAGAATTTTAAGGCTTTTCTAAGATTACACAGGGTGTATTCACCGTAAATGATGACATGTACTCAGGAACGGTCTGTTGTTGTTACGACCATGATGGAAGCAGGAATACAGTGTCCCCACAGACAGTGTAAGTATTTCAACTTCCGAGATGCTCCCAAAAATTCACAAATTGAATCCACTTACCAATCTTTGAGGGAAATATCATTTCATCATCTAGCTGGTCTTGTACCCACGTCATGAGATAATCTATGTATTTAGGGGCGGAGCACTTGATGGGTTTCTTGACTGTCTGTCCATCGGCCCAGTGGTACTCATACCTATGAAGACAAAAATAACCAAAATAGATTAACCCTTACCCCAGACCTACCAAAATCTAACACCTGCTTGATGTTGATGGATTCAAGAATTAAGAGGTGCAACTGAGACCAATAGGTTAAAATTCAATGTTGTAATAAATTAAGTCAATGACCTGACTCGAGTCGCAATTTTTTGTGACTCGTCCACTTGACTTCACTCAACTTGAGTCTCTGAGCAAAAACTGTACTCAACTTGAGTCAATGTCTTATAAACACTCAAGTCCTTAAACGATAGAAACAATTGTGAAGACTTACTAGATGTATAATTTTACGCTGGCTTGCAGTTGCAAGGTACCGCCGAATATATGTTGTATCACACACTCCTACCTCTTTACTATCAGAACTTACATTACCATTCCTGTACCAGACTATATACAAGAAAGAGCTTATGTTAGCTTTGATTTCCTCGGACGCTATCATTTCCAATTGGTTCGCACATTGTGGTCCAATCGCTTGTGTGTAGAAGGCTGCAATTATTCCTCGACATCTGAAGCGCGCCATGGGATACAAGACTCCATATTTTCATTCTACAAGTCGCAAAAGCAAACTGGTACAATTGCCTTAATATGTAGTTACAAAAGGAGTCAATTAAAAACCCTGGTTATACTGTGGTACTCATGGCAAAAGCCAGAGAGGCTGTTACTACTAAAGCGTGATTAGAGAATTACTAATTACTAATTACCAAGTGTTTAATTAACCCTCCTACAATTATAACTATCACAGCCTATCAAAAAATCTACCCACCAACTCTCACAGCTTGTGTGTGTTTCAACCTGTCACTTGATAGGTTTTGATATATTGGGTAGTCGGCTCCATTTTGGCACCGAGAGAGGGAGGGTTAATAAGATGTTTAAATGTCAGTGACTGGAATTGGCTGGAGGAAGAAATTTATTAATCAACTCGGCCTGAGCACACTTTGTAACTCGATTAAACTCGAGTCACACTGCCTCAGAATGAATACTCTTGTTAGAACACTGTTACGGTATTCCTTCACAAACAAAATTTAATTCATTTTTGCCACATTCCAAAGAATAAAGCCAGTTCGGTATTTCACCTGCGCATGTGCAGAATGACATTTTATCCTGAATGACCCGCGTGACCTAACGCGCGTGTGCGTACAATGCGTACAACGCGTACACGCACATACAATGCGCACGTGTTAAATTCAATCAGAATGGGCATTCACATAACATGGTGTGACATTACGTCAGCAATTTTATCCCAAATAACCTTTGACCTTTGAGATACCAATCTGGCTTATTAGGAAAACATTGATGATAGTGGTTCATTAATGTGTCTCAATCCACCCTCATTTACTTACTTCGGACCTGCCGACATGATTGGACATGATTCTGGGGTGCAGAATTCCGTGATGGTACCATACAGCATGTTAATTTGATTGAAGAAGTCCACAGCTAAATGATGTGAACAAACAGAAACGTTAAATGCAACAAAACAAATAATGCAAGCTCAATCTTTCTTCACAATTGCCCTACAGACCGTCATAAAATACTGACATAAAATATATCCTACACTACTAGCATTCGTTATGACTCCAGTAAGTACTGGTTTCTACATATTGTAAGGGCCCAATCTTTATTCTTGTTAGCTTGCAAGGCTAAACAGGCCCATCCCCAACAGTTGGCACAGAGATAGCGGATAATCTCTTGCACACACCATTGATTGGCTGGGGGAGATGAAAGTTGAAACATTGAGATTTTTTTCTCAATGTTTCAACTTACCCCGTGTTCAAACTAACCCCCATCTCCCCTACTCATTCTTAACCATAACCCTGCTAAATCCAACAATTTGAATATGATTTTGCATGCACCTTAGGGTGTTCTCCCTGTCAGAGATTATCCCAGCCCCCTCCCTAGTCCCTAAACTTGACTCTCGTTAACTTGCCAGGGTAAACATTTCCCCCTCAACGGTTAGTGGATAGATCGTCTGTACTTACTATTGACAGCCACCCATTCATTAGGATCCTCTCCGTCAGGTAGGACCACTGCTAGTCTGAGGTTACCACTGCCCAAGGTGGCCTCAGCATGTTTCATCAACTCATACTGGTGTGTCCCCTCTGGAATGTTCTTCTTCCGCTTGAAAGTCTTTTCCATCCGAATCCCACTGTTGCACAAAAAGTTGGAAGAAACCAAAAATTATATCATGATGGAACTATTGACATGTTCATAGAGTTCAGTCTGACAAGAGCTCTGTATAAAGATGAACAAAGACACTCGTAAGGTAATGCTCAAGCAAGGTATATTATCCCCAACTACCCCAAGCCTTACAAACCCCAACAGCAGGTTGTGTTGAATTTTGATGGGTTCAGGACTGTAGCGCCTTGGCACCATTACTTTACATGGAGCTATGGAGCTATGATGTCCAAAGAATGTGCCATAGGCACATGTATACTGCATAGTGTTGGATTTTGACAGGTTGAGGACACTTTCTAGTAAAAATGCCTTGGGGGGTTAGGGTTAAAGTTTGATTATCTTGAAGCAAGTTAAAGTTTGATTATCTTGAAGCAAGTAAAAAGTAAAGTCTGTCCCAGGCAAAATGGCTCATCACGCCAGTGTTTATATTACTCGAGAATATTGCTAGTATCGCGGATTATCCCCCAACTCTCGCTGATACCCATTTCCACTCCTGGGTGGAGAGACGCAATTGTGATAAAGTGTCTTGCACAAGGACACAAGTGCCATGACCATCCGGACTGAGATCTGAACCCATTTTCTGATGAATCGGCCACCAGCCCTTGGGTCCATTGGGCCATGACACTCAATGCTGAGGAGCAAGCATGTTTACAATCCGCTCATAAGGTAAAATTTACGTCGGGATGATATAAGCTCAATATTGGTTTTTTTGCCCTTCACCGACGTATTTTATAAACACTGTATACTCAGTGTTGTCCCAAGAGATTATTTGATCCAATGATTTATACTAGCAGCAACAAGGTTTTGGGGAGGAAAAAGTTGATTTTGGGTTGATTTGTAATTTGTGTGAGCAATGTCAGAAAAACATGCTGTAAGGTGCTTGAAAACAGAATTCTGAAGGACTGCACTTTAGACACGATATCTCTCATCACATGAGTGTACGCATATAGTTGTTTCCTAATATACATCATTGTTTGTTCAAAATTTACCAGGAACTGAATAACATTTCAGCAACATGAAGCTATCTGTTTGCAAAATAATTATCTGATCTGACACAAACGAATCGATGTCCATCATCGTGTACCTTGTACTTGATTTATTTATTGACGTTCACATGACGTCTTCTATAGATTTTTCTTTATCAGAGTTCAAAACAATGATAACCTTTCATCTTGAAAAAAATCATCATTGTATATCGAGCCAGTACAAAATGACATCTTGACAAAAGCCTTGTTTAAATACTGGAAATGTAGTGAATATCAGCAGATAGGCAGGGGAGGAGCAGAATGATTGATTTTCCACAGTGGAAAGTGCAAAATAGTAGCTCGCACAAAAATGAAAGATTTGTAAGACAGGCAGTAGTAGGGATTATGCAGATTTTATGGAGGGGGTGTCCCATTAGTCTTTGGTGTTTTTCTGTTGTCTATTTGCTGCTTTGTGGAAAATCACTGGCCCTACCTGTACATTCAACAAGATGGAATTTTGGCTGAATCTTTTAGATCCGAGTAATGAACAAAAGATATTTATTCAAGATACTGGAACGGACTTAGCAAGCCTCAAGCTGCAGTAGTTTATATGGTGATAAGTAGAGATAGAGAGGCTCCAAAGATTTTTGGTTTAATTTAGATAATTTTAATTACAAGTTGCCAAAACAAAAACAGTTCAGTTCTGAAAGAGAGCAAATGAATTTTGGTTACTGACTGATTCATGTAACTCCTCATGAGCTTTAACTACACACTGAAATCTAATTTTATAAAATTATTCATTTTGTATGCAAGTTCGCCCCAAACAAGGCTAAAAGCTATTTGAGGTATGGAGCTACAAAGGGAAGAAAGAATCAAAGATGCAAGAGGTAGGAATTAAGATTCCTCTTGAAGCAGGAAAGATCATAAGATGAAGAGAAACATGCACCAGGCAAAGAAGGTTATAAAATGAAGGTTTTACATGTCCTTGCAACTGTAGTACTAAAACTGTAATCACAACAGAAGTGCAAAGTTTGTGATATGATTTTTCATAATATTAAAGTTTTATTATAAAGTTAACTAACATCAATCAGTTCCATTTAAAAGTAGAAAAAGGTAATCCTATATGGGTTTCACACTACTCTGAACTTACCCGGGTAATTTATTACCCTGGTAGTTGTCATTACCCGGGTAGAAACTAACCCAGAGAATCAGTTAACACTACAAAATTAACCCCACAATTCTGCTTACCCACTTCAGCGCGCACCCGGGTAACTTGTAGCCGCATTCACACTATGTGAATGGTAACCCAGAGAATGTGCATTGCTTGACCTCTGCCCTAGCCATTGGTTCGTCGTAAAAGAGCCGAAGTAAGAGCGAGAGTATGCAATGCAAATTGAAAAAAATCAGATCAGTGTTGGCAGCGCGCACGCATAATCCTTCAACTGTGCGGTCTAGACTGGTGCCTTGCATTAAGTGTATGTAAAATGTACTTATTAAGACGAGGCATCATCCACTGAAGACTGGTGCCTTTCATTATAAAACCCTTTGCGTACGGATGACGTCTGTGGACGCAAAAAGAAGTGTCACCAGGCTGGTTGACACCATTTGCCGCTGTTTGTGCAGTTTCAATCAATTGTTGGAATATTGTTTATGTCATGCTTGACTGCACAAACACATTGTAGTGGTTCGATTTGGCTGCCAGAACCGCTGCAACACCCCGACGTCTCCCGTAAAATACCGTGCCCAAGGGGTTAAGTATACGTAAAAATAAACTTATTAAGGCGAGGTACCAGCCACAGCGGCCGTACTATAAATTAATAAATTACGTCACCTTCACAAAGCTGGCCGATAAAACACGACGAAGCGCACCCACCTACCCGGGTAGAAGAAAACCCGGCGAGCATTCACACTACTGATGGTAACCCGGAGAATCGTCTCAAGGTCCTCGTTTACCCCGATATTGGTGGGTTAACCGACCTCGCGAGCAGGGTTAGAAATTACCGAGGTTAAGTTGGGTTTTGGGGCAGTTAACCCGGAGAATTTCTAACCCGGAGAATTTTTGTGGGAACGCTCCACATTACCCGGGTAATTGCCGGGTTAAATTTTTCGTTAACCCGGCAATTACCCGGGTAAGAGCATAGTGTGAAACGAGCTCTATATGTAACATGTAGCTTCAATCCCAAACCAGACTGCCTCAGGGAATACAGGTGTGTTCTTGACACACACAGGGGGGCAACTCTTCATGGTAACCTAACCTGACAGTTCAATTTAGAATAATGTAGAAGGAAATTCTGCTGAATAACACATACAAGTATCATGTGTATGGCGACATTCATTTAAAGGTTAATACATGTACTGTGACATTATTATTACTATTTTTTTCCTTTTTTTTTAACCCCAACTCCCTAGGTGAAAAATCGTATTGAAACTGGAGGATTCAGGACTGTTAGGGTTAATACAAGTAACATGTACATGTACATTAAGGATGGGAATTTACGTTTAATTTGATAAACGTTTAGCAAACTTTCCCATAGCGTTTAAACGTTTAAACGTTTAGTCAACACTTCTAAAAGGCTGCCGCCCATTCCAGTATTTGTGGGTTAACTGCGGTCACATGACAGACTCAGAATTGTTTGAAAACTCGGTATTTTAATCAGAATAGGAGAGGCGCCATCTGCGCGGCGAGCGTTGATCTTAGCCCAGCGGCGTATTGAAAACATAAAACACAAACAATTGTATACACTGTATTATTGACACAATAGATAGTTGCCGGTCATTGAGAGATGTATTAATTAAACATCTTGGAATGTGATCAAGTACTAAAGGCGTTTTTAATGCTTTGTAAAATAAATAGATTTACAAACATCGTAGATTCTTTGTAATATAGAACTGGAAGGTAGGCTGCGTAAATACAGGGTCCCATTTTTGAAATTTGAGTTCCGTTTAAACATTTGGGAAAACAGATTTGATTTTTTTTCGTTTAAACGTTTAAACGTGTAAACGTCCCATCCTTAATGTACATGTAAGTTAATACTGATCAACTAAATAATTGGGTTTTCTTCCATTAAAGCAAAAAATATTCATTAACCTTAATTAATGTCCTAGGCATTCACTTGGGGTACAGTACACTGTACTACAAAATACTACTCAATTCTCATAGGCCAGTGTAGTAATTTGTACTACAGTTTACTCAAGTAGTATTTTGTAGTATTCGGTGACGTTAGGGTTAAAGTTTGTCATAAACCAAATCTACAGTACAAAGTGTTAAAGGTAGTATACACCATTTGCTTTTGTTGTAATTTTCACAAATAAATGGATTTGGGGGTTAGTATTTTACAGCAAATTCTGTAACACTGACCTGTTTAAAGTTTTGTGTACATAGATGCTGGGAAAACAGAGAAACAATTATATTCTAGTAGTCTGGTTCCCTGACCATACTTTAGACAAAGCGCAGCAATTTATTATTTATAGAGTCAGGGTCTCAGGGAATTATCAGGTCGGGGAACTAGACTAATTTCCAATGATTGTCAGCCGACAATCGTTAGAAAACGATATAAATTTCCACTTTTCTTGAAAACGACAGCACACCAGATGCCATGATTTCACAGAATAATTGAGACTGCTATTTACTTACAGTCTAGTGCGGTATATTGTAATAATTTAGCAGTTGTTTTTTTTATGTTTGCAAATGTTGTATACTAACTTTAAAGTAACTACCTCCATGGACAAACTATGTGTATGACAGTCTCAAGTCTTAGACTAATCTAATTCCTTCATTTCTTCCAAAAGGTTTGATCACATTATGACATACATGTACTTTCAAACAACGTACACATATAACACCTCTTTCAGTTTGCAATTGAGCCCGACATATTTTGACATTTACAACATGTAAAGGGACAGCCTAATACAATTATGGAGAAAATTTGTTTTATTTCTCCATGATACAATGCAAATGGTTTTTGTTGTGCATACTAAAGTCCTTCATTTCGATGACACACTCTTTGTGGACTCCCTCTTTGTGGACTCCGCAGACTAACAGGTGTTTGACGTAAACACAAACAACCTTCCACTTTCCAGGCAACACAAAGCAAACCTACAATGTACAGGGGCGCATGCCTCTGACTCAGTCTATAGGATTGTGCGCTGATATTATTAGCCAATAAAAACCAGCAACATTGGCTGTGGTTACAATCCTCTCCTTGTACTTAAGGTGAAACTAATCTTCATGACAATATGTCTGGTCACACCATAGAGCTATATTAAATTACTAGAGCACTGACTTGATGTACAAAGTGATGCCTGCTGGGCACATATCCATGTTTGTGTACAAACCTATGGAAAACTTGAAATTTTGTACGGCTTTTGTACGGCTATTTGCATATCTGCATTTGTATTCTTTAAAGTTGCGTTATCGAAGACGATACGCCGAAACCCGATATGCACAATCAGTAAATGAGCATTTCATTTTGCTCTGCGCAAACAACGCAAACGCGTGCGCGTACCGCGCCACAGATCATTTTTGCCGTGACGGTTTATAACCGTCATGAGGCGCTTAAGTTGTTTGCCTATGTTGTACTTCTGCGTTGTATTTAGAGTACACTTTTAAAATTCACTCTATCTAATTTCATTATGTTCTACAAACACGCACATGAATTCAAAATGTCTGTGTGTAGGAATGATTTAAAGTATCTCCGCGCCTAAGATGGGGAGTTAGCGCTCTAGTAATTTAATATAGCTCTATGGGTCACACAGACCTTTCCATGGGTAAAGTAGTATTATAGAGCAAGGACCCATGGCAGAATTAATTAATAACAGGACTTCCCAAAATGTCTTGATCTGTGGTATCTATTCTGTTTATTACTCCAACTGTATATGTACATACAAAACCAGTATAAAAAGAACAAACAAAACTTGATGTGCAACAGGAAATCCCCCAGAGAGAAACCACATATATACAAACAAAACCGTAACACAAGACTTCTGTACAACACAATAAAAATTAGCAATGATGAGGGGAAAAAACACTAAACTCCCCGACAAAAAAAAAAAAAACTGAATTGGTAATTCTCAGGGAATTATGGCAATTCGTACACTTTTCTATTGCTTCAATTCCTTCAAAACAATTTGAAAATTTATCACGTACATGTATGTACTAGCTAATGGCATACATACAATGTAAGACTTGGAATTGTTAATTACACATTCAAGCTCAAGATTAATCATTCATGGCCTAGATGAATTAGCATTTCCTACACCGCATCCCATGGGATCATCATTATCAAAAAGCTCAACTCAAACCAAACATCTATCCGCTGTCTGGCGTCAGACTCAACACACAGACGAGATGCAATTTATCATGGTCAAATTAACAAATCCATGACTAGCACAGTGTACTTTTGCAAATTCTTTTCGGAGAACTGTTCTCCCCACATAAATTGACCACATACTTACATTGTACATGTACATATGGCCATGCCTTTTTTGTCACAAAACAAGGGGCCAATTATTTTTATATTCCTGAAAGAACATTTGTTTTGTATCCTTTTTCGGAATTTAGTAAAATAGAAAGCAGATGTCGATTGTTTTAATGATTACAGAGAAATGTAAAACAAAATAAAAACAACCAATGCTCCCTTAGCCAAAGGTAACTTTCTCACCAGTATGTGCAATAGTGATCATTCTCTATATCAATTTACGGCAAGTACGGGACAAAAATGTTTTATTTCTCCATGACCTAATGTACATGTAAGCTTGGCGTATGTGGCTGGTAGTACAAATTAGCAAACATCAACATGCCATTGATTTGCAAGCAAATTCTTACACGATTATTAGGCCTAATTCCCTCTCCCTGGTTATTTTACCAAAAAAACATTTCAAGAAATGTAAACTTGTGCAATCACAATACTTCTTTCAAGAGTTCTTTCCCACTACAATACGAGTGATTAACATCATTCTCAAAGTGGCCAGACAAATGCACCGTTTTAAGCACAAAACCTACAGTATTTTACTGCCAAGCAATAAAATGCACCCTGACCAACCCTGACATCCTACTGCAAGAGCTATAAATACATAGTTGTTATCAGACCACACCTTATATAATTTTCACGAGATAAGTGTGAGTCATACAACAAACACAACCTGCTCTATAATTGTCAGTGCCAATGTGCCTGATTAAAAAAAAAAAAAAATGTCCAGTTATTTTCAAGGCCAATTCAGTATGGGTATTTCCCTGGTTTCTGAATGAAAGGATTGTTTATTTATTGAAGGTGACAATCTGGAAATGCTATGCATTGTAACTGTAGGAAAACCTTCACTGGAGCATGGAGGAAGGAAAATCATGTGTATCACATTATCAGAGGTTCTTACATTGTACTTTTAAAAGATTTTGGAAATGGTATTGATAAATTGTTTTGTGTGATTTTTTAAATTGTGTACACAATTTGTCAGATACATTGTGTGGGCTATAATTGTAGTGTACATGATTGGTCATTGTTGCAATTTTCAGAAATGGGTGGATTTGGGGTTAGTATTTTACAGGAAATATCGTTCCACCATGGAGGAAGGAAAATTTTCCTTCTTCCATGGTACCACTGACCTGTTCAAAGTTTTGCGTTGTTTGTCGGGCAGATGATAGCCTTTAGTCAAGGCGCACGTGGCTACTGGATCCGGGGCCGCCACTCGTCCGGGTAGCCACGCGCGCCTTGACTGAAGGCTACAGGGCAGTTTTCTTAACGATTTCTAGCTGGAAAAACGATATAAATTTCCACTTTTCTTGACAACGACAGCACACCTGGTGCCATAATTTCACAGGATGATTGAGACTACTATTAACTTACAGTCTAGTAAGGTATTTCGTAATAATTCAGTAAAAAAAAATTGGAGGATTACCAATCGTGTACACTACATTTAAACTACTGCATTGATGGTACAAGGCAAAACAGGGAGTTCCTTTGGACAGTCTAGCTAATATTCGTGTGTGGGAGAATAAATTATGTACATATGTACAAATGTACAACAATTTTATATATTTTAAATTGTCTTTTTGGATAATTTATTTTGAGACAATCTTCCTCTTCAAGTTCCAGTACATAGAACTATGGGTCTGGCAGTTGGCAAAAATATGAAAGCTTTGGTTAACCATTCTTAGTTCATGGGCTCTATCAGAACAGCCTGTGTGTTGTCAACTGTAGACGTGATTATCAGGTTTGTCACCTTTATTATCCAAACGTCCTACATGTACAGTACATATACCGTCACGTAAAATATCTTTTACATATTTTGGAGGATTTCGGCGGATTCAGGATACCTCCATATTGAAAACTGGGGGATTTTGATGGATTGAGGATTGTAAGCCTAGTGGTACTGCAGGATTTTGATGGATTCAGGATACCTCCATATTGAGCAGTCACCAAAACCAATTTTTTTTTGTGCATGACAAAATAAGTGGATTTTGGCGGATTCAGGATACTTTCTAGTATAGTTACCCAAGGGGTTAGGGTTAAATATGCTGTGCCAGTGCTTTCACATGTACACATGTAGGGATTGGGACCCCAAATTGCTAATGTGTTAGGATTACATGAGTTTAATTAGCTTTATAATGAGATATTCAACAACAAAATCGGTCCTGATAAGTAACAGATGTAACAAGTTTCAAATTTAAAATTAGAAGAAAGTCCCATTCCTAATTGTTACGCTAGTGTTAATATAGGGCAATCTTCGCACATATCACATAATACAATGAAGGACCAAATAGAGTGCATACATGTAGTAGGCCTATAATAAGTGATTTTTCATTTCAAAATACAGTTTTCTTCGATAATAATCCAGTTCGGTATTTCAACTGCGCATGTGCGCAATGACATTTCATCCCGAATGACCCGCGTGACCGAACGTGCGCATGTGAATGCAAAAGGTGGTCGCACAATGCGCACGTGTTTAATTCAATCAGAATGGGTGCACGTGTTTAATTCAATCAGAATGGGCGTCCACTTAACATGGCGTGACATTACGTCAGCAATTTTATCCCGAATAACCTTTGACCTTTGAGTTACCGAACTGGCTTATTCGTTCTTAGGGATTCAGGAAAATCCATAGAATTAATATTTTCAGTCAGAGGGCAGACACAGCAGCTTTATATTGAAGCAGCTCTACTGCAAAAAAAACAAATAATGAAATCCATAAAAATTATTAGGATAGATTCACCAACAGTTATCCAGGGACAACAGCTCAATCTGACAAAATTGCCAAATTACATTTCACTGCAGTGTTTGAAAAGATTTTACTTTAAAACCCCCACCAAAATAGGTCAGAACAGCAAAATATATATTTCAGCAAACTCTGAAAAATGAGGCAGAAATCAACTTGTACATATGTATGTGAACATCTTGAGTGACTGTACACTATGCTACATGTATGAACCTCTAACACAGTAAACACAAACTTTCTTCCCCTCCTATATTGCACCCAAATTTCCCAACAAAAGTCTCAAAATGAAATGTTGTGTCATCTGAACATTCTGAACATAAATAGGTGGATATTTTGTCAGATTTTTCTATTTCGGTATTAAAACCCTCTATACTTATAACTATCACAGCCTATCAAAAACTCTTAACACCAACTCTCACAGTTTGTGTGTTTCAATCTGTCATTTGATAGGTTTTGATCTGTACAGCAGCTGGGTCGATTTTGGCCCTGAGAACAGAAAAGTTAAATAATAATTTGGGAGGCTAATCATCTTTACTCACAGCTGGGATGCTGAATTGCGAAGGACGCAGCTACAACGTGGTCGAGTCGCAGGCACGTAAAGGCGCCTCTGGCAGCCGGCCTACATCGACCCACATATGACCACGGAGCACAGCCATATATCGAAAGTGTTTGATTTTTCCGGAGGAAGGAAAGCCGGAGGACCCGGAGAAAAACCCTCGTGACACAGGAGAGAACCAACGCACAACTCTACTCACATATGGTCCGAGCCGGGAATCGAACCCGGGCCACATTGGTGAGAGGCGAGCGCTTTACGCACAAGCCACCCATGCCACCCAAAGTAAACTCTTTCCCAGTCTCTATGACTCCCAGGAAAATAACACACAAAAACTCACAATACGGAGGACAGACAGACGGACTGAGGAACGGACAGGCGGATTAGGCGGACAGACAGACAGACAGACTGCTGCCTTCATCACTGCACTATCACTGGCATGCAAGCGTCTGTATTAAACTGGGCAGACATCACTGCAGTGCAATGAATGCATAGATCATGAGCAAAGATTTGACTTTTCTGGTGCCTTATGACCAAGAACATGATGTATACAGTCATCATGACAGTAAACACACTTTCTTCCCCTATTTTACACAAATTTTCCAACACTCTTCAATTAAAAGGTTGTGTTTATACAATTCTGCTAGAGTATGCCGTACGAACCTGAAGCAAATATTTATACGACTGTTTCCTGCGAAAACAATCTGAAGATTTTTGTTTTCTTTGCTTCACGCGTTGATATGAAAGGCGTGCTGTGGTTGGTTGAGAGCATTAGGGTACCCTCAGTCGAAAAAATGATGCGAAACTGCCCAGTGGCAATGACTATGGTCTTGGTAAGTGAAATTTTCGTAAAATTTCACCTTTTCCAGTGACATTTCAAGGAATTAAACCTAACCTATGTGTACATAGTATAGAGCCATTATCAAGATAAGGCATATCAAATGTTGTGGCAGAAAATTTCATGACGAGAAAAAATGGGTAAAAATCTTCCACAGCAGTTTCAATGCGTCTCACTGTAAGGTTTGTGAAAACCTTACAGTTCTGGAAGTAGACAGACATTATGTGACAAATGTCCTTCCAGAAATGTTACACGTTTGATATGTTACAAACATAAACATCTTGAAGATGATTCCATGTCTAACTTCTTAAATACCCGAACAAAGATACTGACAATTTGGGAGACCGTCAAGTTGGTAGAGCGCCGGTACGGTAACCTCGGAGGTTGCAGGTTCAAATCCCGCTCCTGCCAGTTTCTTTGTTCACTTTGAAAATGTTTAAATTCTTAAATACTCTTGTTAGATGTTGAATTTTGTTTTGCTAAACAAACTTGTTGATGGGTACTGAATGTATTCAGTGCCGGTATTGTGACAAAAATCAATGGAAAATTATTTTATATAATAACTACAATCTCAAATTCCCCTGCCGTGTCACACCAAATGGGGTCATTAGTGTGGATAGATCCGGGTCCCGGCGACATAGTCATGCACGTTTACTGCAAATACCGCCTGGTTGTCACAATGGCCGGTCAAAAGAAAAGGAATTGTGGGAAGGAACAAGGTCAAGGACTAAGGAGCATTGTTTGTGCCTTTTTTCTTCAAACAATGCATTTTTACCACTGTGACGTCTCAACCAGGCTGTATTTGCGATAAGGTCTATACTGTGATGATGATGATGTACAGAAAATGATAAGGCCTTGGCCTACATTGTAATTTGTAGGCCATTTGTAGCCCAGTATCATGAGTATGCACAGTACTCAGTAGCCCCACCAGTGTGGCTGGTGGATTTGACATCGGGCTGATCCTTAGCCACACGTCCTACCCATATGTTTGTGTGGTAAGAACTTCAACAATTCGTGCGGTGGGGTAGCGCTATCTGGACAGCGTTTTTAACGGTCTGGCTGTGTTCTCTGTCTTCTTAACTATTCCAGACTGCTAACAGCTAGTCATCTTACTCACCATTTTTCGAAATATTGGCCATTAAACTTCGGCTCCATAGTCTTGCGTGCAAACGATTTCAACCGGTGGTAGCCATTTTGATATGACCACATGACCCAAGTATATGACGTCACTGGGTTCGTTGCCGACGGCTGTTCGATGAGAGCACAGCTTATCGCGAAATTCGCGCGAGATGTTCCACTGAAATCGTGATAAACTAGCTGTGCTCTCATCAAACAGCCGTCGGCAAGCCGTTTCGAACCCAGTGACGTCATTATAAAATGGCTGATACCAGTTGAAATCGTTAGCACGCAAGACTATGGAGTCCAAGTTTAATGTCCAATATTTCGGAAAATGGTGAGTAAGATGACAAGCCGCTAGCAGTTTGGAATAGTTAAGAAGGTAGAGAACACAGCCAGACCGTTAAAAACGCTGTCCAGATAGCACTACCCCACCGCACGAATTGTTGAAGTTCTCACCACACAAACATATGGGTAGGACGTGTGGCTAAGGATCAGCCCGATGTCAAATCCGCCAGCCACACTGGTGGGGCTAAGTACTCAGTAGTCATCATGGTACATGTTTATGTAGTCAGTGCAGTGTAGACAGTGCAGTGCAGAAAATGTGAAAGGGCCTGATCGAATTTTCACCCAAGAACTGTCCAAAAATACTCACAACAGAAAGCTCATTTTCGACGCCACGATGGCTGGTTGTTATTGTTCATCTAACCTGTCAGAAAAACACAAAAATTAAACGCCAGTCGTAGCACAGAAACGTAGCATCCGAGTTAAAAATTCCTACATCAAACTCTTGTCAACCACGATAATATTAAGTCATATGTTAATGCAATAACAGCGCCCTCTATCCACCCATGAGGACATGTATTATTGGTGGTGGCGCTCTTTAAATTTTGAGGGTCGAAGAAGCAACTAAAAGATTTTTAACCAACATTTCCAGACGACGTTTCTCAGTCATGGACTGACAAACAACTTGCAATGGTATTCAGTCCATTTGAATGTCCCCGTGAAATGAGCCCCTCCTTCTTCTATGAGTCTATACTAGGCCCATGGAGGAAGGAATTCCTTCCTCCATGCTAGGCCTATTAAATCCTTAATTCAGCTGAAAATATACATTGTTCAATATCATGGGGTATTAAAAATTCTACAGGGCTGGGGGCTGGGGGCTGGATAACCTCCCAACGAGGGTGTCAGTATGGCTTTGTTTCATTTACCCACCGTCCCCTCTCATTTCCTGACTTTTTTGTCATGGGTTTGAACCCTTCCCCACCCCCTCATCTCCCCCACCTTCCCGTCGTCGCGTTACGTCACTGTGCTTTCGAAAGAGGGCGCTACAGAAAAATAAAGATGGCAGCGTACAGGGGGGTTTTGACGCAGTCTTTGCGAAGAATTACAGCCGTCAATTCCTCTCGATCGTAAGTCAATTCCTCTCGATTTGTACACAGATGAAACTTTTCCGGTAATCCTTACCTTTAGGACCCCGTTCCGTATAAGAGAACGAAGGAGACAGTTCGCTAATATCATGTTGAATATTATAACTAAGCAAGCTTGGCAGGGTTTTGATTTCAGAGATGTCATGATGATGTATCATGTATTAAATGATGTAGTCGAGTCCATCGCAAGTCCCTGCAAGTCCCTGCAATTCCATCACAAACCCTCCAGTCCTAATCCAAATCACAAGCTATTCAAATGAGCTTTGACAAAGGCATTCCTTTGTCATTGTTCATCCAGTTACTTGTGACCGGCTTTATGAAAGGACTTCTGACTGGGCTTGCGAAAGGACTTGCAGGGACTCAACTCCAACTCTGTTTGATTTATGAGGGAAATTATGGGGTAAAACGGCAACGTGTCTGACTGCAAAAATAGATAGGACTTTGAAAGTGCATTTCAGAATTACAACAAAAATGAGTTAATCTGAAGAAAAAAAGACTGCTTTAGCCTGCAAAAGTCACTTTGTCTTTGGTACTGTAAAGTCATCTGCAAAAGTCAGTTTTGAACGGAACTCGTAAAAAAAATAGAGGTGTAAGGTAATGATTACCACTTTTTCTATCAATAATACGTTTCGCTCATTGTTTCTCTGTTAATATTACCAGTTTACCACGATGAATCTAACAAGTATAGCAGGCCAACACAACAACAGTACAGTTTGCCATGTTTGCGTGATGACCAAGAACATCTAACACAGAAAACACAAATGTTCTACCCCTATATTGGCACCAAAATGTCCTGACGAAAGTCTAAAAATTTAAGGTTGTGCCAGTGTTTATACAAATTAATTCTGAATGCAATTGCTGTTTTTGACCAATTTTGGTGGGGGTTAATAAAGTAAAAGCTTTCCTTTTTGGGTTTTTTTGTCTTTCTGCATATGTTCATAGTGGTGCCAACAGGCTTCAGGCCACGCCATCTGCTGTACGAAACATTCACATTCTGCAATCTGCAAACGTAACAATCAGAGGAAGAACAAGAGACCTTCTTCAAAGATGGCCTACATGTACAACTGGTATCCAGCAGGGTAACTTGAAATATATATTGCTTCTAGTGAAATAAGTGTTAAATTGGGAGGGAGGGCACTGAAATTACTGCAAAATCTTGTCTGAATCTCATGTACAGATCTAGATGCAATAGCATTGACTAATAACAGCAAAATCGCATAAATGCAGCTTGTGTAACAGGTGTAACCACCAAATGTTAAATATGGCCAGAACTCGTTCATAACCAGCACCACTATACCACACATTTCTGGATCTGGATGGCTAGGCCTATACTCTGAAAAAGTGGCTACCCGCATCACATCAGAGTTTATGACCTATGACCTTTGATGACTGGACAGGAGCAGAAGATTTACTTGAGGTGGTTCATTTGCTTGTAATGAACATCCTCTTTGGGTTACAAATTGTTGTATTCATTACATCTGTACTTCACACTACTGAAAAACCTATTCACTGTATTTTTTTGTAGACCCCAATTATACTTAGTAATTAGTAGCACATTACTGTGGTACTGACTAATATACATCAATTAATGGATTTTGTATACCAAGAAAACGGGTGTGATATACACCTGTATTGAACTGTGAACTAATGTGATGCCCTCCCACAAAAAAGAGAACATTTGTGCATGGACTGTTTGTACTTTCAGTTAAATTAATTTTTGTGCATATCATTTACAGCCAGGAGCATGTTCATCCAGACACAGGACACACCCAACCCTAACAGCCTCAAGTTCATACCAGGTGTCCCCGTTCTGGATCAGGGAGGGACGGTGGACTTCCCCAGTGCCAGGACAGCTCACAACTCACCTCTTGCAAGGTGCGTCCAAAGAGAAGTCTGTTGGGACTTCAGGCATATAGTTAGGGTGGCCTGGTTAGGCCTAGGTGCACCCAAAAATTGGTGGCCCGCCCACTGGCCCGCCCACTGGCCCGCCCACTGGCCCGCCAATGAGCCCACCCACTGGCCCACCCACTGGCCCACCCACTGGCCCACCCACTGGCCCACCCACTGGCCCACCCACTGGCCCACCCACTGGCCCACCCACTGGCCCACCCACTGGCCCACCCACTGGCCCACCCACTGGCCCACCCACTGGCCCACCCACTGGCCCACCCACTGGCCCACCCACTGGCCCACCCACTGGCCCACCCACTGGCCCACCCACGAGCCCACCCACGAGCCCACCCACGAGCCCACCCACGAGCCCACCCACGAGCCCACCCACGAGCCCACCCATGAGCCCACCCATGAGCCCACCCATGAGCCCACCCATGAGCCCACCCATGAGCCCACCCATGAGCCCACCCATGAGCCCACCCATGAGCCCACCCACTGGCCCACCTAGTTCTCAAAATGGCAAATGTCCCAGTTTAATAGTGAATAAAAAATAAGAATCCAAGCTGTCATCAAATATTAACTATGTTTGACACACTGATTGCCCGCTGTGAAAGCAGGAAACTGAAATAAATGGGTTTTTTTACTTTCAATTCTCCCTCCCCCACTGACTAGCCCACCCTTACCTAGGCCTCTCCACTTTATGAAGTCTAGTTTGAAATACCCTCTGGACCTCTACACCAATTCCTCAAAGTTATAGGTGCCAGTCTTATTTTCTTTACTAAATATTTACTACATTCATAAAGAAAGCAGCAATGCTGGTACATATTAATGTTTAAATTTCAGAATTGAATAGCTTATATTTGTACAATGGTAAACTGCATCACAGGCATGTTTTAAAATCCATTTCCGTCCATGTGCCGTCATACCAGAGACTACTTACAAACTAAGCAGTGCTCTTTTCTATCAGGCTTTTGTTTCGTATCGATGGCATCAAAGGTGTATTCTTTGGCTCGGACTTCATCACTATCACAAAGGTCGATGATGATAGCACAGAGTGGGCTGTCATGAAGCCAGAGATCTATGCAACCATCATGGATTTCTTTACCAGCGGACTACCGGTGATGACCGATGAACAGCCAGCAGCTGATACAGGTAATTTCACTGGTTTTCAAAACACAATGGAATGGTGACAATTGACCTATCGCGGTCGAATCGCATCAACGCAGCTTGTGAATTATTGTCCAATCACATCAATTATAATTCCACATGGAACGCGCAAAATCTGAGACAAACGAAAATTACCACACAAAATTCCCATAGGGTTGTCTAAGGGGCGTGGTCAACTCGTAAACGGCGATAGGTCAATTGCAGGGACCTAGAAAAAACTGTGGCAAGTCAGAAAGATGTTTGTTGTCATGGAAACGGTCAACATTTTCACAAATGTTTTGGTTAATCACTAAGAGATTTCCATGGCAGATACTGGGCATGACAAAGGCCCAAAACTGGTTTAAATTAAAATTAATCCTAGTTATGCAGTGGTAATATGATGAGTTGGCATGATCCATGGCATTGCTTATTTAAACTGGTTGAGTACACTTCAAACTTAACATAATCCTGGATCTGTAGAAATACAATGAAAGTGGTAAAGCGTTTACCATAATTTTAACTGGATTAACTTCTTAACTTTGGTTTAGCAGAGATCCATGATGATGATGATGAGACAGTCGCCATGATTAAGGAGCTTCTGGACACAAGGATCAGACCCACGGTGCAAGAGGATGGAGGAGACATTGTATACATGGTGAGCTCCTGAATATCTAAGGTAGAGGGCTAAATCCATGGGAACTCAATTTGGACCTTCAACTCTTCCCGAGATATGGAGCAAATTGGGGAAGGAATTGGAATTAAGTGTGGTTGAGAACTAATCTTGCCCAAACTCTGTCTAGTCAGCCATGTGGAACCAGCCTACAATAGAAGTAGGTTATCAATAGACATGTTTTCAAGATAAACTGACAAAAAGATGGGACCGTTGATGCATTTCAGGCTAGAGATCATTTGCCATTGGTGTTTTTGTACAGTACATCACAGGTTAACCACAGGTAAACCACAGGTAAACCAATGACCCATGCTCAAACTTGCTCAAGGGTGATACATGGTGTCCTTTCCAGGTACTGCCCCCTGGTAACACTTGGAGCTTAACTTCGGTTGTGTCCCACTTTCATATAACCAGCTGTCTATATTTTTTCAGGGTTTTGAAGACGGCATCGTTAAACTCAAGATGCAAGGAGCATGCACTAGCTGCCCCAGCTCTGTGCTGACGTTGAAGAGCGGTGTCCAGAACATGTTGCAGTTCTACGTACCAGAAGTCATTGGGGTCGAACAGGTAGGAAAAAACCTGACAAAATTTGGTAGAGAATTTCATCAGGAAAACCCCAAAACAAAGTGTTCAGTCGAGTAGGTTATCTATCTGGCATTTTTAAAATCCATTTGAAATATCCTGGAAGCCCTAGCCTGCCAGCCATAGAAATAGGAGGCTCATGAAAAAAAAACCAGTGCCACCAAGTGAAGTAATTTTCAGGCATGCTAAGGAAATGAGTTTGAGGCTTAATAAAACTTGAAGCACTGTGTAGTTTCACCTGACAGCAAGACAATTGACTTGTGCATAAAATAACTTTTAAAATGTTCATCATAATGAAACTAAAGGTTTTTCGTGATTGTGGGTGCATATGTTTAAAACAAATCTGTATGTCTGCTGTCATTAAAAAGAGTCTCGTTATAGTGAGCTAGAAATTGTAGTTTCATGGACTCGGAACGAGCTGTCACATATCAATTTCCAGCAAACTTTACATGGAAATATCGTATGAAATAAATGGACTTTGTTGCAGCACAGATATGGAACTCTTTGTGAACCAGGTTGTTTTTATCCGGTTCAATACAGATTGAGGACGAGGCTGATCAAGTCGTCACTGAAGAATTCAACAAACTGGAGGAGAAACTTGAAGAGAAGCCAGCGTGATCATCCAAGCAGCCAATTATCAGCTTTATATTTATGTGTGAAGTATGCATTCTCGTTAAAGAATTTATTGTAAGATTGACATAAAACCATCCATACATGTAGTCTGGTCATTTATTGAAGATTTACAGCCGCTGGACTCCAGTTTCAAACTTGACGTCACCTTCTTAGACACGAATAAAGCAGGAGCCACCATGTTTAAGGTTCACTATTTGGCTCGTCTCATCTCCGTGTTCATCATTGGACACTTTATCAGAATATTCACTCTCCAATCGGATTTGATCAAGAATTTATCGTGTTTAAGGAGTCAACATGTACATAGTCATAGTATTCCACACACTGTGTGTATTGAATGTACAGAGGTCAGGGTGAATTGTATTTATGCATCGGCCAACCCGTCATGAAGCAACTTTTTCGATTTGTAATTGTGATGTCACAGCCAAACCTCCGATCGCCATCTCCCAAGAGGAATTTTGTCGACGGGTAAGGGCACAAAATGCTGAAATGTACAAAGCTATCATCTTTTACCCAGCTTGCTCACTCTTTGAAGTGAAAATGTTAAAACTTTGGGAAATGTTGAATAAAGTAGTTAGATGGTATTAAGACTTTAAGATACAAGCACAATTCAAGTTCTAAAAACAGTATCATTTCACCCTTAGGTAAGTATCTCTCCGAGGTAAAAATGTACTGTTGGTGTGGCCATGAATGTAAGATCCGTTTCCAATGTTGCATTGTGTGAATAAACAGACAATTATTTATGGAATTTCAATCACTTTCTTGCAATTCCTTTTTTTTTATCGTAGGCTATGAAATGCCTTGACTAGTTTTGAGCTTGGATTTGTTTAAGTCAGTCAAACAAACAAGGTACACAGATTTCCTAGATATCTCAAATTCGTTTACATTTGTTAATCATTCAGCATTGGAATATTTAAGTTCTTATCTTTACACACTATTAAATTGAGAGCAGCTGATCTTGGGTATTCAAATTCAACTAAATGTATTTATTATAAAAAAGGTGCATCTACACTCCTCAGCCATTCTGTTACATTACAGATTGCTTTTACAAAAATCCATTGAATCTGAGCAGCCTGTTGGAAACAATGTTTTTTTCTGGTTCTTCTTTCTTAATACACAAAGTGCCTTGTAAACCTCTCCTTATTGTACATCCCATCAGCCAAATCTTTAAGACATCTCTGTTTCATGTATTGAGGCGTGCACCTTATTCCATCCAATAACATTCACTTTATCTATTGCTAATCTGTAATGAATACCTTGAAGTACAATTTATTTTGTTTGGCTTAAATGTTCACCAAAACAGCAGGACATTTTTAGGTCACTGAAATGACAAGTTGCCAAAATAATTTTCTGAAGATTTTCAAAAAGTTAACACCTCTAACCTTCTGAAGTCACACTGCAGCATAATGGCCTACGGGCATTTTTATTTTCTTTACAATTCCAAGAAATTACTCTTCTGTTTTGTGGCTTGTGATGCTTAGGCCAAGATCAGCCTTCTGGTTTGGGGATTTTCTAGCAAGTGAAGCGTAACGGCAGCTTTAAGGAAAGCCAGGGTTTTCTGGGATCAGAATCCTAACTAGAGTGAGTTACAAAAGAATGTCAAGTTTGAAATTTGTGATCTTTTTTCCTTTGGGATCTAATCTTGTCAACAACAGCTATCATACCCGGTGTAGTACTGGTAACCTGGTGGTGTATTTTACAAAAATCACACAGAATGCTGCAAATCCTGGATACATAGCTCCGCATGTTACACAGCCATCACAACTATCATTCTGCATATATCAGCCTCGCTTGAACAATATGAATGAATATACAGCAACAGAAGTAGTTTACCTGTACATACAGGAAAAAAACATTATCAAATTTATTAAAACTATATATTTTGATTTTTAGGTATGAAGTACACATATGTTTTAAGTACACTTCAGTATAAGTAAGATGAATTCTTAATGTACAGAGAAGAAAAGGAAAATTGGGAAAAGATAGAGACCACATACCCTGTTAAAACTTTCACAGATATTACATTGTAAAAAAAAAAAACAAGTCTAGCCGTTGGGAATGCTTGATGATCTATCATCTACTGTGGTCCTCAACGGTACAAAATCCAGGCTATCATGGAGGATTAGGTTATGTTGGAACTACAGATTGTAGCTTGAATTCCATACTATGAGATCAAGTCTAAACATATGATAACCTCCTAAATGTCAGAAAAGGCACATCTCAATGTACATATTTCTGCATGGCAAAGGCTTTATGGTAGCAGTACTGTCACTGTGGTATCACAGACACAAAGTATTGTGGTGTCTATCAAAAAAAGATGAAAACGGCTTCCTGCAATAGGCTCCGTGCACATTATGACCCTCTAGTGGTATTAAAGTACAATGTGACCAGTCTATCTAATATTCTTTATGACTGCACATTGCTTTATGCAGACAATTCCTTAAATTATGCATATTCACAGTCCTTGAATTCAACCAATCAGACAACTCAATGATTGTGATGTTTCATACCGACAATTCAGGCTCAAACCAACTTCCCTATTGGACAGCGACATCACATTTTTTTTAGGTCAAACACGGGCGAGGTCAAGCAATTTGTAGAAATAATGCTAGTCAGTCAAACTGCAATTTATAACAGACTGGATACTTTGAAACTACATTCTTTTTGACAAAAACTGACAAAAATATTTACACTTATCAAGCAAAACTTTCCTCGACTCTACAAGGCAAGATTAATACAATAATAATAAAAACATACAATGGTCAAAAAATGAAGAACTGATGATTAATCTTTCCACGAGTTAAAGTGAACAAAGCAACTCATATGCTAGAGAACTGTTTGAATAATAGACAGTTTCAACAAACTTTAACTTAAAATTTAATAAATAGAATGAATACAGCATACATAATTCTACATGAAACACAGCTGAAAAACATTGATATCATAACTTGTATTTTCACTCTCTAACACTCTGAACTTTAAATGTATAATATACACAAAACAATAATAAATCAGACACAATGATTTGTCTCCAACTTAAAAAAAATACAACAGAATAAAACGTTATACAAGCAGAAGTCAGTACAATAGTTTGACACCCAATGTTTGTTTAAATAAAAATAAAATTGCGGCTTTGTGTCCAATTTTAATCCATTTACAGGGACATATTTTTCATAATGCAGATAAGCTGCAACAAATGTTCTGAAGAGTGATTTGCAGCATAATATGGTTATTCAATATCAAATTTTCAAAGCAATTAGATGTATCTTCAAAGTATAGGACGGATGTCTAAAAATATCATTTTTCAAACAATTTTAGAAATTATGTCCACAATTTTTGGTCCACCACTTCAATTATTTTAAAGATAAAACACCTGTTTTTTTTAAGTTACTGCCAAATACAGCGATGTAATAAGGGTAATTTGTCACCACTGACATCATAAATAAGTATTTTATATAAAAAGTAATTCCTTTATTTTGTGTCCACAAAATGCAATGTATTCTGATTTTTAAAAAATGATCGTTTGTCTTCACTTTGTTTATCGATTGGCTTACTGTCTACTTTGCAAAAACATCTTCACACAGACGGTAGTTTTACCTCAGGTACTAAAATAGTTAAGTACTGAATATAGATTACAACTCCCATGCATAATTAGATTCATTTATATTAAAATGGTCATCTGAGATAAATACAAGGACGGTATCTGAAAAGAAATCTCCGCTAAATCTACCAATGTAATAAATTAAGTACAATACGCCACAGTGTGCCTTTGGTAGTCAGTAACTGACAAAGCACGCTTCATAATTACAACCGAGGACATTTTTCAAATTCAAAAGAATTCATGTACAAAATAAAAAATGAAACAGTTTTTTTAACCAGTTGTGATGCCACACATCTTTGCAAAGAGGCATTTTTTAATAGGACAGAAATAGAACTGTCACAACTAATCTTCACCATTTAACTACTGTTAACCCCTTGCGTACAGGTATTATATGGGGGCGCCGGGGCGCCATGCTGGCTTGTGCAGCCAAGCATAACGTACACATTACCCCAATAATGGATTGAAAATGCAGAGGTTGGTGTGTATAGAGGTCAACCGGCCAGGTTTTCAATTTTCAATCCGCACATATACCTGTCATCCGTACGCCAAAGGTTAATACATACATCAAATTGTAAGTACAACCCTTCCATTGACATCAACTGCATCACTACTTATATTCCTTGCATTTTGAAATCTTTCAGAACATTTATTTTTAGCTTTGATCTTATCATGGCTACAACAGTTTTAACAGCACTGGTGTCTTTAAGGGTACGTTTCAACTTATCAGAAATGAAAACTGTCTGAGGTATTTACGGAGAAGGAAGAATTCTTGCAAACAAAATGGTTCTCAATTCCAAGATCTCACAACTTGCAGACACAACAGCATAAAACATGTCGGCACGTGCAGGAGTCTGCCTCATTTAAATATGAGTGATGTAGAGTAGACAAACATTCCTTGTCACCACACTCCATGTACTTTTTACAAGACACTTGGAATGATAGTTCTTCCCTCAGATGAGTGTCTTGAGAAGCTCAATCGCTGCCTTGTAGCAGAACAGATACTGGTCCTGTGGTTGAAGCAAAATGAATACAAGTCTAAGGCATAAATACATCAAGTCGGCCTGACAATTCTTTCGTATCCCTTAATCATCTCAGACTAAACTGTCTGAGTTTACTCATTGGGAAAATTTTAATAAACAAAATTAATTTAAAAAAAAACGTTTCTACAAATAAAGCAAACCACTGACCTTTGTTTGAATCATCCCTTGTCGTTGGGTTCTCAGATCCCCGACGATATCGACGATCTTGAATGACTCGTCCCGATCAATTAATGCCATCACAGTGTCGATGGTAATCAATGTGCCGGTGCGGCCAATACCTGCGCTGCAGTGTACGATCATCGGTCCATTTGCGTGAATCTTACGCATGTACTTAGTGTAGCGAAGCAGCGGCAGGGAGGAGGCGGGCACACCGTGGTCCGTCCAGGTGGTGAAGTTCAGATGGGTGACATAGTGGATGGCATTGGTCTGTGGAAATGCAGCAGACGGCAAAATCAGTCAGTAATGGGATCCAATCAGAACTGACTACTTTGAACTTATAGATAACAAAAAGAAAATGTTTCACATAAAACATTGACATAAGAATACAAACAATCCGTTTATTATATGCCTTAGGAAATTGCAATTGAATATTTGGGTAATTAGTTCCAAGCCCATTTCAGATTCTGTCACCTTGTGGAAAAATCTTTTATAAAATATCTATTTTCTTTTTTTTAAAAGAAGGTAAATCTGAGATGGTATTGATATAATAGTTGGCTGTTCAATCCATCTACAGCCAGTCTGCTGCCCTCTAGAGGTCCCTGTTAACCCAGTGAGGATTTGTTGCCCTACCTTGATATCGCTCATGGATATTTTACGGATGTCAAAGTGGTCAAGCGTCTGCATGCTGTCCAGTCTCAACTGGTACCGACCGGCCACTGTAATGGGCGTTTCCATGGAGTCTGGCCAATAACGGTCACACTTCACCTGTCAAAAAAAACAAAAAACATTTTCTTGGTATCATTTCAAGATATTCTCTCAGGTGCCGGCGATATCCACATAGTCAACCCTGTATGTTCATTTGTATCAGACAAACTGCATTGTGAAACAAGACTTTGTTTCAAGTTCATTGCAAAAACAAAGAATTAAAAAAAAATTGGGGTATTTTTGGGACTTCATAATTTGCACTTTATGATGGTATTTTGTTGTGAGACGGTTCTTTATATCAAGAGTTAGCTGTATGCCAAAAACTCACCTTATCACTTTCTACAGCCAGTGTTACCATGGCAATGACATCTGACCTCTGCTCCCAGACCATCTGCCAGAAGTCACCGGTAGTCTGCGGCAGTGGTCCCTGGCAGGCAATGTAGCGATGTGTGTCCTTACCAACCTGGACATCGATATGGCTGGCATTGATGTAGTCTGCTCGACCAGCGTGCTGGATCACAACTCTCGTCTTGTCGACTGTAAACGGACAAAAAGTTGACAGGAATTATGAAATGAGAATTTTAATCCAAACTGAAGATATAAAGGGAAACTCAAGGAATCAAGCAGAGTGGTCCAAACTTACACGGCAGCACGTTGCGATATCTGTTCTTGTCTTTGTTGATTGGTTTCTTGGCCTCTTGACAGTTATCAGTAGCTTTTACGTTACGCAGCACCTATGGTTTGAAGAAACATTAGAGACAGTTGAATAAAGCACAGAAGGAGTGGGTAATTGGATGTAGGGGCTGACTGGCAAGTAAAGAGGGGTCAGGTTTAGTTCTGAACAGCTGCACGTTTATGGAGCATTGGGAAACTGAACCAGAAAGTCCACCTTTCAAGTAAAAAGGGTGCCTGTTTGTTACTAAATGCAATATTCTTTTATTGCAATATGCGTTCTTTCTTGGAGTAGATACTTCTGTTTCTATCTTTTTGTCAAATTACTTGGTCCAAGAAATATCAAAACATCCAAACCAAATAATCAGCTAGAAATATTTAATATTGTTACAAACATTAACATAATATGTTTCTTGACAAGTCGTATCCTCATTGATTGATCCCCACAATGTCGCTTCCCAGGTTATCGGTATGATCCCCGGCTATACAGCATTCTGGGTTTATGACTTTTGACTAGCGAGTAGCGCGCACCCGAAGAAAGATACTGACAATTTGGGAGACCGGAGGTCGCAGGTTCGAATCACGCTCCTGCCAGTTTTCTTTGTTCACTTTGAAAAAATCATTTCTTTCTACTTGTCTTCAACTTCCCTCTTCAGATGCTTAATGATGCATATCCTTCTGCTACATTGACCTCTTAAATATGGACGATGGCTATAGCTGCGGTTTGAAAAAGACCACCTGGCCGGTTGACATCTATAGGTGCATTCCTGCGCTTACTCAATCCATTCATGTTTCAACTATATTGTTCTTGAATGGGAGTGTAATGAATAGACTGAGCTTTTTCAAACAAAGCTTTCATTCTTATTTTCATACAATTTACATAGACTATAGATACCTGTTTAACCCTAACTTCCTAGGCATTCATTTGGGGTCAAGTACACTATACTAAAAAGTACTACATCATTTCTGATATTTCTTTATGCAAGTCGCTCATCACAAGGCCAAAGGCCACTCGAGGTGTGGGCTACAGAGGAAAGTGTGGAAGAACTAGTCTCTCACACTGAAACAAGACAAGATAATCTGATCTCTTCACAGTATGAATAGGGTCGGGATGGGTAACTAGTCCACTGCGAGGCATTAATAATGCCTCTACCCATATTAAGCGAAGAAGTGCTATAGCCCAGGACTGGGCTCGAACCTACAACTTGCAGAATTACCCGCAGACCACGAATTCAATAATATGCCAGTGTAGTAAGAGTACTGCATACTACAGTTTACTACTAGAAGTATTTTGTAGCTTTAGGTGAGGTTAGGGTTAACGTAATCAATTCCTGAAATATAAAATATCCAAACGCTAACCTTGAATTCCTCCGCGGGATCCTCCTTATCCATTTGCTTCTGCAACGTTGCAATGATGTTCCGCAGCGACCGCCCTGAATAGCGCCCTCCCGCTGCCGGTCGGGCCAGTGTCATGCGCCGCAGTTCTGCATCACTGATCACACTCAGGATCTTGTGACTGGGCGTGGCCAGAGGGGCAGGGGTGTGGCCTTGATCCATGGAGATGGGGATGTCTGCGTCAGAGCCCCAGGAGCTGGAATCATCGTCACTTTCAGGAACCATCTGGCCACGGGCCTGTCAGGAGAAGCAAACACAAATCGTAAGTTTTTGCAAGAAGTTTTTTTTCAGGAGGTGCAAAAGATATTTCTTGGATAGTAACTTTTAACAAAGTCTTTTTTTCTCTTAATTTATTTTTGAGGGGAGGGGGGGGGGGGGGGGAGTTGGGCTACAGCCACCTAGTCCCCCAAAACATCCTACTCCATACAGCACTGCACTACTCCCATCTAACCTACTATACAACCCTACGACACACTTTCTTTCAGATATTTTCACCCTACCTTCAAAGCCTGACCAAACTTCACAGCAGCCAGTTCTCCGTGGCTTGCAGATGCCGAGCTTCTCACAGTATCGGGTTGAGCTGCCGAGTCATTAGGAAGATCCATGGTATAGTCCATGTCATCATCCGTGTCATGATCTTTAAGGTCAAAGGTCAGGGAATAATGAAATGTTACTGATGACTGATTGGCCAGATGACAAACAGACAGTGGTAGCACATAAAACATGGTCTTCTCTTGTAACAAAGTCACATTCTGATGTGTCTATTTTTAGTTATCTAAAACCTGTTTGATATCAAATATATTACATTACAAGTTCAGGACAAGATAAAAAATTTCAGAGTAAAAAAAAAACACAGCAGACTAGCCTTTCTCATGTTTGATAAAACAAAACCACGTTTATAAATAGGCACTAGTATCTAACATGTTCAATAAACCATTTCAAGTACCATATTTACATACAGGATATAAAACACTTTAGATATATATAGAAACACATTTGGGAATAGGCAAATTGACAAAAGAGAAACTGTATCAAAACTAAAAATGAAATTTAAACCGAAATGTGATAAAATAAAGGCCACGTAAGAAGAAGAAAGTCATGTGATCACATCAAACAAACTCCAAACATTTTGATAACCACATCAGCACAATTATTCAAACAATGTACTGACAGCCACCATTCTTTCTTTTTGACAGCGGCAAAAAGGACAACACAATGATTACATGTATCAACAATGCATTTGGAAGGGAGTTTTCACATAATTGCACTAAATTCTTTAGTTTTGTTTCATTATCAGTTTTTTGTCACTGTTTCCACAAAAAGAAACACAACTTCATCACCACAAGCTGTTTCATCACCAGTCAGCAGAGAGAGAGTTTGGTTCTAGATTGATCATTTTTGTTTGGGCTAAAACCATTTTTTCGTAACTACTTGTTAAACTGATTTGGGAAATTTTGGCAATGTTTTTGAAGAAATTCAGACCTTCTCTAACATGTCTAAAATGTCACAGTCTATCAAAACAATCTATCCACTTCCTCTGACAGGTTGTGTGTTTCAACCTGTCACTTGATAGGTTTTGATATATAGGGTAGTTGGCTCCATTTTGGCACCGAGAGAGGGAAGGTTAAATCAGTGACAAAGAGTGTAAAACGCTGCACAGACATTGAACTGGAGGACCTAATTTATTCTACTGTATTGATCTGTCGTATTCGTTGGTTTACTGGTCTGTTTACCTGAAACGTAGCCGGCTCGGAAACCAGGTGGAGGAGGGGTGAAAGCAATGGAGGACACACCACCAAGGGGCAGAGAGTGAGAGTCAAAGTTGAGACTTGTGCTTATATCAAACTCGGACAGATCTGCATGTATTACCATGAAGGGGTGGCACCCAGTGTGATATGGGGAGGGGGTTGTGTAGGAGATAGGTGTGTGATGGGGAGGAGTAATGTTTGTTGGGAGGGGGTTTAGGATGTCATTGTGTGACATCGATTCCAACATGACATGATTTGAGTGGAAAAGTAGGAAAGGAAGGGAACCGAGGGCGGAAAATGCAAAGGCACAAACAAAGGAAAACAGAGAAACAATAAAACAAAGAGAGAAAGAGAGATTGAACACGAACAGGGAAAAGAAGAATTATTGAATTGTTATGAAGTACAGTGAAAAGGTTGGATTGAAAGAAATAATGAAGGAAACGTGATGGAACCAAATGAGTGACATGAAGGAGAAAACAAAACATGAGGAAAATAAAAGTGATGCTATCCACTCACTCAAATAAATGATGCAAAATTGACATATAATCACAACTTATTGACAATGTGCAAACAAGCCTCAGGAACACATATTGGCAAACAAATAAATGATAATCAATTCCACACATGTAAAATGAAAGTATGAACGAAAACCACACCCAAAAAACATGTGGAATGGAATGACAGTTTACAAAATTTGGAACTTATTTTGTTATTTTAACATTCACGTTTACCAAATACACATAAGTGATATTTTTAAGAGAATGTTGATTGCCGATAGAAATATGTGTCATTTTGTACTTTTATATAGATTAAGGTACATGTATATTACAATAAAACAGGCAATTATTTCTGCCATGAAATAAAAGTTACTTTTTACTTTTATGAGCTGTTTTTATCAAGTCCAATCTAGCCTGCTAGTATCATTTGTCTAAAAGTCGCTGCTGCCATTGTCCAAACACGACAGTCTGGCAACCTCAGTTTTAATTGGTTCTTGTCCAAGGGGCAATCTTGTCAATTTTGTCTTAAATGTAACATCCTGTCAGCAACCAATCACCAAATCTGGCATTGTCTTAACGAGACCATTTAACACTGCGATGAAAAATGTACATTTGCAGAAAATGAGGAAAATGAAACCCAATCAGAATGTTTTTTGACAAACTGTGGACTAACCTTCATCGTCCAGCTCGGCGTCTCTAGCCGACTCGGTGTAAGACTGCGCCTGGGATTCACCCTCATCCTCCTCCTCATCCTCCTCCTCCTCACTCCGAGGAAGATTGAGACTGGGCACGGGGGACTCATGGACCGGTAGGAGGGGTAAGCGCCGGGGCTGACTGGGGGCGGAGCTGCTGCTAGATTTGGCAAGTTGTCTGGAATGTTCAAATCAAACAGACAATCAATGTTTGGATGGGATGCTCTTTTGAATGGCACTGTCAGAGAGCATTCCAAAATCTGAATGCACCTGCTCCCTCTAGAATGCTCCTTTTAGTAATGAAACGTGCCATGTTGCCAACTGACCTATCGCCATTCACGAGTTAACCACGCCCCTTAGACAACTCTATGGGAATTGTGTGTGGTCATTTTTGTTTGTCTCAGATTTTGCGCGTTCCATGTGGAATTATAATTGATGTGATTGGACAATAATTCACAAGCTGCGTTGACGCGATTCGACCATGATAGGTCAATTGTGTTGGACTTGATTGATGTAGAATGGACAACAGCTATATACAATGGCGTACCTTGTGACAGCTAATCTGATAACCCCTTTGCTCTTTCTCAGAATTCCAACTGCCTTGTTTTGCGTCATGCCAACCAGGCTCTCTCCATTCACCTAGTGGGAGAACAAAAATTATTGAAAACTACATTCTAGTGTTATCAAGGGAGAAGAAACATGAAAAAGTGTTAAGATTCAAGTCCTTTAAACAAAAGAAAGTTCAACTGCGCAAATATGATTTTTGTTTATGTTCTTTGAAATTGGCAAGTTTAACTTCTCACTGTGATGATTTTCAGTGAAAATGATGACAGACAGTGAAAAACTAATATAAAAAAATTTCTTGAGTATTGTGACTTTGTGGCATCAATCTGAAGGATAATCAACACTGATACCTAACAATTTAACCAAGATACTGACCTGAAGAAGCCGATCGCCCACTCTCAGTCGCCCGTCACTCTCAGCCACACCACCCGGAGTGACCGTCTTGATGAAGATACTTGTCTTCACACCCTTCATGGCCCCAGTCAGGCTAAACCCGAGGCTCCCATTGGCTGGTTTCTCAAGTTCTATCCAGATCACTCCACCCTATTGGATGAAGGCATGGATGAATATTCATGAAGTGAAAGAAGCAAGGAGTGACTAGTACGACAAACTGGTCCTGGTGACCTGATTCTTGGAAACTTGCAAACATACGTCAATGCTAATGCCAAGAAAGTTTAGAACCAACTTCTGGAGGGGATCCATATTATCAATTGCCTAGTATACAACACAAGATGGGAATGGAGCCGAATCTTACTTGAAGGGTTAAGAGAAATGAACATAAAACTTCTGGGAGAAACTTAATATTAAGATAAAATAACTTAAAAACTATTTTACTCATATTGTATTTTATTAATAAAATAATCAATATCATAGCACTCTTCTGTCTTTTGATAGCAAAAATTCTCAAGGTAATAGAATTTCAACTGTTCATGACAAAACTTCCCTGATACAGCTTCCTGTTGTTGTAGTGCATGAGAGCAGTGATGTATTCGAGGCCATCACAAGGCCATCACAAGGCCATCACAAGGCCACCATCACAAGGCCAGGCAGAAGGCCAGGCAGAAGGCCAGGCAGAAGGCCAGGCAGAAGGCCAGGCGCAAGGCCAGGCGCAAGGCCAGGCGCAAGGCCAGGCGCAAGGCCAGGCGCAAGGCCAGGCACAAGGCCAGGCACAAGGCCAGGCACAAGGCCAGGCACAAGGCCAGGCACAAGGCCAGGCACAAGGCCAGGCACAAGGCCAGGCACAAGGCCAGGCACAAGGCCAGGCACAAGGCCAGGCACAAGGCCAGGCACAAGGCCAGGCACAAGGCCAGGCACAAGGCCAGGCACAAGGCCAGGCACAAGGCCAGGCACAAGGCCAGGCACAAGGCCAGCCACAAGGCCAGCTTGTAACAGGCACAGGTAACAGGCATAAACCATGACAAAGGGAATGTTTTTATTACAGTTCATTTGAAAAGCTTGAGACTTGAATTATGACTGAAGGTCTTGTGCTGGTCTTGTGCTGGCCTTGCAGGGTCTTGTGTAGCCTTGTAATAGCCTCGACTACATCACTGCATGAGAGATATTAACTAACCTCTGACTCCTTATCGGTCTCACCAGGGGTAGACGCCCTCTCCATGATACCCGTGCTGGCCCTGTCCACAGTGGGTGCCGGAGTCTGAGGGGTGGGCGAGTCTGATGGTGGGGAAGACATGGCAATAGCTGATGCCCCCACTGATATGGGAGATTCAACTTCAGCGGTAGGGGGCGAGAAAGGAGGACTCGGGATATCTGGTTGGCGATTAGTATCAGGGAGGATAGTGGGAGAGGTCGGGGTGAGGGGTGGGGTCGGAACGGGGCTACTGTAAGCCTCAGAAAGGGTTGGTGAGGGTTCTTGATCATCGGCGTCACTTTTCTCAACCTACGGAAGAAAATGCACACAAATTTATGTACAAGTTCAGGATTGTGTCCAACCAGTTGGTCTATACTTAAACCTATATCTACATTCCAGAAGGTTTTGGTTTGCACTGACTGGTGTACTTGAATGATGGTTTAATCAGCTGCAATTTCTGAAATCCTAGTTTTTGAAACTCTGGGATACTTTGTGGAAGTCTTGGAGATTTCAAACAAGTCAAAATATTTCAGACATTAAAAAAAATTGTAAATACAGCCACAGTTTCCATGTGCATTCAAACATGCTTTTTACAAAGACTTCTTGACAAAGGCACTATTCTGATATTATTTGATTAATCTTTCTCCTACTTACCTGAATGGAACTATGCCGCAGTGACTGGTTGGATACATCAGCGGTGTCAGCTGGTGTGCTCCTATTTTCCTTCACCTCGTCTGGAAGAGTGATGCCATGCTGGGCTTCAAGTGAAGCCAAGATGGCGTCAACATCATCCAGATGGTCCTTGTCACTCTCTGACATGTCCTAGAACATGCAAAATTACGTGGAAGGATTTTTAGGTATTTATTATATTCTTTAATGTTAACTGAAAATTGTTTCCAAGTGAACAAAGAAAACTGGCAGGAGTGGGATTCGAACCTGCGACCTCCGAAATACCGTCCCGGCACTCTACCAACTGAACTATCTTGCCCTATGATGGCAGTCTCCCAAATTGTCTGTCTGACAGAGATATTTTTTATCATATGGTGTTGTTGATGGCCGTGCAAACCATGCAAACCTCAAATCACATCAACTGCAATGCACATTAACCCTTACCCCATAGCCTTATTTTGCAGGACCCAGCATGAATCCATAAAAATCACTATGCATTATTAATTAATTATTCATCAAACAAACCACATTATTAATTAAAACTAACCCCTTTTTTCACTTTTGGGGCATTTGGGACATCATAGTCCCAATGATGCCAAGGCTCTACACAGTCCTGAATCCATCAAAATACAACAAAACGAGGTATTGGATTTTGATGGCTTTGGAAAGTTAAGATTAATATTTCAATGCCTTACAAAAGCCATGGATTATTTTACAGTTTATTTATTTATTTGGATAAATTCAACGGCAACTTGAAGAAAAACAGTATAAATCGAACCTCCCAGTCTGTTTCTTCCATCTTCTCAGATGACAGATCCCTCAGGTCAAAGTCCAATGATTCCATCACACCCTTCATCTCCTCTTCAACCGAGATCTCCCCCTGGCTGTCTTCCCGAGAAAGGGACATGTCTGGCCTTGGGGTTGCAGACAGAATAATCCTGGGGACATCATTGATGGAGTACGTTGGGCTGTGTGGGGTGGGAAACCTCCTACGTGGGTACACCGGCTGGCCGTTCCTGTTTTGAAACCAGAGTATTGCAAGAGCACTGAGGGATACAGGTTTTTTTGTATCAGTACCTGACCCTAGTCTGGTAAAAATGTACGAAAAGAACAAAAATACTGCATTTCCTAAAAGATGTAGCAAACATCTAAGCGCGATTGACAAGATATTGTTGGCACTGTTTTTAATTTAAGTAAACAGTCAAAGTTGCATATGAATTTGTGGATTTATAAGGAGCTTCTAATACTGCGTACACTATTAGAAACACAAGCAGAGGGCTCACCTGGTCAATTTCAGCTCGACTGTACTTGGAGTTGCCTCTAGCAGGTGACGAGCTGACATCAGGCTCACCCCACTAAGGCTCTTCCCATTAATGGCATGGATGAAATCCCCAGTCTGTATGCTTCCTTCTCTTGCTGCCGGCAAGCCAGGTATGACATCACTCACGATGATCCCCGACCGCCCACCATTCAGGTCTAGGGTCAGGGACAGCCCGAGCTGTCCAGCCAAGTTCCGCTGGACCCTAACAACGGGGAGCTCGTCTACATTTACAACGGTCATCGTATCAGAACGTGATGAGTTGGATGGGATCGGGACCATCTCAGAAGCAGAGACAGCTGGTCTGCTGGAGTGGAGGGTGGGAGAAGCAGGTGGAGGGGAGGTGGGAACAGGAGGGGGTAATGAGGTTGGGGTTTCAGAGGGGCGTTCCCTGAGGCGTAGCACCCTGATGGTGACCTCCTGGGGGGTCATGCGTAGGCAGGAAACGGCGTCGAAGTGGCTCATGGCAAGCATGTCCTGGTTGTTGACCTTCAAAGTGCAAAAGAACATACAAGGACTTAAGCTGAATAAGTTGAAAGACTTTAGTGGGCTATCCCGGCCAGATGCCATTAACTAATTGAATAAATCGACACTGAAGACTCGGCCTCAGGATCTAAGACTAACCTTAATGAGTTTGTCTCCTTTCTTGAGTCTACCATCGGACTTGGCAGGATCTTGAATGATGTCTTTGATGTAACAGCCACCTGAGTTGGCTCCACCAGCCACGGTAAATCCCAAACCACCCTTGGTTGGTTTGATAAGAGTCACCTCAACATATTCCTTCAGACAGGGTAAACAAAATTAAATAGGAGTGACAATAGACCAATCTTCAACTCTGACCTATGACCTATAGATCCATTATTCCCTACCCTTGGATATATTCAAAAGACAAAAGTCCAACATGGAAGTACATGTGTGCGGCATACACGGCTGCAGCATGCAGGATTGCACTGCAGATGCACTAGAATTTTTTTATTTTATTTTTTTTACTTTCGGGAAGTCGCCAAATACAAGGCTAAAAGCCACTCTAGGTAAAGGGCTACAACAGAGGTGGTGGCGTTGGCCACTTTTTAGGTTGCCAGCCCAACCATCATTATGGTTTTTCTGGGTGCAGATCTAAATAGAGGATAATTCTTTAACATATTCCAGAGAAATTATCCCAATTTGCAGACCTATAGACCCAGGTGGGGTAACTTTCACCATTGGTGAGACCAACTCACCCTCCCCGACCCATATGCCTAGTATTTGAGACTTAGTCATAGTCTTTGGTGGTCATTTATCTACGTCTGTCTGTTCATACATGTAGATTATGCTAAAATTTAAAAAGCAGCACTTTAAACCAATACCTACATGTTGTCAATATTTATTCAACACTGTAATTGTGCACATAAATACTATTTCTTAAATTTAAATTCCAAATTCTCTACCAATTACAAATTAATTTTAGATGTTCATAGCAATAATGATCCAAAAATCATCCTACTGAACTTACCCCACTCAACGAATCGGAAAATGACTTGATGGGTGAACTGAGACTACTCGGTGGTGAGTTGAAGGGCGACCTCATCATGACCTCTGGTTCCCGGGAAGGTGACCCCTGAACTAGCCTCTGTGATTGGGGCTCTGATTTGGGGAGTGAGAGGGACAGTGACTCAGGGGGCGAGAACGGGTCCGTTGTGTTCGGCAAGGTGGGGGATAACGGAGGATAAGATAGTTGGTCCTGAGTCTGGATTTCTTTGGTGACCTTGGGGCTTGAAGGAATGGACGGGGAGTTCAACTTGCGCTCAAATATCTTCTCATCCTCCTAAATAAACAAGAAAATCAAATATGAATTATAACAAATTCCAACAAGTGGTCAAACATTATAAAGCACTGCTTAAAAATCTATTTGAAAAAGTAAGAGTGCAAGTTGCATAGCTGAAGGATTAAACTATTATTCCGTGTTCTTAAACGCTGCTGTATTTGTGCTTTCGGGGTTTTATCACTCCAAATTCAAACAAATTCTAAATTGAACTGCTAAGGCCAAAAGAAAATTGTGTTGCCCTTAAATGGGAAAAATCGGGAGGGAGGGTCAGTCCATTTATTTATTTTTGTGTAACCATCCATGAAAACATCAAAACAATACTACATGTCATGTAACTCAGGAGGCAAAAAAGTCAGCTATTTAAAAGTGAGATGGCAAAATGCACGATTGTGCCATCATAGCTGTATTTAAAGACAATGATTTTAATAAAACTTTTTCATTTTGTTTGGGAAAAGGTGAGATTTTGAAAATTCCTTCAAAAATACAAATTGCGGAGGGCAACACAACTATTTTTTTTTGGCCTAATTTATTAGCATTAGACAAAATGTCATGTCTGTTTTAACTTACATGACTAATAAAATATGAATTGAATTGAATTATTTTGGACACACTGGTGAATATCTCCACCATGGTGAAAGACTAAACACGTACGTGAAGGGTCAGAAGGTCAAGTTCCTCATCGCTAGGACGACAGAGAAGAAGACGGACATCTTGAGGTGCTCCTCGCAATACAGCTACTGTCTCCTACAAAATAATGGAATAAAGGTATCAAACTTTAAGATCTAGCAAGGATGGTGGCAATGTGTGGCAAGATCGTGGCAAGATCGTGGCAAGATCGTGGCAAGATCGTGGCAAGATCGTGCCAAGATCGTGCCAAGGAGGAACAAGGAGGAACAAGGAGGAACAAGGAGGAACAAGGATTACTTAAACTGTTCTGATGCCTGACTCATGTGCGGCTTCAAACCTGTCAGGGAATCACAGGCTTTCAAACAGACTCGGGTGAAAAAGTAGAATAGTAGGATCAAAATTAATAAATTAAAAAGGACAAAAGTAGGACTTTAGACGACAAAATCAGGAGAAAAGTAGGACTTTTGTGGGCTTTCGGGAGTAGTTTTCGTTGATACTCGCCCATGTTTGCAGCATCACAAGCCTCAATTCACACAAGCTGTACTCACCACACTTGTGCTCCATACTCAACTAAGCTCTTGGAAATAAAGCTGCAATTCTCCTGCACCCAAGCCCTTTATTGTGTGATTTTCATATGGCAGTGTGTAACACTGTTATGAAAAATATTCAATTTCAAGGATGTGGGACCAAACATAAAGTAGGAAAAAGTAGGAAAAATAGATATTTCAAGAAAAAAGTAGGAAAAGTAGGAGCAAGGTAAAAAAGGAATAGGAAAAAGTAGGAAAAGTAGGAATACTTGAAAGCCTGGAATCGGTGTTTGTGTTCTTTGAAAAGACACTACATTGTTATTATCATTACCAAACTCACATTGTGGGTCAAATTGTAGACAGGCTGCTCATTCACAGTCAGTATAACATCTCCTTCCTCTACCAAGCCGCTAGCGGCCGCCTTCTGGCCAGCAAACACCTTCTTGATCCGGACCAGACACACGTTGGGATCACTGTGGATCCCTCTACCCCCTTGGATGCTGAAGCCTAGACCTTGGCTTCCCTTGGTCAGTTGTACTTCAAAGCAGTTATCTGGAGAAACAGAAACAGACAAATTTACAACAGCAGGCCATCTTGAATAATATTTCATCACTACATTTGTATAATAGGCCAGTTCGGCAAAGGAGGGATATATCATCTACCAAATTAATCGGGTTAAACAGTCAAATTGTTTATCAAAAATGGTGTTTATTGATTCAATTCATGTCTGTCTCACTTTGTTTAATTTATCAAACCAGTATACAAATTGTATACTTTTTGTTTTTGAAAATTTCCAAAAAGTTCCTAACATTATCTATTTCAGGTTCTCAAAAAAATGATTAATTTACAATTCTAGCTACCCTAATTCTACCTACCCCAAATTCTCATGCTAGAACTTTGCCTGGTCTACAAAACTCTGGATATGTTAGCTTCTCCTGTTACAGAGAGTGACAATTCTACAAACCTGGAGTAACATAGGGCAGGTCAGGAAGCTCAATGTTACTCCCCAATCCCATCGTCGACATCATCGTTTGCGTCAGTGTGAGCGCCCCCACGCTACTCACTGAAGACGTCGGTGATGGAGAGTTGTTGGACAATATCAGGGCTGGGAGATCGGGGGTGGGACTACGGCTGGTCCCGGAGGCATCACTCGGAAGAGGGAGGGTGCCCTCCAGTGAAGGGAAAGGTGACTGGAGGGAATTGAATGTGTCACTGCCACGGGATTGGTTAGTGGGTGTGCTAACAGACGGTGATGTCTTGATATCTGGAACGGTCAGGGATTTGGTGCTGACGACAGTGTCATTAGCAGCCATGGAGTCATGCATAATTCTAGACGGCAGTTCTCCCTCCTCATCATTACTAATGAATTCATCATCCCGCAGCAAGTGACCATCAAGAGACGGTGACCAAGACCTGTTCCTGGGTAAAGAAGTCGGTGACCTGTCACTTTCATCATCGTAATCAGACCACTGGTCAGCACTGGTCCTCTCGTCATTGGGACTCTGCTCTGGTATGACCGGCTTGGCCGCACTACGGAATGAGGCTGCTTTGGCCTCCCACATGCCCTTCTCAAGGCTACTTGTTGATGTACTCCTCCAGTTCAGATGGGCCGTGGGGGTCAAGGTGTCAGCCTCACGGGTGCTGAGGACAGGGAAATTTTCCGAGTCAAAGCCTACCCCCAGGAGAGATTGTTGACTGGAAAAGGGGGACTCAGTACCACTGCTGTAAGAATGAGCATCACTTTCATCGTCACTAATGGGGGTTGTGTCTGGAAGCCCATAGTCCTGCAAAATAACATTGAGAATTGCAATTAGATAAATATAGTCAACAAAGCAGAATCACATGAATGCAACGTATGAAACGATATCCAATTTAAGACAAGCAAAAAGATACTGCACAAGCTTGCACAGGAGTTGTCTTTAGGAGTGTGGCTGGATATAAGACAATAGGCAATTAAATTTTTCTTTATTTCAAAATTATCCAATTAGCAAATGCACAAATTCTGTAGGGAAATTAGCAACATTAAAAAAATGTATTGCTCACATGGTTTCCAAGTATATTACAGGGACTGTTGACACAAAACAATTTAATTTGTTTTGTCCTTGTAACAAACAAGAGTAAAATAGCACACCTTAAATTCCTGGATGGTGGGCGTGGGTTCCCGAGAATTCTCCATACCATCAGACGGTAATGGCAGCTGCTCGTCATTTATACTATCTGCATCTTCCTTTTGCTCTTCCCTCTCCAGGGGGTTCACAAAGTTTCTTCTCACAGCAGACTCTCTGGATGATGTGCTGTGCACCCACTCATCATCATCCGACACATGGGGAGCCAGTGACAGAGGCAGTGGGGGAGCCAGTGACAGAGGTAGTGGGGGAGCCAGTGACACTGGGGATGGGGGAGCCTGTGACATAAGGGATTGTGGACTCTGTGCCACACTAGCTGTTATAGCCTCATCCACGGGGGATGTTATAGCAGATGACAGGATAGGGGTAGTGTCCCTCTCCCCCCAACTGAATGTTGGTGAAGCCATAGGAGTCTGGCGATCAACGTCCGTAAAAGATGCTGCACTACTGGGTCGATCATCTGTTAAGCCAAAGTTGGAGCAGATGTTGGTTTATAAAATTATGTATGACTTTTTTTTTCTTATTCTTTGCACAGCTAGGGACTTGTTCATACTTACAGGAGACGCACTTGACTGATCTTCTTGCAGTGAAATTTATTTAACTTCAGGAAAATATATACTCTTGACATGACAAAGTCTTGATACAGGAAAATTTGATTCATGTCAGATATGCAAGCATAAGTTAGATTCTCTGATTGAAGGCTTTATGGTAGTGTTTGGACACTGAAATATATGACAATCAAATTTTTGAATAATATTAGCTTTTTTCAAAGGACCAGCAAAGATGATTATGCAATGTAGAAAAAGAAAAAATAATTTGAGTTCCCCAACCTGGCTCTTGATAATCACTAGAAGGCTCCTCAGCATGAACCGGTTCCCTAGCACTAGACATGATCATGGCTTCTCCGTTGTCTCCAAATACCACCATGGGGGAAGGTGCAGGAGTCGGAGGAAGGTTACTGGCCTTTGATGGCGGGATGCCACGCTCTATGACTAAGGTACTGTGCTCTGGGGCACGGCGGAGTGCTTCAACAGCTTGCCGGTGGGTCACGCCCTCCAAGGAATCCGAGTTGATCTGCAGAACACGGTCGCCTTGGGATATTTCAATGAGAGTTGGCAGTTATTTTTGTGCTAGTTTCTTCATTAAACTGTCCGCACGGCAGAATTGATGACTGTCAATCGACTGTATCGTACAATCTTTAGTTTTACTGCAAGTTCACAAGATTTTAGATTTTTAACATTATTCAGAACAAAGTCACCTAGGATTTTTTGACAATAAGAATTAACTAATATTTTCACTGTTTCCCTCATGAGACTGCACGCTTTACACAACTAATAACTATCCATCACCCACATCTTTTATACAATCTTTCATTTTGTTGCTACTTCTTCAAGGTTATAGATTCTTGTACATACTGCATGTGTACATTGAACTGTTTTTAAAGAGAAGTTTCAAGTACAATGCTAGGATCACAAAGCTTAAAACCCAAACCCTGCCAGACGCAGCACAGTGCATCTGTGGTGACAGCTCCACTTTGCTAGACTCTGCATACAAGTCAATGTGACAAAGTATGCAATCTGATGCGTCTGGCAGGGTTTCTAGCCAAAATACCCTGGAGGGGGGTAGGGTTATGTGATAAAATGATCTATTTTTTGTTAATTGTAATCTGGACCAAGTGGGTTTAGGTTGGCACAACTTTCCTCACCTTTTCACTTTCAAACCAAACCAAACTTCAAATCCTGCATGGGCTTACATATGACGGGGGTGAGATCAGCCAAAAATGAAAATTCCACAAAATCCACAAAATCCACGAAAAATCTACGAAAAACCCACGAGGACCCCATCAACATATAGTTTGTATTTGCCTAAAGCCACCCCCTTAAAATATCCATTTTTATTGATCTATATCCACTTTTACAGGTAAAAACACCTTTAGGACAACACCTCAGGAATTCCATATTGCAAAAGAGATCCTTTAAAAATTCTGAAATCCCGACAAAAAATCCTGAAATCAGGAGAAATCCTGACAAATCTCACCCCTGATATGTGGTTTTTAGTCCTAACAGCTAGATCTTTTGTTCACTGCTCAGATCAACACATCTTATTGGATTCAGTAGTGTTAGAGTTAACCCTCTGCGTACGGATGACGGCATATGGCACAAAAAAAAACAGTGCCACCAGGCCGGATAAGTCCATTGGCCGCTGTTTGTGCAGTTTCAATCCATTGTTGGATTATTGTGTAACGCTTGACTGCACAAACACATTGTGGCCGTTTCGCTTGGCTGCCAGAGCCACCGCGACACCCCGACATCTCCCGTACAAAACCATACTCAAGGGGGTTAAGGAAGAATGTTAAGCTGGAAGAATTGACCTATCGCGGTCGAATCGCGTCAACGCAGCTTGTGAATTATTGTTCAATCACATCCAGTATAATTCCACGTGGAACGCGCAAAATCTGAGACAAACAAAAATTACCACACAAAATTCCCATGGGGTTGTCTGAGGGGCGTGGTTAACTCGTAAACGGCGATAGGTCAATTTTAAGCTCTACTCACCGTCTTGTATTTTCCCATCCAAGTCTGCAGCTCCTCCATGCACCATTGACTTGATATAGATGCCACCGTGCTTTACACTGGTGTTAACACCACCCTGTCATGAACATTTCAAGAACATATCGAGATTAAAAATACTTTCCATGTACAGATGTCAATTCACACTTCCAAAGGCTTTGCCATAATCAGAGTTGCAAATTTGGTGACCTCTGCTACAGAATAGTCATGGGAATTCAAAGCAAATTTGACATGAAATTACAAAACAATCTTGGAAAAATATTACAAATGCACAATGTTTGGACAATTCTCTCTATTAGTTTTTGAGAAGTGCCAGTGGTAAAAGGAAAGTTCAGGCTGAGAGGCAGTGAGTTTCTTTACTTCCTGAAATCGTACCAACCATTCTGAGAACCAATCTAGACAATAAACCATCATGTTTAGACAGTCTTTCTTGCTTTTATGGGACAAACCAAGACATAAATAGAAGTGTAGCAAAATCTTACACAATCAGCCAGTTCAGTATCTCAAAGGTCAAAGGTTATTCTGGATAAAATTGCGGACGTAATGTCACGCCATGTTACGCGAACGCCCATTTTGATTGAATTTAACACGTGGGCGTTGTGCAACCACCTTTTGCATTCACATGCGCGTTAGGTCACACGGGTCATTCGGGATAAAATGTCTTGGTGCACATGCACAGTTGAAATACTGAACTGGCTTGATGGAAGGAATATCTGCTTTATTATTTGAAACTCACAGTGACACTGATTCCCAAGCTGTTGTTGATTTTCTTTAGCTTCACCCTATAGACATCTCCCAGCTTCAATTCCTCTTGATCTTTGACCTCCTTGTCGCGACCCTCATCTGGCAACCCCATCTCGTCATACTCTTCCTCCGCCTCTGTTTTGGTCATGGCATCCGTGTTGTCCACAGCCGAGTCGAGGGCCTCCGTTGGCGAGGTGAGGATATCACTCAGGGAAGAGTTGGCCAAGGTAGAGAGTAAGCCGCGACCAACCAGACTGGGTTTGGCTGAGGACGTGACATTCTCATCGGGGAAAAGATCCTCCAGGTCGGAACTCCTGGGTGTTGGAACGTCCTCGTAATCGGAGCTGAAATGGATATCACTTTGATCAGTGAGTGACCCCTTACTCTGAGCTCTGACAAGTGAGCCCTGAGCTTCTGAGGCAACTGACTTCTCTTGATCATCGTGGTTGTTCTGATTGGATGTTGTAGATCTGGGTGGTCGAGCGTTCTTAGCAGTTAAAAGCATACGGGCCCGGCTTGACTTGGGAGTCGTTTGCGATCCACCATCACTACCGTGACTGGCATCTGATAACGCCAAGCTGTAGTTGGACCCAAAACTCTGAGGTCGACGTTGTGGCTTTCGTGGGGGTGTGGTCTTCCGTTTCTGGGTTCTGGGCGTGTCAGGCTGGGTGTTGTTATCAAATGGAAGCTGAAGCTGTGCATGTGATTGGACCGTCTGGGTGGGATCGATGACCTCATCGACCTCCACAGGAATGGGACGTCGCTGTTTTGAATCTTTGCAGTAAGAAAATATACACAGTTGTGTATTCAGTGGTTAACAGTTACAATACAAACTCCACTGCACTGCAGGTGATTAATAACTTTTGGTGTAACTGGAAAATCACAAGTAACATTTTACATAACACCTGGACCAACTCATCAAATCAAGAAAACTATCAAATTGTCCGCAAGGCCAATATTCTTTTACACTGTGTCATATCAACCATTATACAACACCTAAATAAATCCCAGCCATCCGATTGGTGGATCGTCGATCACGTGCATTGAATTATTCGACCCATCACACGGCGCGAACCCGCACCGCCCAAAACGTTCTATCACATGGTTCTATCAAACGGTGCGCGCGCATTGATAGAACCAAAAGAACTTTCCTAATTTCACGGTCACTTTTGGTGCGCTACAACAGCGCTGTCATTCACACAACATGGCGGCCGAGTTTCCCGAACTGCCGCGGTTTGTTCTCCTAACAGACGACGAAATATTGGAACTCGTAGGCGATGCTTACGCTGCTAACACAAAGAGACAAATGAAATATGCAATCAAATGATTAGAGGAATTTGCAAGACACGCAGGAACAACAATTAAAGCTTTAACTGATTCGGAACTGGACCACTTTTTGTCACGGTTTTATGCGGGACTGAGAAGGTAAACGGCACGTTGTAACGTTACACCAAGAAATCCATGCATGCAATCTGTCGGATTTATTCAGGCGTTGTATAAAACAAATAATGAATGTTTCACATTCGTGCAATGGTAAGAATAATTTCATTCGGTGACAGATGAAATGTCCCATTCCACTCGGCTTCGCCTCGTGGAATAGAACATTCAATCTGTCACCTCATGAAATTATTCTTACCATCGCACTCATAAACATTCATTATTTATATAATGTCGACCACTGGTCATTTTACATGGTGGCCAGGATCTATTTCGTGCACAGTAAACCATGGAAAATCTACTAGTGGTTGCCAAATGGTCGCCACTGAATTTACTCAGGATAAATGTCTAACCTTTAACAAAATTAACAATTTCACTAATCTCAGCCAGTATTCAATACAGATACAAAAAAGAAACACCTACAAATTCTGCTATGCAGTAGCACTGAAAGACGTCTTTACATTTACTTTTTAGTTTTCAATTTTTTGGCCTTACCAGGACTCGAAGATCTGGGCTGTGACACAATCAGTTGCACCGTCGTCGATGCGTTACTCAGGATATCAACAGCAACTCGGTGACCGATACCTTCCAGGCTCTGACCGTTGATGGAGATGATTCGATCCCCTGGATGAAGCCGGCCATTCAGGTCCGCCGGACCACCAGGGATGACCGACTGGACAAAGACACCCAGATCCAGATTACGGGAATTCTCTCCACCCACAATGGTCACACCTGGAACATGACATTTGAGATTTTCTTGATTAAATGCAGACTGAAGACTAATCATGTTCCTGTTCAATTGATTTGCAAAAAAATTCCTTTAAAATGACAAGTTACAAAAAAGCAAAAGCAAAACAAATTGCACGTCTAGAACAAGAGTGTACACATCTCCTGAAACACCCACATCCTACCTACCTAATCCGTGTTGGGGATCCTTCTTGAGCGTGACGATAGCGATGTCTCTCTCTGGCTGCTCTGGAGGTGAAAGGTCATTAAGTCGCTCCTGTAACGTCTCGCTAATGACCTCCGTAGGTTCATCCAGTGTACCCCGACGAGTACGTTCATGGGTTCGGATACTGGCATCTAAGACAGAATATAAAATATCCAATAAAAGGAAGCAAGGAGTATATGACTATAAACTTTTTTCACCCAAGTGTTACATGTAAACAATGCCACTGTATTTAGACCGCTTTGGACTGATCACAGTACATGTACCGTATAACGCAGGTTAAATCACACTCCATGCTTGAATGGTTCATTTTCAATATGGACTGGTGGAAGAATGCTTAAACATAGGGCTAGATAGCTCATACACACAGCAGTTTTCCTTGAGGTTTAATTGATTTATACCAAATAAATCTGTCAATTTACCAATCACGAAGGGAGCATCAACCTCATCCAGTCCCAAGATCTCACGTCCATCCATGTTTTCAACTTTCTCTTCAACTCTGGAATGACGATGCCCCAGAATCCTCGAACTTGCCACAGTTGCATAGGGATGTTCATCTTCATAACCCTCCCAATTGGACTCGGGCATCGCTGAACTGGGGTCAGGTGTACGAGCCCTGGCAGGGGATGACTGTTTTCCACTCTCGCTACCCGGTTGAGATTTCTGGCTTGGAGCACGACCGTTCTCCCCCTGGCTGTCATTGGAGCTCCCACTGTGGAAGCTTAGATGCTGATTCTGGCGTTCCAGCCGGCTGCTGCGTGTCTCCGAGAGCCGACGCCCCTGGGATGCTTTACTTGATGACCTCTCAACATGGAACTCATCATAGGGGATGGTCTCCTTGCTGTGATAGTCCTTTGAGCGGTGCCCATTGCTCTTCTCGTTTTGGCGTCTATCTGGCATTGTCCGGCTTGGAGACACCTTCCGTTGTCTCTGTTTTGGCAACTCCTCCTTCGGGCCTTTTGGTTGGCCTGGATAGGGTGGTTGATTCTGATAGATTGGGGGGTCTCTCTCCCATCGTCGGTCTGGCGAAGATGAGGATCGACTCCGATTTCCCATCCTGATTTCTTCATATTCTGGGACATGATGCTCACCGTTTTGCCCATCGTCCTCCTGACCTTGAAGGAACAGACTTTCCGGAACTGAGTTCTGAATGCTGGTATTGCCGTCTTCATCAGAGAAGTCCAGTTCATCTTGGTAGTCGTTGTAAGCCGAGAAGCGGAGGGAGTCTGTAAAGGATTCTGCCTCAACAGGAAAATCTGAATACAAGAGAAAAAAACAAATATAAGCGAGACAGAAAGTGAATGAAGGCACCAACACAATACTTGCATACACACTTAAAAAACATATCAAATGAGAATTTGTCATATGATTGATTGTTCAGGACACCAAGAGTTCTGTGTTCTAGTTACCTTGACCAAACTTGCGTGACGTGTTTGCCTTTAGACGCATAGCCATCTGAAATTTGTGTTGGGACTGGCATAACTTCAGCATGTAGCGACCTCTGGAGACAGAAATTGAACACAAAATAACACAACACCAAATATAATTCATCTATTGACTTCAGACTATAATTTCAGGAAGGTAGACTATCCAGCAAAAGCTGATAAAATAAAGCCCTCACTTTTAATCTAAAAATAATTATGATAAAATGATGATAATTAAAATACATAAATTGAATGCAAACTTTTTTAAATGTCACCAGATACAAAAATGTCCTCCCCTCATGCTACTCTGCGTTCTACTGTGAAAATGTTGATAAAATTGGCTGGCGTGTAAAAATGACTTTCACTTACTTTTTGTAGTTTTCAGTGTAGTGAATGTATTTACTGCTGGTTCCATCATTTGCCTCAATGGAAAACTTCTTTCTCTGCCCAAACAAAGCAAAATGAAAAATTGTTTCACTTGAATCACATGTGACTTGAATTTTTCAAGCAAGTTTGAATGAACCGTTCTGGCATAATAGTTTTAATGTTGGGTGTCTATTGGTTTCTTTTATGGAGGCTGTGTCAATGTGGTAGTGCATGAACAGGATCTAAAAGTGTCAAAGGTAAGAAGAACTTTTTGGTTTGGTTCTAGAAAAGTGGAAAACCTGAAAATGCTGAATTTTGAAAACTCAGGAAAAGGGATGGCCCATCCCTTTTGGGAATTGGAAGGAAATGGTTTATTGCAACAAAAATGTAGTTTTGGCCACTGGCCAAATCAAGACAATTACTTACCTTAAAAATAAAATCATGAATGTTAACAAGAGGGTTTACTTTAATTAAAATGCATAAAAATAGGTAAAATCTACTTTAAAATATCAAGTGAAAACAATCAGTTGAAAGGCTACATGCACAGGAACAAATAAATCAATGGAAATTTAAAGAGTCAAACAAGTATTGAGCAGGGATGTAGTCAAGTCCATCACAAGTCCCTGCAAGTCCATCACAAGCCCTCCAGTCCTAATTCCAATCACAAGCTATTCAAATGAGCTTTGACAAAGGCATTCCTTTGTCATTCCTTACTTGTGACCGGCTTTATGAAAGGACTTCTGACTGGACTTGCGAAAAGAATTGTAAAAGGACTTGCAGGGACTTGACTACAGCTCTGGTATTGAGACAAAAAGTTGGCTATCATTTCAAGGATTAATTTTAAATGCGAGTTGATTCATTATTCACTGGATGGTTACAGTAGTAGAATGACTGAGTGAGTGATGCATATACTGAAAGAAGGAATGAGCAATTTGGTATTTATGTCTTACATTGAATGCAATCTTCCTGGTTAGATGCCAGGGATGGGCATGTATTTGCTGTCTCACGCTGCCGTGCTTCTCGTAGACGATGATGCCTCGTGTACAGATACCCAGCCAGATGGATGCACTGGGATCCTTCTTACTGCGGGAGGCACGGTGGAAGTGGATGCCGTACTCCTGCAGTTTCCTCGCTTCCTGTAACGGATACAATTCATACTCTTTTTGAGAATAAGATTTTAGTATTTGGTGAAGATACAAGCTCAAGATGTCTGTATTAAAGCCGTGTGAAAATTCAACTCAAACACCTGGGATGCTGAACAAAGATGGTAAGTACATACTGATACAAATATTCAGTCATCTCTTGTTCTTTTACAAACTTTTTACGAACTTTTTTACCACACTGTTGCCGCAAATCTTCTTAGGTCATTAGTTTTTATCAATGAGAGAAACATGCATGGTGAGACCTTTTAAATAGGAAGAATTTTTTTTTTTACATATACAACACCAGGTTACTTAATTTTCTGCCTTTTTTTTTTTTGCATGCATAAAAAGAGATTTTTCAGTTCAACACTTTAACCCCTTGCGTACGGATGACACCAAATGCCACAAAAAAAATTGCCACCAGGCCGATTGACGTCTATAGATGCCATTTTCTGCATTTTCAATCCATTGTTGGGTTATTGTGTTCGTTACGCTTGGCTGCACAAGCCTCTTGTGTCCGTTTCGCTTGGCTGCAAAGCCGACATGGCACCCCAGCGCCTCACTATGATAACCGTACTCAAGGGGTTAATAAAATATTTTCACATTTATTTTCATGTCAAAAATAACTCAAATTTTATTTTTGAAAATTTAGATTAATTTTACGGGATTCAGCAAAAAATACTGCTGTTCTTGAATTCCGGTCCATTGAAAGGTAAAGCTTGCTTCCATTTAAAATGCATTTATCATACAATTCAAGATTAATACTACTTCACATTTCTAAGATAAATATTTGCCTGTTCCTCAAAGTCACACTTCCAGACGTCACTCTGGTTTTCTATTTCAGTGATGCATAGTTTATTGCAATGTACTGGCCACTGATACCACCAAAGCATTCAAACATTGGTTTTTAATTTCCAACCTGACATCATTTCCTGGGGATGACTGCAAACCTACCATGAGAAATCCCATTTCAGCTTGTAGCTCCCCCAGGCCAGAGTGAGTTGCATGCATGGGGGGCAGTGACTGTCTGATCTGAGGCACACCCATCGTATCAATGATCCCTGAGGGAATGTAGTGCTCCGGTAAAAAGTAGTTCCGGCTCATGGTCTCGGCGTGGTAATCGCCCATCTCAGCCTGCAGTGCCAATGAGGCTAACTGTAGTGCTACCCTCTCGTCACATCGCGTTCTCTCCTCTAAGATATCCCTCCGCAGCTGTAGGTAGTACTGGTGGCGCGTGAGTTGATCCCTGTTCAAACAGTGCCAACAAAGATTGAAAATAGTTGTAGGCCTTTACCTAGAGCGGCTTTTAGCCTTGTACTAGGCGACTTCGATTAAAAAAAATTGTCATTCAAATCTGAGGACTTTCCATAAACCTCTTTAAAAATGCATGATTGGATTGGATTGGATTGGATTGGATTGGATTGGATTGGATTGGATTGGATTGGATTGGATTGGATTGGATTGGATTGGATTGGATTGGATTGGATTGGATTGGATTGGATTGGATTGGATTGGATTGGATTGGATTGGATTGGATTGGATTGGATTGGATTGGATTGGATTGGATTGGATTGGATTGGATTGGATTGGATTGTGGCATTGCACATCTATATCTACATATGGTTGACTCTGCAGTGAAATCTTCATGACAGTACACAAAACTGATTCATAGTTTGAGAACAAGTACATCAATACAGCTTTTTGCATGTGTTTGCATTCCTGTTCAGGCATTTAAGAATTCCACATTTTCCATGTCAACAAACCCTGTGCGTATTTATCAACACAAAGACTTACTTTCAAAATGATTTACTAAATGAAATATTTGTTTATACTCACTTCAGCATGGCTGTGTTTTCCAAATAGAACTTGATCCTGAAAAACAGCGTGAATTTGTCCTTAGAGACGACCTTCTTTGACCCTTTCTTGACCTCTTCCTTCCAGGATTCCGGGCCCACCTTGAACAGTTTTATATCCGAGTCCAGAAAGAAGTACTCCCCATCTGAAAGGAGACCAGGCAATATTGTTTTCTGATCGGTACTGACACTGCATAGCTAACATACTAGGAATGGAATCTTGGGTCATTCCAGCAAGTTTGAACACGCTGTCCCTGTTAGTGCTGGCGTGGTTTTTATAGCTGTTTCCGTAACAAAATCAAGCCAGCCAATCAGCAAGAAGCAGCTCTACTTTGCTATCCTTCCGTTAACTTTCTACACGGTCACTTTCATAGTTACTGCCCTTGTGTACATTTACATTGTCAAAACGCTACATCACCAGAGTCTAAATACTGATCTTCCCAATCGGCAAAATTGGAAAACTGTACGCATGCTCATACTTAACACTGCCGTCTTCTTCCTGTTGAACTCAGTTCGCATGGTCAACTGTATCCAGCTGATCATTTTGGCAAATTCAAGTCTTTCAGCTGCTGAATATCTCGGCTCTTTCCCGGCAATTAGTGATGTAAACACATGTGCGACTTTCTTAGGTCTTGTCAACAGTTCGATCAACACCCTTGTGTACAGCACCACCAATGCCACCTACAGAGAAGCTTTCAGTGAAGCGTTCTTACTTGGGAAGATTGCCTGCCGTTGCCCCCGCAACTGCAGCAATGCTACCCAAGCACCGACGCAACAACAGCAGATGCAGTTGGTGACGATTCAACCGGAAGCAGATGTCCAAGTACACGTAGCATCAGTTGGACCAAACGACATCCAACCACAACTAGAAGTGGTGTTAGTTGATCAACATGGATGAAGACTTGGCTCCAGAATCATCAGTCAGTCAAAATGACACTCAACCATCAGTGTCCAGCAAAGACATTCAAGAACAGTGATATCTTGGTTACGGTGAAGACTTTTGAGGTGAGAACATTTTACTGCACAACTCTACAGAAGTGTTTTTTGTTTTTTTTCAACACCACCCAAAACAATGCCGTTATATACCAAATGTAGGGTGCTGTCCAGAAATAAGAGCCATTATTTATAAAATTCAAGATTTCCTAATGATGTCCAGCTGAGCTGTCTGAAAAACAGTTTTGCATGAACGTGTAGTCCCTTCAAACCCGACACAGTGATCATCTTGACAAGGGGCCACCTGCATTCTGTGACCAGCCTGTGATGGTCAAACTATTTCAGGTCAAACTAATTTTGGTTCCTGCAGTCTTGTTTGAAAAAACACTCGTTTCCTTTGGTTTCAAAGCATCATTTATTTGCTCAATTACAAAACTAATCGTTACTTGCAAAATGGTTCACTTATTATGATAAAAAGGTCCCTTGTGGATTGTTTGATGAATTAAAATAGTTTGGTTCAACCCCGGTCGTGTCATCGACATTGATCAGTTTCAGGCCCCATAAAACAATGATGGGGTACAAGTCCACCATATATTACTCATGGTAACAAGTTGGCTTTAAGATGTTTACTTTATGTTTTGGGACCATTTGGTACGATAACAGATTAAAAATACGACTGGTTTCCAAAAAATCCAACTTACCTCTAATATATGCAAGTCCAAAATAGACTTTCTCACTCAGGCCCATGTGTGAGGTCACTATGTCAAACATCTCCTGACCTTTGGTTCCCAGGTCGCACATGAGGTCAAGACGACGACCATTCAGCAGCACCACGGTGACCTTCTTGCGGTCCGGGGGGATTTTACCAGCTTTACACTGGAGAGGAGTCAAAGAGGAAAGAAGAATTAGCTTTTGTCCAAAACTGCAATACAGGCTTTTATAGGCCAGAGCTAGTGATTCTTTGGAGTTTATTTTGATAACTTGATTTTCAGTATAATGCTTAATATATTTCAGTGTTCTCCATTTTGGATTCAGAAATTTTGGATTCTAGATGCTCTGTGGTGCTATCTGAGGCATTTCCTGGCCACTTTCTTCTGACTCTTTGAATCAAATTTGCTCGTATTTAGGCAAGATTTTTAGGGGGTTAAGCCGGCTGGCCGGTGAGCTAAACATGCACGTAGGCACAGCGCGCGTGTATAAGGTATTTTCCGAGAGAAAAAGATGGCCTCAAGTGTTACGGAACATTGTAATTTAGGTAAACTGGTTCTCGGCGCGACAAAGTGAAAATGATATTACAAGGGAGATTGGAACCAGTCCAGAATAAAATTACGTGTATAGTTTTATGATGTGAATGCATAATATGTTGTGTACGTTGCGTCCAGATCTGTTCGATTACTATAAACACTACTGCAATACTGCTGAATGTTAATGCTGGCAAACTCTTCATGTTCGTTCCACAGAGTGCGGCAAACTTCTTCGTACTTAGATAAACTGTGAAGACGGTGGAGAATGGGGGAAAATCCAATGGAAAACAAATAGGAGGGCGGTGAAAATTTTAGCGGGGCGCTAAAACTTTAGCGGGACGGCATACAATTTTGGCAGGGCAGCCCGCCCTGCTAAAACCCCTCGTGGAGAACACTGTATTTCCTGAATTTTGAGTAGTAAACATTACTGGAAAGTAAGAACCCATTTTATATGAATTTTTTTATTACTGTTTTGGTGTCAGATTGCCATTAAATGCATTTCATTGCTGTACCATTTTGACCACTAAAAAAAAAATAATGTCCACCAAAAATTAAACTCAGTAATATATCAAAATAAGATGAGAATATGCTCTTTCTAATGTATATAAAAAAAACTGTTTAAAAAATGTCAATAAAATTCATGCACACAATGTAAACCCTTTTTTTTTATAAAGTAAGGTTTTGAAATAGTGGGTACATTCTGTAATCTGATATTTAGGAATGCAAAAGTCACTTACCAAAATAGAAGGGGACATATCCATCGATTCATTGGCAGTGCTACTCATGACAACAAACTCAGGCCCAAAGAATTTCTGTAGAAATACAAAGGATTACAAATTATCAAGTTCCAACTTCGACATCTACGTTGTGACTACTTTCCCATCAGGGGTTTCTTAACGATTTGTATCTTTATGCTGCTGTAAATCAGGTCCCCCAAAATACATTAAAAGGAACCACAAGGCATCTGTCTCAGGATAAGGTAGAAAGACAATACCGATGTCACCAGGAGTAGGCTTAAGTCATCATGTATTAATCACCTGTTGGTGATTAATTTTTTCATTTGTATATTTCAGGTCCATTCAGTCAGTCAGCAGTTTGCAACAGTTTTAATTCATTTTCATCTGTTGGTATGACGGATGTATCCTCAAAATGCAGTTTGGGCACAATGACTTTGTCACAAAGCTTGCGTCTTTTCTTCTCTGTTCTACTCATTTTTAAATCAACCATTTGTAATGCACTTTTGATCATTTTAAGGCCAAAACATAAATGTTGAATTTTTTAAATATTTAACCCCTTGCGTACGGATGACGCCTGTGGGAGCAAAAAACACAGTGCCACCAGGCCGGATGACGCCACTGGCTGCTGTTTGTGCAGTTTCAAACCACTGTTTATGTATACACTTGACTGCACAAACCCATTGTGGCGGGTTCGATTTGGCTGCCAGAACCGCCGCGACACCCCGACGTCTCCCATAAAATACCGTGCCTAAGGGGTTAGCAATCGTACCTTAAGTTTTCTCTTGCCAGCCGCTGGGTCCCTGGGTCCCTGTGGTGCCTGTCCATTCACCGGTACCCTCTCAGGAGCTCTGCCATTCTCCTGCCTGGGAGCGCTCTCTGCTCGACGTAATGAGGAAGGTTTGGATGTGGGCTGTGAGGAAGGGTCCGGGATGCGTCGTTCCATCCCCTGGGGCTCTGCTCTGCGGTTGCTAGGATGGAGTGACCTGCCTCGGTCAGTTGACAGGGAATCGGAGGACCCGTACTGGTGCTGGTCAGGATAGAAACTCCCTAAGATGCAAAATGCATGAATTGTGGATTCCTGAAATTAGCTTTTAATCACTGATCATCATTTATCCCAATTTGTCTTTATTAGTGTCTGTGAAATTACCCATTATATCACTTAAAAATATCTATCAAATCGATTTACCCTCGCTGCGTGCATGCAGAGCATCCCAGTCCATGAGGCAGAGGTAGATTTTTCAAGTTTCATTTACCCGCTTTGCTTCAGATGACTAGAAATATGGCTGTATGTAAATTTAATCTTTCTCCATGTTGTAACGAAAGAGATAAGAAAGAAACCCTTCACCGTAAACATTAATATGTATTTGGAGTTTCTAATATGATTTATCAAGTCCCAGTCCAACAAGTAAAAATCTAAACAATGCCACGTTAGGCTTATAAAAAGATCCAGCAGGGTACCCTAAAGTCTGTGGTGGGAACTCCAAATATTCGAATAGCTTTTTGCCGGTTCGAATATTCAAAAAAATATATATGCACGTACAGATACGACTTTGATGCTATTTTAATAGAAAAGTTACGGCGCTTAGCAGTGTCAAATGCCGCATTTTGTGTGGACAGAGGCTTATTGTTCCCAACCGTAAAACCCTTGACACTTCTAAAATAATTATTGCAAAAGAGTCAGGCTGGAGTTTGGTTTCTTGTTATCAGAACGTTATACGTACTCGTAATGATCTTGATACAATGCAAACAATTTCCATCGGGTGCTGTCTAATATCAATCGCAACCTGTGAAACACCGACGCCTGAAAGACTTGATCGGCGAGTATCGAATATTCAAATATTCGGTCAAGCCCAGTCTCGAAAACAACGAATACTAAATTATTCGAAAATGAACAGCCCTAGCCTCCTTCCCCAATACAGAGGTCTTAAAATAATGTTGAACCCTTCTACAAGTACACTTACCCTCTTGAGCTGATTCCATTGAGGTCAATGACTTGAGCGACCTTGCTCTGACCTTTGGCTCATGACCTCTTTCCGCCTCACTGCCATCATCACTGACCGTCCCTCCATCGCTATGGTAACCGAGAAGCGGTCTTCGGATGTCCAGGTCCTGATGTCTGATGCCAAGTTGTTCCCTCAGCAGGCGCAAACGTTCCCGCCTCTCATACAGTCGGTCATACACTGCGCTCGTCTGGGAACGTCGACTTTCTCCTGAGGGCGGCGACCGTGATTTCTTGCTGGTTCTGTCTGGAGACCTCTCCCTTGACCTCTCCCTCGACCTCTCCCTCGACCTCTCCCTCGACCTCTCCCTCGACCTCTCCCTCGACCTCTCCCTCGACCTCTCCCTCGACCTCTCCCCCGACCTCTCCCTCGACCTCTCCAACGAGGATAAAGTAGGGGTGAAAATGTCCGACAGGTGGTAGGACCTGCCTGTCTCTTCCACCCCCGTCGTCCTGTGGGTTCGGTGCGGCAGCTGGGACTCACGCACACCCCGGACATCATCATAACTATCATGCGAGTCGACCGTGCTTGTGCTGACATTAGAAGGATGATGTGCAGATCGCGAATGGCCGTGATGGCTGCTGCCCTCTGGAGGCTCATGGCGGTAAAGACGGCTATCCCTGACTGAGCGAGGGCGCTTGTTGGACGTGGCATTATTATTGGAATTCTGGTGATAGCCAGGTCTCTTTGCTGGACTCACACGCCCTGCAGAAAAATTTGAATAGTCATGAACTATCAGCTAATGCATAGTCAGCAGCAAACCAATCAAAAGCAGTACACACCAAACACCAGTTTTGCTGGTACAATTATTTGATAAGCCAAACCTTTCAAACATTATTATTGGAATTCTGGTGATAGCCAGGTCTCTTTGCTGGACTCACACGCCCTGCAGAAAAATTTGAATAGTCATGAACTATCAGCTAATGCATAGTCAGCAGCAAACCAATCAAAAGCAGTACACACCAAACACCAGTTTTGCTGGTACAATTATTTGATAAGCCAAACCTTTCAGTGCATTACTAATTTCGGTGCTTCCTTTATGAACGTATGCCAGTGCTTGTGAATAATCAGAATTCTGAGCAATTGCAACAATAACCGAGTTTACACAAGAATTATGGTTAATAATAGTATAACTAACTCATGGCAAACCTTGTCTAGTCGCCAATGGTTCAAATAATCTAGTAATCCATTCAGAACCAGCCGACCAGGGTTGGTCGATCACTGGTTATCAACAGCTATGAGTATTACAATGTACAGCGGGCACCAGGATCTTGATATATTGTGGTGATCTTTGACCACAATTTGACTAGAGTTTGTTGAAGTTATTGCACAGGAACCTGTGTGTCAGGCATACACCAACGATTAACCAATAATTGTTAATCAAACTTGCCCAATGCTTTAGAATGCAGAGAAAAATACAAGACAAGTCTACCACCACCAAGTGTCTTAAAGGGTCAAATCAAAAGTTGTATCAAAGTAGGAATGCAGGTGGAGAATGAAATTATCAGCAAAGTTGAAATCAGTAGCTTTATCAGTGTTACATGTACAGTGTCCTTTTAGTCGAATTTCTGACAAACACTCTAAAGCCAAATTTTAAGCTTTAAGAAAATATTCAGTTTGAAAATAAATACATTCCAACTCACTTTACATGTACACTATGCAAACATACATTCTGAGCCATGTTGTTGTATGGGTCAAAATCAGTCAAGGTGATTGTTTTTGACCCTCCTGCCATAGTACAAAACCACATGTAATCTGATCATGTCTGTGTAAAAGTATAGCAGGGGAGGTGGAAGAAAATTTTGACTGATTTTGACCTTCTAAATAGTAGGAGGGTTAAGTAAAGTAATTTTTCTAACACTAGACATGGATTTATTTTCCATTATTTGGTATCTAAGGCTAAATTATATAAATAGAGAACCTTTAAGCCCAAATTTTGAATACAGGCATTCTGGTATATATGACTACATATGGTAGTCGTATTCTGGGACACTCACATAAAATAATACATGCCAATATTTTGGTGCTTCTCCCCCGAATATGAGGCCTATTGTTGTTGCTATGGCAATGTTGGTATTCGATACGGTCTATAGTCCATCAGCAATATCATCTGTGGTCGGGTATATACCTCACTATCCTCTGTGGGACAAACTTACATGGACAGAATGCAGGCGAACTACAGGAGCACGGCTGGAAATCTTGGAAACGGTAGGGAGGAGGAAAGTTTTGATAGAAGGGTTGCACGTCTTGGTACGTGAGGTACGGAAGAGCGAAGAAAGAGTCTGAGTACAGGGTGCCGAGAGAGGAAGAGAGAGGATGGTCTGTTAGCAAACCACAAAATCAGCTCCATTTCAATCCTCTTTGAATGCCGTTTTTGCCATGGTACTGCACATGAAGGGTTTTGAGTTCCAAACACTGGACAATAGGAAACATGTTCTATGCTGGTGGAATTTTTCCAACTTCAACTATAAATTACTCCTTCCGAAAAAAATCATATAAAGAGGACTGAAATTGAGAACCAAAAGAGGCAGCAAAGACGGTTAGTAAACTACAACCAATTCTGTTACGTGCTAAGAAATTATGAAACTAAGTACAATATAATCACACACACTTCGTAAAAAAACGTTCGGAAACATTTGGCATAAAACAGCCCAGAAAAAATTGCTCATTGTTCTTGGTGTAGAGAAACTAAACCAAAATTTCAAAGATTTTGTTCCTTTTTATGTAATATTACCACGTAAAATTAAGAAATTACAATCAGATGGAGAACAAAAATAGTCTGTCTGAGGGTTTTTCTTTGCAAAGAAACATATGAATAGTATAGGAAATCCCTACGCATTATAACCCGCAATGTGGTGAACAAAACTGCTGAGTGATCTTCTGACATTTTAAAATTTCTTTTTCACAAACCTGAATTCCTGTTTGGTTCCAGAGGTCCACCATTCTGCACTATAGAACTGCTACCATTGAGTGGGTTGCTGCTATTAAGATCGGCATCAACCTCATCCCCAGGGCTGTATGGATGTACCAGCTTATCCAGCTAATGAAATACCAAGTGAAGGAACAAGCATAAATTAGTCACAGAAATATATAAAATGCATATGAACAAAAGCAACAACATAACAATGGTAGATTTAATCAATATACATGAACCTCCCCTTTGACATTTTTAATATTTTTGATTTTTAAGATTTTCAAAAAAGCTTCTGGAAATTTGTGCAATGAGGTCTTGAGGACTTATCACATACATTTGTTCAAGGCTAGGATCTCAACAATGGCGTAGTGTAATTTGTCAGCAGTGCGCTGGTTTAAGACTCGCAGTGAACATTTTGTTTTTTAGCACCGTTTCAGTCACATTTAAAGTGATATTAACAGAGACTTTTGTCATAACATCTAATAGTTGATGTGTGTCTCCTAAAACAATTTTATATAAATACAAATATTCTTAAATGACAACTGTGATTATTGGTTATTTTCCTACAAACTTTTCATACTATACACTGTACTTAACAGTTGTTTTCCAGATTGCTCATACTTTAAGTTTTTTATTTTATTGGAATCACCCAATACAAGGCTAAAAGCCACTCTAGGTGGCAGGGTTGCTGGGTTGGCGACATTTTGAATCGCCAACCCTACCACCCTTACTGTTTGCCTTGGCCCAGATCTAAATAGAGAATCATTCTTCAACAGACACCAGAGAAATTATCCCAATTTTCAGACCGATAGACCCAGACCCACACACAATAGGGGACCTCCAATTGTCCTATTGTTCATACATGTACTTGAACTTTTTGGCAAGGGCCCTTATTTGTTTTGTACACGATTTGATTTTCAAACGGGGATCTTTCTCAACCGGGGACCCTATTGCCCTCTTTTGTCAAGGGTCCCCCAATTGAATACAAAAACAAACCCATCCACACAGCCTGAGAAATCCAAGGTGTGACGTCTGGGAGACATAACTCAGGACATCCCAGGTATGTATATAGAAGGAATAATGTGTCGGGTTGCAATTTCAAGACAATACAATACTAAATGCATTTATCTATAACTAATATAACATGCAGTTCTTGGACAGCATACCTCATACACACTACCCATGACGAGTCGGCTAAGTGTCATCACATGGTGTGCATACGGTAGCCCCGTGTGTGCCTGACGTGCATGGAGAGTACATGCCTGCAAAACAAATACCATCAACATGTCATGGAGTTTAATGATTCCTATTACCTACAAATCAAGAAAACATTCTGCATTTTTTGTTAATTTTAGGGCTAGTCCAAGAATTCACGCACATTATTGTTACATACGGGACATTCAGTGACCCTCTTAGAAACAATTGAAATAGTCATTGATTTCAGTGTTTCTAATTCTAATGTTGGGCATCTGCAAGAAAAACACCCACAACAATTTATAATAAGTCCTTGGGATGATTATGTAAATAAAGAAAAGATTTTGTGAGTATAAACATGATTGCTACAACACCGGATTACACAATTGACAGCTAAACAATCTGAGGATGAGAATGATCACAAATTTGTAGATACATTAAGAAAATTATTCTTGTAAGTGGATTACTCAAAGTTTTTACCAAGAATTTCTGCTCAAAGTCTAGTGATAACAGTTTGGATTTGGATTTGGATTTAGTCATTTATATCTGACACTCATTCAAAATATATTTTAATTGCCACTTTTCCTCGCCCTAATTCCCAAGAAACTCGGTCATAAATGTACACAGGTGATGCACAATAAAATTGTTCCTATTATTACAGGCATACTGGAATGATGTGGGCTGACTTGCTGAAAACCAAAGAATCAAAGGGGTTCCAAGTAAGGTCATAGTTACCTCTAAGATGTGTAGGAGTACAACTCTGGAAACAACATTGGTATTAGTCATTGCAAGCAGGATAGAGTGAAGATCATGACTAAGGGTAGGTCTACTCCCTACTGGAGTAGAGTACTCTGCACCCCAGAATAACGTCATCCCCAGCGAATACACCAGCATCTATAGAATAACCAAAAACAAAACCACACAAATTATACAGGCAACTTGATTCTATAATGCCAATCCTATGGAGTTACTGACCCGACACAGAAAATAGCCTTCTTTATGATGCAAATTTTTTTCTTCAGTATTGTTATTATTATTAATGCGCAATGTTCCTACTGTTAGCAACCAACCCTACGGACAGCAAAGTATCACTAGGCTTAGTTTAAGCAATCCCTTTTTACACCGATATTTGTTTTATGGAAGTCGCCCAATACCAGGCTAAAAGCCACTCTAGGTAAAGGGCTACAATAGAGGTGGTGGGGTTGGCCATATTTTAGGTTGCCAGCCCTACCACCTTACGGTTTTCCTGGGTCCAGATCTAAATAGAGGATCAATCTTCAACAGATACCAAAGGAATGATCCCAATTTTCAGACCTACATGTATAGACACGGGCAGGGTAACTTCTACCATTGGTGAGACTAACTCACCTCCCCTGACACAGCAAAAAAATATCTAGACTTGGTAGCAGACTGACAAGATACTTCACTTGATAACGGACCCACCGACAGACACTGGGAGGGTAGAAAATAGCTCAGACTACTACAAACCTTTTCCACGGCGACGTCGGAGGGATTAAGGTGGCCGGTCAGGACCTCAGGAGACAGGAAGTTCCTGATGTTAGGAAGGGTCGGGTCAATCGTCTCTGCAAAGGTCACACGCCCATTGGGTGTAAAATTAAGCGTGTAGGGACAGATAACAAAGCGTGGTGTACCCTGGACAACCGCCTCTCCTAGGAAAAGGATGAGGAAAAGAAATATTTAAGAAAAACTCTGTCGTCATCATGACTGGAGGGTTAGGGTGAAATATGTCTGGTTACGTCTTAAAAGAGTAATTTTTCCTCTGTTTATTTTCCCATTCTACATGTTTAATTACGCCCCATTCAAGAACTGCCAACATTAATTAACATTGTCATGATTCAATGGCTCAATGTCATATTTTTGTGGCAATACGTGTACATGTATCTGCGGAAATGCTTTTCAGAACGCTTTTCAAGTCCGACATTTTGTATGACTCAGACTTGGACTTGATTCACCATGTAATAATGACATTTATATGCAACCCATCAGAATCAGCTCTTAGATCTATTTGCATGCATTATATTTATTTTGGGTGAAATATTGTTATCAGTGGATTAGCACTGGTCTCCACAAGGGTCCAGATTTGAACTAATGAAAATGAACTGAAGAAACTATAAGCTCAACAGAGCGTAACTGATGGAACAAGGAAGGAAATTCTAGTTTTAGTTGTAGCAGGAAAAATAAAGAAGGCAAGTACAATGTACATGGAGTTCTGAAAACCCACATAATCAGGGAGGGACACAAAACTCAATCCACATACATGTAAGGCCTTTTCACACTAGACAAAATCTTGGGGGTGGCCCCGGGGCAACGCGGGGGTGAGAATGTGCGACGTTTCACACTAACCATTTTCGCCCCGGGGCCACCCCCGAGATTAGTCTCCCCCTGGGGCAAACTCACCCGTGCTCCAGGCCAGGGGTGAGATTTTTCAACCCCGGGCGAGACCGATCTAGTGTGAAGTGGGGTTTTGCACAACCGGAGTTAACAAACAGGTGGTCTAGACAAAAGAATTCCAAAGGTCATGTCGAAGCGCGCGCTGTTGTTAATTGTACAGCTAGGCCGAAAGCACAGCATACCGCAAATAATTTGTATAGTCGTACATTTCAATAGTCATGGAAGACAAAAAGGAAGAAAATAAAGAAGATTAGTGTGAAACGTTCATGCCCAACCCCGGGGCAAGCTCACCCCGGGGTTGGCTAGGGTAGGTTTGGGCAAAATGAGTGTGAAACAACACAGGGTTGAAAGGCGAGTTCGCCCCGGGGTTCGGCGCTCTAGTGTGAAAAGGCCTCTAGTGCATCAGGCGGGAATCCAACCAGATAAAGTCATTACAGGTAGAAGGTAAAGAGGCTAAACTTACTGCCATTGGTAACATGCAGCATGCAAGGAAAAAAATCACCGTACATGCTGGTCATTGCGACAAAAACAATTAAGTTGGCAATGGTAACATATTGTGATCCTTGAGTACCAACATCATAGAAATGATAATATTACTCTGATCTATCAATATACCCATCCATCAAAGTCCCTGATGTGACCCACCTTGCAAGAAGATATCCTGCAAGGCCTTGGCGCTTTGGCAGAGCACGCTCCATGTTTCCTCTTCATTGAGTGGTGCACTGCGCACTTCCAGTACATCACTGAGGGAGACTTTCACGGTCCCTTGGGACACCAGGCTGGATACTGGCATGGCTTTATACCTAGGAAAAAATAACAATATGCAATATTGTAACACTATGAGTTAGCTGCTCAATCCAACAGGGTCCAATGGGAATATCAAATTGTTGGATCCTGTTGGATTCATCAGGGTTGGGGCTTTAGAAAAGGCATTTCTTTCGGTTTTTCTCAATTTCTAAATATAAAATACATGTACGTTTATCAACAGGTTACAGATGAGCTACATTTGTACTGGTACTGGACGGTTTCTCTATGAGGATAGTGCAAGCCACAGACCTATTTTTAAGTCCATGAGATTTTGTTTGTCTTTGAAGATTTGTCTGTTTCATTCTTCTAAAATACTTTCAAAGTGAACAAAGTAAACATAGAAAACTGGCAGGAGCAGGATTTGAACCTGTGACCTCCAGAATACTGTTCCAGCGCTCTTTTAACTGAGCTACAGTACATGTATCTTGCCCTATGTTGGCAGTCTCCCAAATTGTCAGTGTCTTTGTTGGGGTGGGGCTCTAGTCAGAAGTCATAAACCCATAAACTGTATAGCCAGGGATCATGCCCCAATTTTACGATACAACCTGGGAAACATCAGTATGGGAATCAAACTTGTTAAAACTTTTTAACTTATAATGTCATCAAACAAACCACAACCTTCTAAAGTGCAAATTTATGACTCAACCAGTGGTGGATATAATATCATTGTCAGATTTGATTTGATTTGATTTGATGCTATTTGACTATGAGGGAAAGGAAATTCAATGTAGGTAAACATCAACTCCTGACCTGAGGTCGCTCATGCTTGACAATAACATAAACAGTACTGAACCCGTTGCCATGGTACCCATGGTTGAATTAGCAGATTCAGGGTATCATGTTGTGGTTTGTGTCAAGCGTGGTGTAATGGTTCAGGTGTGTTTTTAAACATATGAAAAGTGGTATGCATGTAGTGTATGTATAAGCATGGAGGAAGGTTCTGTCTTTTTCATCTGTATCAGACTGTGCAGTGTGCACAGCAGTATACAAATAACAATTTGCTTTGAAACTTCTAATTTTCAGAGTACATGTACACAATCTCTTTGCAAAATGAAAATGAAAATATAAACGAAGCAAGTGCATACATAGTACATGCACTTCAATGCCAGTTCATAATCGATAAGGTTGTTTGTCATAAAAAAATGGTGGGTGGTACATTACAATTGTAACAAACAGCATGGGCGTGTCCATAGGCTGTTTACACATAATAATTTGGGTGTTTCCTTCATCCACTGAATTGTAATTTAGACTAAGATGAATCACAGTTAAAATTACTACTTCACCAACATTATAGGTCATTCACAACACTCAGAATTAACCACAGTCCAACTACGATATAATCAATGAATATGGCATCAATTGTGTGAGTTTACCTGCAGATGACTGTTGTATGAAGCCCACACAAGGTCCCATCATACACAAGTATCAACATTAGCATAACAAAAGCACTTCACACAACCAGATTTACTATATGATTCAACGCACACTAATTCTTACTAACTGCAAAACCTACTACAAGTATTGGGAATGTAATATACCTAGCCATTAGTAGTCATGCTTAAAGGTAGTGTACACGATTGGTAATTCTCCAATTGTTTTTACTGAATTATTAAGAAATACCTTACTAGACTGTAAGTTAATAGTAGTCTCAATCATCCTGTGAAATGATGGCACCAGGTGTGCTGTCGTTGTCAAGAAAAGTGGAAATTTATATCGTTTTCCAACGATTTCCAGCTGGAAATTGTTGGAAAACTGCCCTGTAGCTGTTAGTCAAGGCGCGTGTGGCTACCCGGACAAGTGGCGAACCCCGGACATGATATCCGGGGTGCGTCACGCGCCCAGATAGCCACGGGCGCCTTGACTAAAGGCTATCATCCGCCTGACGGTTGAAAACGAGCGACATTTTTCTCTCGGTTTTTTCGCCATCCCAAAACGCAAAACTTTGAACAGATCAGTGGAACGATATTTCCTATAACATACTAAACCCCAAATCCGCCCATTTTTAAAAATTGCAACAATGACCAATCATGTACACTGCCTTTAAATCCCTTAAAAAGGTAAAAACAGTACAATGTACGCAGCTTCTCTATTTCAGAGAGCTACATGTACATTTGTTGCAATGTCAGTGCTTGGACTGAAACAAGTTAACGGCTTTATTTTTGCTGAAGAATTACGGGAGAAAACAAATTCTGGAGGGGAATAAATGGTTAATTTTGTTCTGGAATGTCTCAGTGAAAAGCTCTTAACTTTTTGGATGCTAACAAATTAGCAATTAAGTTTGAAAATGTATTTTTCAGGCTGATACACCATAGTTTTAAACTACACTGGACGTTATTTTGATTTAACCCCCCCCCCCCCCCCCTATGCTTATAACTATCACAGCCTATCAAAAACTCTAAACACCAACTCTCACAGTTTGTGTGTGTTTCAATCTGTCACTTGATAGGTTTTGATATTTTGGGTAGCTGGCTCCATTTTGGCCTTGAGAGCAGGAGGGTTTAATTAATGACAGTTTTACCATTTTTTTTAGATCAATTTCCAAGCCCAGAATTTCACACAAGAGGCCACAGCTTCCATTGCCTGATCTTGGCCTTGATGCCCCTTGAAATAACACTAGCTTCCCATAAACATTTTGCCACCTTGAAAAATAAAATTTAAAGACTAGATTTCTGTAAATGTGTCATATTCAAGAAAGGAAACATGTCTTGTTTATGCATACATAACATAAAAACTAAGGTAGACCTGCAAAGGTGCTAATGATGATTGTTTACAGTAGATTCTCTATGTCAAGCTATGTTGGATGCTAAAACGTGTACTTTTTAAACAGATGTTGATGGTGTATTAAAGTAAAATCTTACCTTCAATTACGGAAATGTTATCTACACCAAAATATGCGAGTTTACAAAATGAAAAGATTTTTCTTTAACCCCTAACATCCTAGGCATTCACTTGGGGGTACAGTACACTGTACTACTACTCGATTCTCATAGGCCTGTGTAGTAAAAGTACTGCATACTACAGTTTACTCTTAAAGCAATCAGGAAGAGCAAAATCTTGGAAAATAAACCAACCCTCTTTGATAACAACTGTCTAAACATATGGCACAACCGTATTTCAAGAATTTTATGTCCGCAAAATCCATAGCAAATGGGGCACAGATTAACACTTTTTGTGACCATACACTCTGCCAAGAACTTCTAACATAGAAAACATGACAATTGTGTAGTGTAGGGCCCTGTTCCCTCAAAAATCCACTTTTAGGTTATTGGAATAAACCTTTTCGACATTCTCAAAGCATCATGGGAACTGCATCAGCCAAACTGGCATTAGAAGAGCAAGCACATTAGAACGGACGTGATTAGTCGCATTGGTCACATTCGTTGTCATGCTTGTACAAGTCCTCTTCTGATTGGCTAATAATGTGACATTATATATTAGCTGTTCTAATTCCAGAAATTTGCATTCATCAGTAACTGGTACCCTGAGAGGGATTCCCCAATTATTTCCTTTATTTTTATTGCCATTTAATTTAAAATTGATTTTTCTGGTTAATATTTTCTTTATGTTCCATGCAAAGATATGTGAAAAGGGTATCGCTCAACTCATGACAGATATTTAGCATAAAATCAATTAATATTTGGACTGGTTCACAGTGAGTGCCATAGGTTTGTGTATAAATTACATGGTTTGTTTGGCCTCCAAACCCATAATGCATTGAGAATGTCGAAAAGGTTTATTGCCAAACTAGTTAGCGACATTTTACAAACCAACAGGTATGCCGTAGATAAAGGGCAGGGTTTTATTTTTTGAGGGAAATTTTGGGGTAAAGTGACGATGAAGAGGACAAAATGCAATGCGAAAATATAGATGGCGATGCACAGTATCATGCAAAACTGCGATGATTTGCATGGCAACTGCTGTAAAGCCTGTAAGAAAATTGCATTTTCTACAGCAATAAACTGTTCAAAAAAAATAAAATAAAGATGTCAATAGAATCATGGAGGAATAATTATTCCTCCATGATAGAATTAAGAGAAGTTCCCTTCTATAGATGATCATGTTATTTAAGATTTTGCTGTTGGTGGCAATTGTGTAGTGTAGCTGTAGGGCCCCTCTTTAGTTTTGATGAAATTAGATTCAAGGGTATTTTTTCTCATTCCAAAATGACTTTTTCAACCTAAAGCAGACTTCTCTTAATTCTATTGACATCGTTTTTTGTAATTTTGAACAGTTTATTGTGGTAGAAAATGCAATTTTCTTACGCGCTTTACGGCAGTTGCCATTCGAATCAATGCGGTTTTGCGTGTTTACTGTACGTCGCGGTGATCACCATCTTTGTTTTCACGTTGCGTTTTGTCGTCCTCATCGCCGCTTTACCCCAAAACTTCCCTCAAAAACTAAAACCCTGCCCTTTATCTATGACATACCTGTTGGTTTGTAATGTCGCTAACTAGTTTGGCAATTCCAATAACCGCCTCAGTTTTACCTACATTTTGTACCCCTAGAACTATGGGTAAGTTTTACCATGGAGGAAGGACTAACCCCCCTCCATGGTTTTACAGATTCTGCTGATATGATATATATCGTGAAATAACAGGTTGTGCCACATATTTAGATAGTTGTTATCAAGGAGGATTAATTATTTTCCAAGATTGCGGGTCCTGACCGATTTTAATCTTTCCCATCCCTCACATAAGTGATACGTACGTGTATTGTAAACATTACAATTTTTACATGACGCATAAATAGGCCCTAGCCCAAGTTTTAGTACCTAACGTTAGGGCTAGGCTAGGCCCAGTAATAACGAAAAAATTACCTATTCCTTGCAATTTAAGTCGTCCACAGATATGCAGGTATTGTCCTCATCTTACATATGATGGATCAAATATATTAATTCCAGACAATCGTGACTGCACACATCCCAAATTTCCTTAAAATTAAATCCATCCATTTTGATCGCTATTTCATTCCACCATTCCGTACTCGTAAACACAGGTACGTGCACTTCATGCACGATCGGTTTCAAAGATATGAAAGAAGCGTCTGTGGCCACCACCAAGGGCCAAGACCACTTAACTAAATAGGGGTAATACTAGACTATTCTACGGAGGGGTTCCTTCCTCCGTGATATTTTATTGATGAGGACACAATTAATGTTTTAATGAATTTTGCAATTTCTTTTGTTAAAGAAATATTTGGTTTCATTATATTTAAGGACATTATGTATGTTATTTTAATGTCGTTAGAGTCTTCAGTATCCCTCTAAAATAAATAGTACAACCTGATGCGGCAACGTCCCGAGATAACTAAACTGGTTTACTATATTGCATAAACTGGTTTTCTAAATTGCACCATGAAAAATGTCGACTTGTGCAGGACCTAACAAATTCGAGCAATAAAAGAAGACAAAGACCCGGATCGCACTATTGCTAGGTGTGTATGGTATGGTGGAGGCACTAACGGGGGGTGGGGGGGGGGGGGGGGGGGTCGACTGGGGAGTGGGGACCTTCACTTAATATCAAAATATAAACAGCAAAATTGGAATGTGACTGATTAGTAGAAAGCCAGAATCCCTTACAAGATCTTTTGATTTTCAAAATTAGCATATCATCTTACAAAATGTCAAACATTTCAAAATTGATTATTTATCCCCTGAACTATATGAAAACACATTGAAATATAGCATTTTGCAATGTTGTGCATGCATCGCGACCATTCTGTGCCGGTAGGTTACCAGTCTAACAGTTAAGGCAGGACACCGGCAGTACACCACTATTTGCCCGACAGCAGTGTAAAAAAGTCCACAAATATTATATATTGAACTCAGCTCCCGGCCGGGGCCAATGTTCTCTACTTAAAGGGACACATTGCCTTCAAATGTCATGAAACTTTGCCGTTTGGAAATGTTCCTTATCTTTTATAAGAGTTTTTCATGCAAAAAGACACGTATAATGTGTTGTAATTAATGAGATGTGATTACAAAACAAACATTGGCCTCTGATCCCTGACATCTGACCCGCGAAACATAGACTTATTTCCAGTAGTAAATACCACCGTCTAAATATTGCGCAAAATACGCTGTAAGAGTTTTTAGGCTGGCGCCGCAGCCAGTGGCCCTGTAAACCTATCAGATGATCGACAGGTACCATTCTCTACCTCGCGACACGTGCTGCGCCATATGCTGCACGATATGGGGCAGAGCGAACCCCCCCCTCTTTTGTGTTGGTCATTGTGTTCCCGGAATCTCAGGAATTCTTTTCAGAAGTCTAGGGGGGATGTGTTAGGTAACAATAGTCTGGAGAGTGTATAGGGTATAGGGACAAAAAGGGGGGTACCCCTCTGCCCCATATCGTGCTAGGTATAGTGCTGCGCGCCGTGCCACACAGTACATAAAAATGGATCAACAGAACGTACTTCAACAATGGAGGAAGTTCTTCCTCCATCTTCAACCAGCTGCGACTGGAAATATCAGTGCCGGGGGCCCGGGGGCCCGGGGGGGGGGGGGGGGGGGGGTTGGTGGTACGGGCCGCAGGGGCCGGGAGTGGTGAGCCGGGTATTTTTGACGTCTTCATTGGCTCATAGCCTGTAGAGGGTAAATTCTGCGGGGGGGAAGGAGAACGGTGGCCTCATTTTCTGGCGCGCGCGCATTTTGGTGCCCCTATTGCTCCAAAAAGCTCAGAGCGCGTGCATATCGCATACTACACTACATACGCGTGTATATACATGTACCTGGGCGCGTCTCGCGCGAGACTGAGGTGCGTTTTGGCGGTCATCTCTTTGGTTAATCATTTTGGTTATTTGAGTGTTTCTTTACGGTGCTTAATTCTCGCCTATTTATCTCGCCCAAAGAAATTTAACCGACAAGAAACAATTACAAAACCAATTCTTGGTTATGAGTATGACTGTTTATGACCGCCAGAATGCACCCCTGGTATACCACCCAAGAAAAAGTGCTCCTTTGACCAATAGCATTGTAAAAAAAAAACACGCGCCTCGAATTAATGTAAGCACGCTCACGGCGCGTTAAGCGTGCATCCTATGTTGACCTATATCGGCATTTACGAGTTAACCACGCCCCTTAGACAACTCTATGGGAATTGTGTTTGGTAATTTTTGTTTGTCTCAGATTTTGCGCGCTCCACGTGTAATTATAATTGATGTGATTGGACAATAATTCACAAGCTGCGTTGACGCGATTCGACCGCGTGGCTTGCTGTTGAGCTCAGCAGGCTGTCAAGACGTCATCCATTTTGCATCTTAATTTTTATTTTACAATTTCTTTGAACACTTTCCTTTTCACCTGTGATTACTAAGGATTCGTGGATTTGTTGAAATAGCTTTTAGTACCGTAAAAATAATTTTTCAAAGTGAACTGAACTGGCAGGAGCGGGATTCGAACCTGCGACCTCCGGAATACCGTACGGCGCTATACCAATTAAAACTGAGCTATATTGCTCTATGTTGGAGGTCTAGCTCCCAACATAAGAAGGCAAACCGCCAACATTGGGAGACCACCAACATAGGGAAAGATAGCTTAGTTGGTAGATCGTCAGTGCGGTATTCCAGAGGTCGCAGGTTCGAATGCCGCTTATGCCGGTTTTCTTTGTTCACTTTGAAAATGTATTCAAATTTACCTTAGTCAGTTTCCTGTTTACGTTGATAATTTTTGTTTAATTTACGATTTATTCTCTCTTTTTTTCTGTCTAACCTGCCCAATAGTGTGCCTAAACTTATACTCCGCGCTCGGATTTCGCAGCGGACACTTTTTACATGTCAAATACTAGCGTCCGGCATCTACTGTGCATGCGCTGCCGGCCCAGCGGACACTATGGGGGTTTTCGAAACGCTGGCTTCGGCTTGGCTTCGGCTTCGTCTCCGACTTCTGAATAACTGAGAAGCAAACCAAATGAAAATATTCTAAATTTTGGTACATGTTCTGCTTCAGGAACATTCATTCAGTTGATTATGAAAGTAAAAATTAGAATATTTACATTTTGTTTGCTTCTCAGATATTCAGAAATCGGAGGCGAAGCCGAAGCCAAGCCGAAGCCAGCGTTTCGAAAAACCCCTATTTCTCAGCGGACACTTTTTGGCAAGTACGTATGGGCTCCGTGCGCCGTCGAATGAGGGCGCTGTCCACATAGCAACCGCACTTCCATGGGGAGTACGTCGCTGGTACTACGCACTGCGTGCGCTCCTCGTTCATTTGATACTCGTATAGCAGTGGGATTGCTTTGTCTGTTCGCTGACTCTCGATAATTGCTTTTTCAATAAGAATATCACAGCGGGAACCAGACACTTAAAGGGACACATTGCTTTGGATTTTGCGATTTGGGCTATAAAACTGAAATGGATATGGTTGGGAAGCCTTTTTTTAAGTATAATATAAAGATTCACATAACTATCCCTTCAAATTGCGTGGTTTTTGTTTAATTTCGTGACAAATAACGGTCCGCCATTTTGTAGAACCAAATTTTTGACTCCACAAAATGGCGGACCGTGTTCACCAGTCGTATTTCCAGTCGCAGCTGGTTGAAGTACGTTCTGTTGATCCATTTTGATGTACTGTGGCATGGCACGGCGCGCAGCACTGGCGATGTGTCGCGAGGTAGAGAATGGTACCTGGCGATCATCTGATAGGTTTACAAGGCCACTGGCTGCGGCGCCAGCCTAAAGACTCTTACAGCGTATTTTGCGCATTATTTAGACGGTGGTATTTACTACTGGAAATAAGTCTATGTTTCGCGGGTCAGCTGATGTCAGTGGTCAGAGGCAAATTTTTTGTTTTGTAATCACTACTCACTAATTACAACACATTATACGTGTTTTTTTGCATGAACAACTCTTATAAAAGATAAGGAACATTTGCAAACAGCAAAATTTCTTGACATTTGAAGGCAATGTGTCCCTTTAAATTGAAGTCAGGGTATAAGATGGCGTCGATATGACCCCCCCAACTCGCCTTTTCTTTCCGCTGATGGGGTAGTAGTGATCGTTATTCGCCCGGCAGCTCGGTAAATATCCTCGGCCGCGTCGCGTCAACCCCGGAAGTTGATCAGAATGTGGACCGACCGCCGCGCCGGGCTACGCTTTTAAAGTTTCATTCTAAAAAATGTTCTTATTAATATCTCATTTTAACGTATTTGGTGTCAAAAGTAATACAAGCGATCGGGAAAGATGCTGGTAAGTATTTTTTTTCTTCCCTGGACTAACTAGTCCGAGCATGGAGGTTTTTGGACCCTTTATCATTTATCATGTTTATCGCCTTTTTTAAATTAAATTATAAATGTAACTTTGTTAGTATTTAGCAATGTTTGTAAAATTGAATTTTAAAGTTGGAGTAATGTAAATAAAAACATATCCATTAGAAAGGGCTTCCAAAATGCATCAAAATTATATATAAAGCAGCTCTATCGGATGAATATTAACAAAGTTATTAATATTTTAAGATATAAAAATTCCTATACCAGATTTGAACCAGCCAACCGACTCCGACAAGCTCGGTGGTCAAGTGGTAAGACATCTGCACTAGAAAGCTGGAGGTCGTGGGTTCGAGTCCAACCCGAGTGATTTTTTCCAAATAATCTCTCGGGACAACACTGAGTATACAGTGTTTTAGTCCGAGTAACTTGGGACCCTTTATCGCCTTTTTTAACATTTGGACATGATCTGCCGATAGTAGGGTCCAAGTACGTGTACGTGGATTTTCTATTCATTAATTAAATACGTCTAAAATCCCAACAAAAACATCAGAATTCACCCTTACAACGGCCACCAAAATACTAGATACGCCACCATCTGAACAAGTAGACTTCCATGATCAGATGAAGGTACCAAGGTTTACTTACCATCCAAATAGAAAGTGAAATTTACCATTTAATTCCCAAAACAACCCGCAGAACATGTCTTTTCGCTGTCTTGGAGTTCAAATCGTGACCCCTCGACCTTGCATGACGTCACCCTGATGCGCAGCGCCCGCATTGCATGCACCGCGCGACAACCTGTTTATGCCGGCGACTGTTTTGTGAGTGGTACAATAGTTGTGTCGGTCCGATTGGAGGCTGCACGCGCGTGGTACTCGTTCTGTTTTGTATTGTTCTGTTGCGTTTTATTATTGGGGGCGGGTGTAATTTTGTTAAGGAAGATCAAACTGCTTGATCTTAATTTAAGTATCTGGTGTATCTGCCCATCTGCCTGAGATTTAACATGAAATTAAAGCACATCTAATTTTCCTCTTTTTTTGGGGGGGGGGTGGTGAAATAATGAAACCATGAAGGAATTACAACCTGAGGGAACGCAAATAGAAGTCAACGACTAATTGATGGACTCAAAGGAAAATATGCATTATACATGGATTACATTTTAATCAAGCTCTTTGAACGTCATTAAGAAAGGATCCCACAAAACAATAACCAAAAAACCAACAACATCAACAACAAAACAAATTAAAACACCTAACTGAGTTCATGGAGGAAGTTCCCAGCCCCCCCCCCCCCCCCCCCCCCCCCATGACGCACGTGCAACCTCGAATCAATCTACCCACGAACACGTAACGCGACCGTTGTACCACTCACGAAACAGTCGCCGGCATAAACAAGTTGTCGCGCTGTGCATGCGTGCACAGCGCATGAGGGTGACGTCATGCAAGGTCGAGGGGTCACGATTTGAACTCCAAGACAGCGAAAAGACATGTTCTGCAGGTGTCTCTGGGAATTAAACGGTAAACTCCACTTGTGGAACTCCACTTGTGGAACTCCACTTGTGGAACTCCACTTGTGGAACTCCACTTGTGGAACTCCACTTGTGGAACTCCACTTGTGGAACTCCACTTGTGGAACTCCACTTGTGGAACTCCACTTGTGGAACTCCACTTGTGGAACTCCACTTGTGGAACTCCACTTGTGGAACTCCACTTGTGGAACTCCACTTGTGGAACTCCACTTGTGGAACTCCACTTGTGGAACTCCACTTGTGGAACTCCACTTGTGGAACTCCACTTGTGGAACTCCACTTGTGGAACTCCACTTGTGGAACTCCACTTGTGGAACTCCACTTGTGGAACTCCACTTGTGGATCAGGTGGCGTATCTAGTATTTTGGTGGCTGTTGTAAGGGTGAATTCGGATGTTTTTGTTGGGACTTTAGACGTATTTAATTAATGAATAGGAAATTGCTGTTCACGGACTTGGACCCTACTATCACCAGATCATGTCCAAATGTTTAAAAAGGCGATAAAGGGTCCAAGTTACTCGGACTAGGACTTACACTGTAGTGTTTAGAGATCGCGGACATGCCAGAGGAAAGAGGAAATGACAGGAAACAAATCCTGTTTCCGGACCTTTGTTAACCTAGTAGTAGGCCTATGTACATTGTACTTGTACAGTGTGCAGGGTGCAGGTAGGCCCTATGTGTTCATGCATGGAGGAAGGCTTCCTCCAGTCGGAGAGACTTGTATGGTGCCCCACAAGTTGACTTTCTGTGTGTTGTGTAGGCATCGACCGAGTAGTGGGGGCACTTTTATTTGTTACTGTAACTTTTAGGCTCGGGAAGACCTAGCCCAGGTTGGACGATGTCTTCATTGCACTACGACTGACATCCAGGATACAAGATTTCGCAGTAATTGAAATCAAAACTTTAACAGGATTTCTTTCACGTTTTACCTCGTTGTAGAAGCTAATTTCATGCCCACACATACTCTTTGTGTCCTTATCTATCTGTCTGTTAGGTTCAGGCCGACGTTTTCCAGGAAAATAAACTCAAAAGCAACGTTAAACTTAAAGACTTTTTTCAGTTTCAGGGAATAATTTTGACCCAAAAATTGCGTAGCAGTTATTGCTACGCAATATTGATATTGCATAGCAGTTTGCTATACATGCGTAGCAGTTTTGTCCGGAGTTGCACATGTGCTTAATAAAGAAATAGAATTTTGTCTCACAGCCGTTTACTGGTAAATAGCCTTTTTTATAGTCAAGGCGCTCGTGGCAGGTCTGGTCGATCACATGCATTATTATATAAAAAGAAAAAACGTTTCTTCAGCGATTTTTTATTTTTTTTATTTTGGGGCTTTGAAATGGTGTTTGTGGAAATTTTTCTTTTAACTGGTGTGGAGTTCTTGACCTTTTTCAGCGTAAATAAGTTCGAATTATGACTGTAATTCACAGTGCCCTCTGTTGGTAAGGTCCATACTCACTCTCGCTCAAGCGTAAACCACATCGTGCATGCATGGAAACAACACAGCGACGCAATCCAGGAAAATGGGGCCGAGGTTGCTGCTTGTAGCGGACATCTTTGATGAAGAGGTTTGGATTCTCTTTGTTGGCTGCGTACATTGTACGTAACTTTAAACCCTCAACGTAGCGTTTCAAACACGCAGCATCGGACTACTGCTAATATCGTACCAGTAATTGCAGGCATCAGTTTCCCCGGACTTCAGGGCAGAAGTTGCGAGCCGAAACTGCACATTTTTTAACAGAACATTCTTCCTCCTTTTTTTTGAAAACCCGGACGTGAAACATGTTTTGTTTTACTCTGCCTAACGATTTTGGCCCCACAACATCTATCACACGACCAGTGACTGTATGTCCCCACAAATTCCGACAATTACGGAGCGTGACTGTGTGGACTGTACCATTTACACAATGTCAACAGGTCACCTTGGCCCAAAGTCAACTCATCCCTTGTTAAACTTAGGCCAGTGGTCCGTTGCATGATTTTAAAATTAAAAAAATTACACAGTGGCTATTGTTACGGCAGCCGTCGTTACGGAACTGCCTAGTTCCCCGACGTAATGGTATTCAACATCACGATGTTTGCTGTTGGAACCAGACTATCAACCAAATGGTTCTCGGACTTTATTTACCTTGTAAAAAAAATTCTCCAAAACCACTGAAATCAAAAAGAGGAAAATTAAACCTACTTAAATACAAATAACCATTTGATTAAAAACCTAAAACTTAAGAAATCTTTTTAAAAAAAATAATAACAAATCGGACAGCGCAGCATGGATTTGATCCAGGGTCCCCAGCTATCAAAACCAACGCCATACCAATCGAGCTACCGAAGCGCTCTGGCAGGATGGGCAGTTGTAAATCTGATATACGTTCACATTGTGTTTTTACCATGCCGTAACAATAGCATTTTTAAGTCGCGTTGCGGCTGCCGTAAAAATATCTACTGCGAAAAAATTAACATTAAATCTTCACTTTGTCTGAGGATAATTGTGATTACACGTAGAATTAGACAACCATACATGCAGTTACGTGGTCTCTACTCAATTATATAATTATATACTCAATATAGATCTCTTTTCCTTCCTCCATGATATAATTGATTATGGATCATCTGTACCAATTACAGGGGAAAATCGTAAATTGTAAATAGTTTGAATGCACAACAGAAGAAAAATTTAAATTTATAGCATTTGTGTTGATTTGTTCCCCATGGGGCTAGTGTATTGATACATGTAATCGTATCGTGTAGACCTGGAAAATAATTAACAATTGACGTTTTGAATTTGAAAGAACAATGTAGCCTGCCACTGCTTTATTTCTCCATAACCTTTGAAAAATTTGAATGTATTGGCGATTGTGTAGTGTAGGCCCCTCTTTAGTTTTGATAAAATTAGAGTCAAGGGTATTTTTTCTCATTGCAAAATTACTTTTTCAACCTAAAGCAGACTTCTCTCAATTCCATTGAGATCTTTTGTTTGTAATTTTGAACAGTTAATTGCGGTAGAAAATGCAATTTTCCTACGCGCATGGCAGTTGCCATACGAATCAACGCGGTTTTGCATGTTTACTGTGCATCGCAGTGATCGCCATCTTATTTTTGCATTGTGTTTTGTCGTGTTCATCGTCGCTTTACCCAAAAATTTCCCTCAAAAACTAAAACCCTGGCCTTTATCTACGGCATGTTGGTTTGTAATGTCGCTAACTAGTTTGGCAATTCCAATAACCTAAAAGTGGATTTTTGTTCCCTTATAGGGAACAGGACTCTACACTACACAATCGGCCTTATATTCCTGTGAAAAATGTTTGTTTTCATTAATTTTTAAGCCTAACCCCATCGGTAACTTGACTAGAAAGTATCCTGAATCCGCCAAAATCCACCTATTTTGTCATGCACAAAAAGTTGGTTTTGGTGACTGCTCAATATAGAGGTATCCTGAATCCATCAAAATCCTGCAGTACCGCTAGGCTTACAATCCTCAATCCATCAAAATCCCCCAGTTTTCAATATGGAGGTATACATCCTGAATCCGCCGAAATCCTCCAAAACAGGGGTATGGATTTTGATGGATTAAGGTACATTGTAGGTTAGGTTTAAATTAACTTGCGTGTATGATCATTGAGTATCAAGTATTTAACCATAATAATGGACTATTAAAACCCTCCTACTATTTAAAAGGTCAAAATCAGTCAAAATTTCCTTCCACCTGCCCTGCCATACTTTTACACAGACATGATCAGGTTTTGTACTATGGCAGGAGGGTCAAAAACAATCACCGTGACTGATTTTGACCCATACAACAACATGGCTCAGAATGTATGTTTGCATAGGAGCGTTTTAAGAACTTGTTTAAATTGCAGCAGTTGTTCAAAGCTTATGAATCATTTGTCTGTTATCCAATTATTTATTTTTGGATTGTAGAATGTTTATTGTACGAATGCTGCAGGAAGTTGCAAAGTTGGAAAGTCTATTTGTCACAATCAAGTGTACAACATTTCTGGTTTTAGAATTTTTTCCGGCCAATCTTATGAAATTTCTGGACAGTTTGCATAATTTCAGTGACATTTAACAAATACGTAGTTCAAGTTTAAACAAAAATTGGGGGGGGGGGGGGGGGGGGTGGGGGAGGTTGTCATTTTAACCAATAATCTTCTCTTGACTTGCCTGTTCCATTTCGTTGTTGTCATTCCATTTACATGCCCAAGTTGCAAATTACATACTGTACATGTATGTACAAATGTATCCTGTTTAGTGTATTTCTTTTGGCTGCAAAAGCCAAAGTTGAATGTCGGATGTTGAAAGTTGTAGAAAGATTAGGCCATGTTCCAGGGTCGCTAAAATAAATTCCCAGCTGTATTTTGTGGCAGTTTCCTGAATATCTGGGCATCCAAGAAGACAGTCTTTGCTTCAACTTCCTTAGTGGATTATACATAAACATTATCATTATGTAAACCGTACATGTACATAACATGTACATGTATACGATATATATTTTTATATTATTCTACAGAGGATCCATCATAACTGAGTCACATATTTTGTGGGGACATTGTTTTGCCGAGTTAGAACAGCAGTACAGTTTATTGTTGTTGGAAACTTCAAAATTTGTGCTCCGGGTATGTACGTATACATAATGTCAGATGAATAGATACGTTGTTGTATTGTAACCACGAAGATGATGGCCACTTTATCCATTTCAAGTGAACTAATTGCTGCACTCTGGAAAACCTCTAATCTTCCACAAGAAGTATTTGTAGAGCTACGTCGTACAGTGTACTACTACATTTTGTGGGCAAGAAAGAAAATGCAAATCAAGCAGTGATATTTTATGCCTATGAAATGATTGACGGACGAGTATAAGTTTTCTGTGCGTCTGGAGTACGCTGCACCCTCAAAAAGAAAAGGCCTTTCTATTGTCTAATTGTGCATGAGAATAGAAATTTATGTACATGTTATCTATCTGAACAAAATCAAAAAAATCACCCCCAAAATTGCACACTTTGTGGCACATGTAGATTTGGAGATGATAAAAATTCATAAAACATATATTCTTGTGTTCTGAGGAGTGAGGATTGAGCGATAAATATTTTCACTATCGCAGACCGCAAGGCAAGTTTGTACAATATCTTTTGCTATATGATAGTCGCAGATGAGCATGCGCATAATAGATTCCTCCTGGCTTCCAAACTGAATTGGAGACTTTTGAGACGCTGGTGGCAGCAAACAGAATGGTCCTTTTCCATTGTTCTCACCGGTCGTGCACATGCTCAGAACTAGCGTGCATGCTCAGAACTAGCATAAAGGACTGGACGTCTGCTGCCAACTGTATCTCAAAAGTCTCCCATTAGGAGTGGGACATTCTTTACTCAAAGGTTGGAATTTGAATTACTTGATTACTGATCGAGTGCCAATTTTATTTTGTTTTGTTTTTGTACAATGTCTCATTGAAAAGCTACATGTAATAACTTTGGTACATGTAGTTGCTAGAAAATTTGCAGATGTTAGAACTTATTTGTCAAGGCAGCCATGCCCAAATATTGATGCAGCATTTTTGTTTAATAATAATAATTATAATAATAGTTTTGGGAGGCTAATCATCCTTACTCGCAGCTGGGATGCTGAATTGCGAAGGACGCGGCTACAACGTGGTCGAGTCGCTGGCACGTAAAGGCGCCTCTGGCAGCCGGCCACATCGACCCACATATGACCACGGAGCACAGCCAGACATCGAAAGTGTTTGATTTTTCCAGAGGGAGGAAAGTCGGAGGACCTGGAGAAAAACCCTCGTTTAATTTTATGCATGATGCGTATGCAGTGTGCAGTGTCTGATTTATTGGGCATGGTGTGGCTGTTCTCGGGGGTTTTCCCTCCCACGTCTAAAACTGTAACTTCCTTCCTCATCTACTACATGTATCATGGGACCCCACTGGGAAAAAAAGTCAAAAGACTTTCGTGGGCTATTTTGGCTGGATGCCAAATAATAATAATAAATAAAATACAAAATAATACATTTTCTTATATGTAGGTTAAAAAGATGTTTTGAAATTTCTCCAACTCTCCACTAAACATTATGGTGATTTGCAAACTAATAAATGTTTAGATATTGTTGATAAAAGTAGTTTGGAGGCATTTCTGGGTTCCTGATGAAATTTGACTGCGTTCTAGGAATGTTTGTTATTCTTTCCCAAGCTACATGTACATGTATTTCCTTTTGAAAAATGCTTCCTTTCGGGAAAAAAGAGAGGCAGACAGATAGAATGATTGTGTTCGTGGAATGGCTGTGGTTGAATTTCAAATGGGAAAATATATTGGGTGAAATTTGGAGTGTGTGCCGGATAAGTTCCTGCTTCGGGTGACAAATTTCTGCTATGGGTGTGTCTTCCGTAATTCAGTTGATTTGCATTCAAACATCGGTGTAATTCACTTATTCAAGATGGCCGACCAGAAAAGGACGAATTGTAAAATCCTCAAAAACATCGCCTTCCTAAGCAGGAGCCTGATGCCCAGTCCTTTTCTCCATGATGAGGTACAGTGTACACTATTTGGAATCTACCTTCTACATTTTTTGGCTAGGACTAGTTGGAGTGGTAAAGCCTGTTAAACTTTTGGTAAACAGGTGCTTCATTTGCTGTTAACGTCAAATTTCTGTCAATGTCATATTATACAAATAATGAATGTTTATGAGTGCGATGGTAAGAATAATTTCATGAGGTGACAGATTGAATGTTCCATTCCCCGAGGCGAAGCCGAGTGGAATGGGACATTCCATCTGTCACCGAATGGAATTATTCTTACCATCGCACTCATAAACATTCATTATTTGTTTTATACAACGCCTGAATAAATCAGACAGATTGCGTGCATGGATTTCTTTGTGTAAGTTACAACGTGCCGTTTACCTTCTAAGTCCCACATAAAACCGCGACAAAAAATTGTCGAGTTCCGAATCAGTTAAAGCTTCAATTGTTGTTCCTGCGTGTCTTGCAAATTCATCTAATCGTTTCACTGCATATTTGATTTGTCTCTTTGTATTTGGAGCGTCAGCATCGCCTACGAGTTCCAATATTTTGTCGCCTGTTAGGAGAACCATGGAAGAACAAACCGCGGCAGTTGTGTGAATGACAGCCCTGTTGTAGCGCCACTAATAGTGACCGTGAAATTTGGGAAGTTCTTTTGGTTCTATCAATGCGCGCGCACCGTTTGATAGAACCATGTGATAGAACGTTTTGGGCGGTGCGGGTTCGCGTCGTGTGATGGGTCAAATAATTCAATGCACGTGATCGACGATCCACCAATCGGATGGCTGGGATTTATTCAGGTGTTGTATAAATTCAAATATTGTACCTTTATTTGAATTAGACACAGCACAAATTTGATTTTTAAAGGGAGTTGAGGAAAATGACAGTTGATAGTGCTTTTATAAATTGTAACTTTTGCCACATCTATTTTGCGTACAGTACGCATTTAGGATGGAGTTTCAGTGCTTCACAAAAAGGGGGTTAGTGACAACATGACCAGAATTGTGATTGACTTGTGATTGACTTGTGATTGACTTGTGATTGACTTGTGATTGACTTGTGATTGACTTGTGATTGACTTGTGATTGACTTGTGATTGACTTGTGATTGACTTGTGATTGACTTGATTACAACCCTGCAATCCATCATGGAGTCAGGAGAAAATAGTGAAAAAAAATTTTGTTTTTAAGTGATTTTTTGCATGTTCCTATGGGCTTACTTTGATTGTTGAAATCAAAATATGCCACATTTTCGGAGGTTCTTCATGGTACCATCAAATAGTAAGCTTTCAGATTGAAACTAATCTAGTTTATTTTGGATTATTATTATTATTAATGAATGACATTTTATTTTAATGTAACAAGAACTGAAAGTACATAGATTTCATTTATTCAGAATCTTTTAATAGATTTGTTAGTGATTAAGTTCTGTTTTTTTTTCAGGAAGCAGAATAGATTGATAACAATCAATCTTGTTTGAATCACACTGTATTGTACATTTGCACGGCATTCAGTGTACTAGGACGTTGTGTGACAGCCAAACGTATGTATAGAAAGGAAAAGACCTGAATGTGTGTTTCCTTCATTAGTACCTGTACCTGTCATACATGTATTTGAGTCACCCTAACTCGTTGGCTACGTGTAAACTGTAGGACGTTAGCAGCAGTAGCAATGTATGTGTACATTACACACCTGGTGGAAAATTGTAGCAGTGTTCCGTGATAAAGTTTTTGACGACTGAGTACGAACTTAGAATATATCAGTTGTTCAGCACATGTTCCTGTGGACAAGTTTTCATAATCATGTAAGTTAAAATCCTACCGTTAGGGGATTGTGTCCTCGAGTAAGACACTTTGCATCAGTTGCTTCTTCATAGCAGAGTTGTATTCGAGTCCCTGCAAGTCCTTTTACAAATCCTTTCGCAAGCCTAACAGAAGTCCTTTCATAAAGCCAGTCACAAGTAACTGGATCATGAACAATGACAAAGGAATGCCTTTGTCACAGCTCATTTGAATAGCTTGTGATTGGGATTAGGACTGGAGGGCTTGTGAAGGGCTTATGATGGACTTGCAGGGACTTGTGAAAGGACTTGCAGGGACTCGCAGGGACTCGAATACAACTCTGCTTCATAGTACAAATACACTGCCTATCTACAACATACACATGTCATGTGTATGTTGTAGATAGGCAGTGTATTTATTTACTACACGTAAATGCATCCCTCAGCAATACACTCGCACAAAAATGGCCAACCAGAAATAAACCTTGTGTACCTGTAGTTGACGATAAGTGGATTAGTCTCGCCATTGGTGGATGTTCTACATATTCTTAGTACGAGGCAAGACCTATGAGTGGTCAGCAAATGGTTGCTGCTATAACGTGCTTGGTTACATTGCTGGTTTCATGAGTCACATCACTCACATGCATTACAGATGGCAGCAGGGGTAAATGGACTGTACATTTTGAGGGTAGTTTGATTGGAGTTGTTCATTTACAGTGTATTGAGGTTTTTGCGCGGAAAATGACCGACGTACATGTACTTTGTACAAAATGTACATACAAATGAAATGATACCCCGCAATGTGAAATGTGTTTGGCATTATTAAGACGATTTTTGCATGCTGACGTACCCCGGAATGCACCTTTTTGGATTTCTGCAAGATACATTGTACTCCTTCAGGTAGAAAAGGTTGCTGGAATGATAAAGATCAACAGTAGTGATTAAGCTAACACACAATTGGTAAGTGTTTTTTGTTGATTATTATTTATTTTTATGTGACTACAATAATTTCATCAGTACCTGAGTTTGACACTCGACCAAAGTCTTCTGCAGATTGTCAAGATGTCTGTGGACTTCCTTCGAAATGCCCAAGTTTAACTTGTAAAATATGCAAAATGTCAAGCAGTTCCATGGAGTCTCTCCAGTCGTAATGAGTATTTCTGTCATCTTCACAGCTGGCCATGGGGAACAGTTCCCAGTATCGCATTTATGTACATGTTGGGTGAAGTCGGCGAGTATAGGCTGATTTCTGTCTTCTGGCAACAAACACCCGGACTATTTAATTTGACGGAAATATCCTCCAGTGTGTGTGTGTGTGTTGCGTATATCATGTATGGGCGCATTGTGAGCGTTGCGTTGGTCATGAGCAAAGCGTTCATGTTCCAATCTATCTTTGACCCTTTGCCAGCTGAGGGCTGCCCGCTACTCTGGGAGGGGTCTACAGCTTATGATGACTTCCTCTCCTCGTTAAGACAAGAAAGAAGCTTGACCTTTGCACCCATAGTATCAGAAAATTTCTGAATGAAGGGAAACGCCTCATTATACAGTAGCAGAGGCCCATACAGTGGCTTCTAAAAGTAGTCCCTCAAGGGAAGCACTGTGCCGTAAGTTTCACCTCGTCAGAATAAAAAGAAGGTTGACGGGGCTGATTGTCATTTCCTGTTCCACATCCGTTAGTGCCTCACAAACACCCGCTTGGGTATTACAGAGGCTAACAAGAAAGGCCAGCGGGGGGTCGCATAATCAAGAGTCTTCTAAGACATGCTTGCCAGACAGAATTCGTCTCGACGTAGCTTCTATGCCAACTCGTCGCGCCCCAAGGAGCACCACATAGCCACCATGGAACGGGCCAAGACACCTCGGGCCGCCAAATACACCCACCGGCGGCAGCGCAGCGATGAGACCTGTAAAATACAGCCCAAGGTGCGGAGTATGACACTAAACAGCCTTGGGTTTACCCCACAGGTGCGACATGCACACCACTTAAGAAGCTCTCGTAGACACAAGGTTGGTCCATTGACTCTGCACTGCCATTTTGTTTCCATGTTGCTCTCATCAGGATTCATGTACATGTTGGTACAGGTGCATGGTGTGTACACAACTTGTCTTGTACATTTCCTTTTCGCTTTGTTATTTTCTGTCTGCAATTAATCTTCACAAACAGTGATGAAGGAAATGACAGTGGATCAGTACAGTAGTACTCTCCCCACCATCCTGGTCAGGACTTTCTATTGTTCCTACACACTAACCCATCCCCATAGACTAAGCACACGTTTACTCGTGAGGACACCTTCCAGACAAAAGAAAAAAACGTGAGGACAGTATTGTTCCCTTCACTAGTACGTCAATAATCATACAGCACAGGAGGACTTTGGGAGTAGTACCTTGTTGTGGCAGTAGTAGTGGCAGGAGGAATCAGAGATTTCAAAATCCGGTTATCCTAATTTTATTCAAACCGAATAACGGTTATCTGATTTCACCAGAAGTTCCCATCTAGCTTATAGTCATGTCAACAAAAGTGACGAGTGAGGTGCCGCATATGAAAAGCCCTCCCAATGACTACATGTAGATAGTTTGCAGGATTCAATGACAACTAGACCATTACAAAAACACTCCAGTTCTAATGTTGAAAAAAGAATGGAAGGGCAGGTTATTTATATACCAAGAAGACCACTAGTGAGTGAATGCAGTTACAATCAGAGACCATGGAGCAAATTGGAGGATGTTTCAGTTGTTTCCTTTAGCCTGTGTCACACAAAAAATGGAAGGCTTAATTTCTTAAGGTTGCTTTCGAATATCCATTTCCAAAATCAAAAACAAATAGTGGAATTCAAACAAAATATTAAAAAATCTTGTTTTAGCACTGTTTGGCAGTAGACAGATGTGTTTAAAAATGTACAGCATGTACATGTCGTGTACATATAGAATGCAAATCCAAGACACCTCAACATGTTGACTGCCAACCACAATTTATAGGGCGCCACCACATTGCCATTGTCCAATCTGGACATACAGCGCATGCGTCCATACTGATGAGGTGCTTTCAAGCTGTCTCTATCGATCACAACCATTCCATACATTGATGTACTCATACTGCCAGCAGCGTATTTGATGCGTCTTCGGTGATGCCAGAGTATTCAATTACCATAACAATAGCATTTGGTTCACTACGAGTATACTCGTAGTGGCAGAATCCGGTACACCCGTCACTACGAATATACTCATAGTCGGCAGTCAACGTGTTCAAATGGAAAAAAAGTGGTTCAATTAATAGGTGCATGAATTATGGATTTACTGATTAACTCAAAACCTGGGCCCTTCAGTGTATACATTTGGTTCGTTTATTCTAGTGTGTTTGTGGTTCTTTTTTTCAACCTTGTGTTGCATTTTTTTAAGTGACATATTCTTGTGTTCACATTATACATATGCGCATGTATGTTATTAGTAGAATTTAGATGGTTCAGTTGAATCAAAACCATGTTCCTCTGTCGTATACATATAACAGGATCAGAAGAAAAGAGGATTTACATGTATGGAAAGAGGAATGCTTCAGATCACCGATACAATGAAGTTTATCCTGTATACACAAGCATGGTTATTTATAACCATATTTTATAACTGTGTTAGAGTTGAGTGCACTTTTTAACCGGTTTGAAGTCACAGGATGTGCCCAGATGTCTGAAAATTGAACCATTTGTACCGGTGCCTCATCCTGTTTCAGAGTTTTAACCGAATATAGAAATGTTAGAAATAAACCCTACCCAACAACCACACATTTTTTCATAAATATTAAAGCACATGATCGCTTTGCAAATATGTGACCTGGCAGCACAAAGTGAGCGTAAAGTCGCACTATGGCTTTCTGAGTTGCAATTTTGGGATTTTGAGAACTGCATTTGAAAAATGCTATTCTGTCATATTCCAAAGTTTCTAGACTGAATCTACTCTAGAAATATTGTTTGAACTTGGGTTAAAGTCTGCACAAATCACAACCTTTGACCTTCATTTTCTCAAAACAAGGGGTCAAGACTCTGATAACTCTAAAAGGTTGTATCGGGGGCAAGGATGAGGTACTACAACAAAAGCTTTTAACCTGTACGTTCAGGAAATTCCATAATCTTGATTTTCAAATGTTGCTACTTTACGCCCGTTTTTGTGGGAACAGGTCACGCAATAAGCATGGTTGTGCCTGTTCACGTGTACTGCGAGGGATTTAAATGTACAATAACCCCTGCACAGCTGTACATGTAACTGGTGTGTGGCTCAACACAGATTAAACTTAACTTGGAAATACACTTAACTTGAAACTCTGTCACGCAATGTCCATTCTAAACAGCTACGCATTGCTCACCACATTCTATGTCTTTTTCCAAAATAGGGCTGAACTGAACAGACCAAAACAGGCATCAAAATGCGTCACATAAGAATGAATCTGTTGGTTCTAATTTTAGCATCACTATACAAACGAAGAGTGGGTCCTCATTAGGTAGTGACCTGGAGTGTTGAGAGAGTTTTTCCTGCCCACAGGTTGTCCGAAGGTCACCTGAATATCTTTCCAAGGTGGACAGGATTTTAGTAATTACTCACTGCAGTTTTAACATTTCCCCCAAGGGTGCTTTCAAGTACTGTCATACAAATTAATTTACAGGTATCGTTGAAATTTTGTGTATTTTGACATAATTTACCTATACATTGTAACTAAAAGGAAATATGAATTTATACAGGTAGTTACTTTTCTGTTTAGTTGATGTTGCATAATCACAATTTTGTTGTTGATTTTTTTCCCTGTTCTTTGTTACATGTACCATCCTATTCTTAAATTCAGTTAATTTAAACATGTGGTAAGGAAAAGTGTTAAGTACAGAAGTACATGCACTCAAAAGTACTCTTGTTCTGAGTTTTGAAACCCCTTTGTCCCCCCCCCCCAAAAAAAAAAACCAAAAAAAAACGTTACAAGTCCTACCAAAAATGTAGCTGTAGAGTTGTAAACATTGCCTGAGGTCTGTCAAGTTGTAAGGATTAAAGGGACACATTGCTTTGGATTTGGCGATTTGGGCTATAAAAATGAAATGGATATGGTTGGGAACTATCCCTTCAAATCGCGTGGTTTTTGTTCAATTTTGTGACAAATAATGGTCCGCCATTTTGTAAAACCAAATTGTTGACTCCACAAAATGGCGGACCGTGTTCACCAGTCGTATTTTCAGTCGCAGCTGGTTGAAGTACGTCTGGGCAATTATTATTATATTAACCGTCTGTTTGTGATATTCAATTACTTTTTTTTATAGTTAATAAATAAAAATACATGTTGGAATACTTTTGTGATTCCATTATGGTCAAGCCGCAAGCCTTGTAAGGAGCTTGTGTAGCCTGGCCGGGTGAAGCGAAGCCTGTCCCGCGTCTTGGGTGATATATGGCAGGGATATCGGGACTGTCTCGTCGCGGGACACGGATGGTACTCGTAAATGGATGGCCGCGGGGCCAGCCTGGTGCCAACGCATTGTGTGGTACAAGAAAGTCTGGTTCCCAATGCTGTTTTACTACTGGAAATATGTCTATGTTTCGCGGGTCAGATGTCAGGGGTCAGAGGCCAATTTTTTGTTTTGTAATCACTACTCACTAAATACAACACAATATACGTGATTTTTTTTGCATGAACAACTCTTATAAAAGATAAGGAACATTTCCAAACAGCAAAATTTCATGACATTTGAAGGCAATGTGTCCCTTTAAATTGTGATGATTGAAATTTCCAGATACATGTATTTGATTGTAGTCGAGTCTGAACCCAGGTCCAGTCTGAATCCAAACTGCTGCTAGCTCGGAAAGGTTTTAGTTGCTGTGTGTGTACGCCAAACATTCACCATGTGCAATGACCACACGATGGCGATCGGCAGCCGTAGGGTCAGGTGAATTTATCATGCATCTTGCATGGAATACGTACAGTACGTACGAGGCATCAAAGCCTGGCGGGGCCGGGTTAATGCAAGGGATCGGATTTTTTAAGTAAATGGATTTTGATATTTTTCGTTTAAACAGAACATCCTGTGCTAATTTACTGTAAGCAATTTACATAGAGAATGATACATGTATGTAACTGATCAAATTGGAATCTGTAGATGTGATACCATCAAGTGAAATTCCTGTGATTGTTTACCATCAAGCAAGCCACATTCTATTTTTAACCTGTTTGCGTACGTGTACATACATAGGTTTACACGTTATCTGCAAACCAGGAAGTAGACAGTGTTGGTTTTTTAATAATTTTTTTTTTTTTTGTGCTGGTGATATTGTAGCACATGCCTTTGCAGTACAAATTCCTGATCTTAAATTATGCATTTAACCACATAAGTTTTTATGTAATAATCTTGGCACATTCTCAAATGTTACAGTTGTCAGTATCAAAGCCATTGTCTACTTGTATTGAAAATCACACAAAGTTTATGCAGGATTAAATATCTGCATGTCCACTCCCAGTGAAGATTGAAAATTTGCCTGTCCACTCCCAGCCAAATTTTGTAAACTCGGTGATATCCCTTCCTGCACATCACCCACTCTTTTTGGGAGGAGAAGGTGAGATTTTATTGACTTGTGTTCAAGATTAATATATAAAATGGGCTTTGTACACTTTCCACAATCAAAATCTACCTTTTGAAAATCATTTTGCCTGTCCAATGCACGTGGCTAGATAATATGATGTGTGCATGAACACAATGGAAAGCTGGGGGCGTACATGTACATGTACCTTGCAACCTGTAACAGGGGTGAGATTTGTCAGGATTTTTCCTGATTTCAGGATTTTTTTAAGAATTCTTTTTTTCAATCTGGAATTCCTGAGGTGTTGTCCTAAAGGTGTTTTTACCTGTAAAAGTGGATACAGACCAATAAAAATTTATATTTTAAAGGGGGTGCCTTTAGGCAAATACAAACTACTTGTTGATCCGGGGTCCCTCTTGGATTTTTCATTGATTTTTTGTGGATTTCGTGGATTGTTCATTTTTGGCCAATCTCGCCCCTGCTATAAACATAGGCCCTATCTATATACAGAACTATGATTGTACTATTTGAGCTTGATGTATTTGTCATAATTCTGGTGACTGTTTTCCTGCGACAGTCCCATCAGCACAACGTCCACAGTGACCTGAAACATGGCTCAAACCCTACAAATAAATCAAGCCCTTTTCAATTGTTGCAAACCCATATATTCAGATATGAACATGTACCTCCGTGACCTCTGATTACATTTTTGCACACATTTTTTACTCATATTCATATTCACCATCAAAATGTGAAATAAATAGTACATATTTTTCCTTGAAACTATCAACACTACACCTGTGTAATTTATCATGGCAACTGTAAATATATTACTTGTCCCACTTGTGTTGTTATTCGAAGAATTGATATGACCTACATGTAAACCACACTGTTTCTGGTATTTTTCTTGGAAAAATTGGTCCCATGGTCATAAAACAAAGCGCACAGTGTAGATGATACATTGAAAACACACTTGAAATTAACCCCAGTGCGGTGTGCCATGACAATATACACGGTGTGCCATGACAATATACACGCACTGTTACACCATGGTGACCTTTAACAAAACAGTGCCACGGCACACCGCAGAGTTAAGTTACAGTAGTGTTGGGAATTTTTCCTCACTGCATTTTTGACCTGCGGGCCCAAACACATCCTGCCCGGGGTAACTGTATGCGGATTATTTTTTTAGTTCATGCCTTCAATCGCATTTTGGTGGAATTTAACAGCCCCCATTAATCCTTTTGGACCCCCCCCCCCCCCTTATGTGGGATTTTGTTTATGTGGGTATCAACCAATCAAGATGGCATTTAACCCTAACTACCCCAAGCCTTGCAAACCCCAACAGCAGGTTTTGTCAGGTTTTGATGGGTTCAGTACTGCAGGGCCTTGGCACCATTACTTTACATGGAGCTATGATGCCCCAATTTGTCCAAGTCCAAAGAATGTGCCATAGGTATACTGCACAGTGTTGGATTTTGACAGGTTGAGGAAGCCTCCTAGTAAAAAAAAGCCTAGGGGGTTTGGGTTAAGGTGATACATTTTTACCCCTGATCATCAGCAAAACCATCAGTCATTCCTGAAACCTCTGCTCCCTGGGAGGAAGTATCCAGCACTCACAGATACCTGTGTTCCTTGATGGAGATAAACACTTGTGACAAAATGTCTTGCTCAAGGACACTAGTACCATCACCCCTAGTGGCTGGGCTACCACAATGTGTAGTATCGTGATATTGAGTCAATTACACTAACACACTATGCCATGGCACTTTGGAGAGGGTCTCAAAAGTCAGAACTGTAAATCACTAATAGGCTTCTACTGGAGAGTTGAAAAGAAATAGATTTATTTGTGTAAACATTATTGTATTTGTTTAAATATTTTGTATGAATGTGTAAATATTTAGTTTTAACTAATAATATGCAGGGCCTTAATAGAATAAATAAACAAACAAACAAACAAACAAACAAACAAACTGCTTGTACTTCCTTTAGAACACTCTGTAAGGAAACCTTGTGTGTTCCCCTTGGGAATGCAGTGTGTTCCCCTTGGGGAATGCAGTGTGTTCCCCTTGGGAATGCAGTGTGTTCCCCTTGGGGAATGCAGTGTGTTCCCCTTGGGGAATGCAGTGTGTTCCCCTTGGGGAATGCAGTGTGTTCCCCTTGGGGAATGCAGTGTGTTCCCCTTGGGGAATGCAGTGTGTTCCCCTTGGGGAATGCTGAGTGGGTTAGGCTATACGAGAGAGGACTTAGGGATAACAACGACACCGAGGACTTGGGCCAAGTCCTCGGGAGAATTTCCTTATGGGAGCTGTTCGGAAAAATTTAAAGTACAAACAAAGGGAACAAAAGAAGAGTTCCATTCATGGTCCTCATAAGTATAGGAAACGCACATGTGTGTGTGTTCCCACTGGGAATGCAGTATGTTCCCGCTGGGAATGCAGTGTGTTCCCGCTGGGAATGCAGTGTGTTCCCGCTGGGAATGCAGTGTGTTCCCGCTGGGAATGCAGTGTGTTCCCGCTGGGAATGCAGTGTGTTCCCGCTGGGAATGCAGTGTGTTCCCGCTGGGAATGCAGTGTGTTCCCGCTGGGAATGCAGTGTGTTCCCGCTGGGAATGCAGTGTGTTCCCGCTGGGAATGCAGTGTGTTCCCGCTGGGAATGCTGTGTGTTCCCGCTGGGAATGCTGTGTTTTCCCAGCTGGATCATGCGTCTTCAGGCTCAAGACACTGAGTGTTCACAGCTTCTTTTCTTGTACTTGTTTTCTTTCTTAAAATCTCTAATTGTTCAATGTGTTCAGGAGAGTTATCCTCATCGCAGGATGAATGATCGGAGCTTCTGCCCGTCTCGGGACGACGTGACTTACACTGGCTGGCTGAAGAAGCAAGGTGGTGCCTTCAAGACATGGCAACGGCGTTACTTCGTACTACAGGGAGAGTACTTGCACTACTTCTTGAAGGAGGATGACCCCCGACCACTGGGGACCATACCACTATGCAATAACCGGGTGGAGAAACGGACACAGAGTGCGGATGAACCAGGGAAATATCTGTTTGAGATTTTACCAGGTAAGTTTGGAAAGAATTATTGAAGCCGTATTTGCATTCTGCTTTTTGGGGGTAAATCTAACCAAGATCTGATGATGTTTTCTTTTCTCATTACAAATCCTGCGTGAACAGCCTGGGTAATTTTTATCTTGGTTTCTTTCCCCAATAAGCCAGTTCGGTATTTGAACTAAGCATGTGCACAATGACATTTTATCCCGAATGACCCGCATGACCTAACGCGCGCGTGTGAACGCAAAAGGTGGTCGCACAATGCGCGAGTGTTAAATTCAATCAGAATGGGCGTTCACGTAACATGGCGTGACATTACGTCAGCAATTTTATCCCGAATTTTATCCCGAATTTTATCCCGAATTTTATCCCGAATTTTATCCCTTTTGACCTTTGAGATACAGAACTGCCGTTTTCCAATGGTTATCATTACCAGCCAACCTCAGGTCCTACAACAAATATCAGATCAATTTTCCAGAGAAGTTCAGCATAAGCTTCTAAAGCAGCACAGGAAAGCTGAACATTTGGTCATGTATCTTGATTACCTATAAACATTATTGTCATAAGCAATGATGAGTTCTCTGATGCTCAAAACAAATACCGACTAGGCTTGTAGCCTTTGGTGATTCCATACAGAAGTCGACTCCAACTTTGGAATCAGAATCACAATTCCATTTTTTGATGAGTTGATTCCTTGAAGTAACCAGTTTCTGCTTCCTCGGAGTAGATTGAAGATACCACCCAGTGATTCTAAAACTCGCCAACTACAAAAAAAGGAATTAAAGATTTCTGATTCCCCGATTCTGTGTGCAGATTCAAAGGATGCACTACATGATTTCTGAATGGAATCGCAATTCCTGCTTGGAGTCTGAGTCAATTCCAAAAATGTTAGTCGGCAAGCTTTAAAACAGAAGGATTATGTGAATGGACTTATGCTTCCCGATTTCATGCATACATTTTGAGGGAAATAATTGGGTGATGCATTTTCTTAAGACCGTGCAGGTCGTGATTGGTTCTAGGACATACACGAAGAAGGGATGTTATGTTTATGAAGAGAATGTAAGCTCCCCCATTTTAAAGCTCCAGCCTTCAAAGTCTGTCCTGTCACTCCGATTTATACAGACTTGAGAACGTCGCGGTCAGTGGCCGAGATGCAAATTCCTGCCGACATTATGTTTGATGAGTCTGTCTGGCTTTACATCCAATTGAATTTCCTCCTTTCGCTGAATTGCTGCCAAATTCTTGTCCTGTGTAAACCTGATGACATGCAAAACTTCCTTCAAACTTTTAACCCTAACTCCCTACATCATTTTCCCCCCATGTAACCTGAATCCTCCAACATCCTCTGATTTCAAAGTGTTAAAACTCCATATAACCTGAATCCTCCAAAATCCTCTTATGGGGACCATAGCACAAATCCTCCAAAATCCTCTAGGGGTTTTTTGCATACCCCTAGTAACCTCAATCCTCCAAAATCCTCATGTATCACATTGAGCCTGATAACCTGGATCCTCCATATTCCTGCAGGGGCAAAAACCCCTAGTAACCTCAATCCTGCAAAATCCTCCAATGCATCAACTTCCAAGTAACCTCAATCCTCCAAATTCCTCCATTTTGCAAAGAGGATTTTAGAGGATTTGGGAAGGTTAGGGTTAAAGGAGATGTACATACTGCATAAAAGCAGTCCTGTAGTACCACATGTATATCTGCTGTAGTACGTCTATCAATTCTTCCACCCCCTCTATGCCCCCCCCCCCCCCCCCCCTCTAAACTGTCCCAGCCCCAGACGTTAGGACTGTGAGGGGGGACTGTATTTAAGTGGAAATAAAAAATCCGCTTAATATTTCTTTACATGAGAGCGGTGTCCTGTGGTGGGGGTTTGGTTATTTCCAAAATGGAAAAGTACTTTTTTGGGGGAAAGTAAACTTAATTATGGCCTGCTTTGTTGCTTCTCATTCTCCTTGTCTATGCTCCCCTCCCCCCCCCCCCCCCCCCCCCCCCCCTCCGTCCCTTGGGTACTTCTTTTGGTCTTTCTTACTCTTTTGGAGGAAGGTGGTCTTTTAGACAGGGTTGGCAGGTTTGGGTTTTTTTGGGGGGGGGGGGTCGGGAGCCAAAAACAGGTTCAGTCAAGAATTACAAACACAGGATTTGAAACCTGTCGCCTTATTTTTTACTACAGGAGCTGATGGCCCAGCCAAGATCACCAGCAGTCACGACACCTTCCTGTTGTGGGCCTCCAGCCTGCAAGATGCAGATGAGTGGGTCCAGGTGATACGACGAGCAATTTACAAGCAGAAGGGTGGAGGTGAGGAAATGGCCGTCTGCCACACATTCCTCTGGAAAGGCACCAAGAATGATTGATTTAGATTTCAAGATTAAATAGTCTGAGAAGGGCTTTGAACTGGTGGATTCAGTGGGGTGTCTAGAAAACCCTCAGTGTTAGGTTATATTTAACCCTAACCTTCCCAAATCCTCTTTGCCAAATGGAAGAATTTGGAGGATTGAGGGTCTTTGGAAGTTGGAGCATCGGAAGATTTTGCAGGATTGAGGGCATAAGAGGATTTTGCCTCTGGAGGAAAATGGAGTATCCAGGTCATCAGGCCCAATCTGATGCTGGTTAATTTTGGAGGATTGAGGTTACTGGTGGTACAAAAAAAAATTGGAGGAATTTGCAGGATTAATGCTATGGTCCCCCATGAGAGGATTTTGGAGGATTCAGGTTACATGTAAGAAAAATGGTGTAGGGAGTTAGGGTTAAAGAAGCTGACAGTGAATTTATGGTAATATGTGACGCAGTATGTCAAAACCAGGCACAATTTGGCAAGAGGTAAATTTTGAGTTATTGGTACATTAGTAAAATATAGACCTAAAAATAAATAAAAAATACTTTTCCGGTGAAATTTCAGTTAGAAACTTTTACAGACCAGAACATTTTAAACATTGGTATCATCGTAAATTTGCAAAAATCTCAAAATCGCTAACAATCACCCCAAGGCATTTCGCAGCTGTTCCTCCGTTCGTAGCTCTGCCCAATTCCGCCTGGTTTTGACATACCGCATCATATATCATGTACAAACTAAAACTATCATGTGTTCTCAACAAGAAATGGTTATGCTGTCTTCTTTTTGCTGTTAACAGGGACAGGGGATTAGATAACAATGGGTGGTATTTCTTCCTTGTTGACTCTTACAACAGTGGAACGTCGCTATAACAACACCGCTATACCGAACATTCGGCTATTACGAACACCATCCTTGGCTCCCAAATTTTGTGTACAAAACTTACCAAACAACGGACGGCTGCAGCTTTATGTTGAAGAGTGACAGGTGGCTATTATTTCCCCAAGGAATAGAAGGGAAAAGCCAACTGTTGCTTTAGAATTCGGTAAGCTTAAAAGTATGAACATGTAATTACATGATTCAATGGGCGGCACATGTTCAAAGTCGTCCTAAAGCAACCGCCAGGGCGTGCAGGGTGACGTGCTGCCAAGATGAATAGGCAGTAGTTTCGTACACTGACAATGGTCAAAAGAGGGCGCTATAAAAGAACGGACGCCATGTTGAAATATGGGCATTTGGCAGAAAATCGCTATAACGAACGATCGCTATAATAAACAAAATCTGTGGATAGCGGCGTTACACTGTATTTTCATAAAAATAACATTAAATGCAGCTTAAGTTAGCATTTGAGTTGGACAAGAGCCAGCGAGGAAGAAATGGCATCTTTATCCTTGGGATCTCAGTTTTCATGTAGCATAAACAATCAGCCTGTCCACTCCCAGCAGAGATGAAAAACAACCTGTATGCTGCCAGCTACGTTTTGCACATCCTACCCACTATTTTTTGGAGGGGAATGGGAAAATATTAAGTTTCCTTTTTATCAATAAAAAGATATTTGTACAAATAAAGCTTGTACATTCTCCAGAAGTAAAAAAAAAAATCCATCTCATGATTGCTATTGCCGATACATGTATATTAGACAGGTGGTTTGATCAACAACTGAAGTCTAATGCTATTAATTGACAACTTTGTGCATCTCCAGGTATATTTGGCCAGAGTCTACTGGACACCATCACCAACGAGAGTACGACAAGTACCAAGCAGATCCCCTCCATCGTAGAGCAATGTGTGGAGCAGCTCAAGGACCGAGGGCTGCAGGAGGAGGGCATCTTCAGGTAAGTCGTTTGCTGCAGCTTGCAGAGTTGTAGTCGAGTCCCTGCAAGTCCTTTCACAAGTCCTTTCACAAGTCCTTTCACAAGTCCTTTCGCAAGTCCTTTCGCAAGTCCTTTCGCAAGTCCTTTCGCAAGTCCTTTCGCAAGTCCTTTCGCAAGTCCTTTCGCAAGTCCAGTCATGATGTCCTTTCATAAAGCAGGTCACAAGTTACTGGATGAACAAGGACAAAGGAATGCTTTTGTCAAAGCTCTTTTGAATAGATTGTGATTGGAATTAGGACTGAAGGGCTTGTGATGGACTTGCAGGGACTTGTGATGGACTCGACTACATCTCTGGTAGCTTGATTCAAGATATGAAGCCTAAATTAGCATAAAATAAATACATACATGTGTAACAAGCATATTGTTGTCATGCACTTTGCTTTGCCTGGGTTCACATCCCTACCTGGACCAACATGGGGCTTGGGTTTTCAGTCCCTGCAAGATGGGTTTCCCCAAATATAATTTGGGAAATGTTTTCTTTCCACCTCTAAAACTGAATATATTCTTCCCACTCAGTTCCTCAGGCTTTCAAGTTGCAGTGCCATACACACTCTTCAAGAAACCTTATTTTTAGAAAGAATTAAAATAAGTGTACTAATCAAAAATGAGTTGAAAAGCTCTTGCAAGCAATTCACATCACACAGTATTTTTTTGGGGCTGGTTTTCGGTTTTGCAAAGCAAATCTTTTCGTGCTTAGCAGAGTTGTATGTTTAGCAGCTCCTTGAAATTGGGCTGAGCATTTTATATCCTGTGGTGCAGTGGAGGGCGGCGTCAGTGTGCCCAGTCAGGAAATTCCGATTTGAAATTCTGTTCTTGCAGGTTACATCAGTGTATCTAAAAGATTCCAAGCACACTTTAAACACACCCAGCTCTGTTTCACATACGCAGTGTGGACATTCCTTTGTATTCGTGTAGTTAAGAATTCTCGGCCAAAATCCTCATTTTTCTCATTTTCAACCCCAATTTTTGATAGTGGCCCCCTGAAGTAATTATCTTTATTCTCCCACAGATAACCCTAACCCATTTTGCCTCTGAAGCCCTTTTCCAGAGAGAGTGAAACACTATGTGGACCTGACCCAGGTCCACATAGTGTCTCTCATCTATTGTTCACGCCAAAATCTGTTATTCACAGGTCCACACAGTGTATGCACCGCTAACACACACAAAATAACCTTAAATGTATCTTGTCAAGCACCTATTTTACTCCACTGTGGGAAAAAGGCAGTGGATTCGGGCCAGGTAATACGTTTTGGTTTCAAGTAGTCCTAAGAATCATTTGGACCTTTATCCTTCATTGCACACAGACTACCAGGAAGGGTCAGCTTGATCAAGGACCTCCAGGAGAAGTTTGATCGTGGCGAGAAGCCTGACCTAAAGGCCAGTCAGACCGACATCCATACTATTGCCTCTCTACTCAAATTGTACCTGCGGCTGCTGCCAGAACCTCTCATCCCTTGGCAGCACTACCAGAGCTTCTACAAGGCCATTAAGATGTACCAGCTGCAGGGGGACGAAGGCAAAAAAGAACTCATCCAGCAGTTGGCCCTGCTACCCCGGACCAACTACAACTTGCTCAAGTACCTCTGCGAGTTCCTGTTTGACGTGCATAGCTACGAGAGCTATAACCGGATGGGCATGCTTAATCTGGCCACCGTCTTTGGTCCTAACATCTTTCGTCCACCCCTGGAGAATGCCACATCGCTGATGGAAACCACCTCTATGAGCCAGAAGTTCCTGCACTTGTTGATACGCGAGCACAGGGAAATGTTCCCGCCGAATGATCAGATTGACTTCCGCACCAAAGGGCCTGAGGGCAGAGGACCCACACCGCCCCCTAGACGAGTGGGACGTATTGCAACAACCCCAGAGAGCTTGGACTTACTGAAGGAACTCAAGACTAAAGTCTCTTCCACTCCCGCCCCTGCACCAAGAGATAAGAAAGATATACTAAACCATGAAAGCCTCCTGATTGACTTGGAACCAACCGATGACTGGATTAAGATTCCAGCTAATGTTTCTTTTGGAAAGCGCAGCTACAGTGTAGATGGTGCATTTGGTTTTTATGACGACACCTCGTTGTCAGACACCAGCACCCTGGAGTCGAGCAGTGAACACTTAAGTGGCAACTCGGAGGTAAACTCCAAGAACTCGTCTCGCGTAGACTTGGATGCAACAATAACGCCATTGTCACCAACCGCATTACACACGAGCAACCAAGAAGCACTCAGTAGCTTAGAGCCACCGGTGCCTTCACCTGTCCTACCAGTCTCCAATCAACAGCATACCTCCCCCGAGAGGAACTCCGCCTCCATTGGGGTAGACCTGACTGCAGGCACCCCAGAGAGTTCACCTTTGCACTCATCCAGTGACATGTCCGCATCCCATCTGAAACCTCTTGAGGAGATCCGAACCCTAAAGCAAGAGATGCAAACTCGTCAGGAGGAATACGAGCAGAAACTGGTTAAATGGAAAATCAAGTGCGAGGGATTAGATATCCAACTCAATAACGAGGTAAGATAAACAGTATTTTTAACTTATGACCTAATTATAATGTTGAACATGGTTGGAAACACAAATTTACTTTTGAGAGCTGTTTTTGTGAAGTTGCGTCCAGCCATTTATGTAAAAGTCGTCGCTGGAGGCAGCACACAAGTTTGACCTCATAAGACAGACTCCCCTTTTATGTCCAGCACTAGGCACAAAAGGGGACTCTGTCTTATGACATCATATTTCTATGCTACCCCCAGCGACGACCTTTAGACGAATGGCATCAGTTGGCTAGATGTGACTTGATAAAAAACAGCTCTTAAAAGTAACTTCATGGCAGAAATACTTGCCTGTTTTTTGCAATATTGCAATCTGCCTTAATCTACATAAAACTGTAAAATAATGCAGATTTCTCAGCAATCAAGATTCTCTTCATGATTTCTGACTGGCACCCCTTCCCCTTGAACAGAGAAACTGACAATATAGAGTTATGATAATCTAAAGGTAACAAGTGCTAGTCCTGCTCTTTTCAATTTTCTTTGTTTACCCTAAACAAAAACAGGTTAAGTTATAGTTTCCCTTGTGGTGTGTTTGTTAACATAATTCTATTTGGGCATTTTCACACTAATGGGGTACAATTGACTGCAAATTTGGGATTTGAGAGGGGGACACTGGAGGGTACAGCAAAGCAAGATATTTTGTTCAGTTGTTTCCTGTACATTCCTGAGGCAGCAATGATCACGTGTACAAAAAAAATATAATGTACTTTCTCTATACTTTACTGTGTAAAGACGCATTTAGATTGATTGTTTTTCTCAATAACTTCTTGTCGCTCTCCAGGAGGCAGCTAAAAAAGCAGCAGAGGAGAGAAACAAACAGCTGTTGAAGCAGCTCAACGCCTTCATCGCAGAGTATGGCCCCAAATAACCTGGCTGATCAGACTGCCATTTCATCCAGTTCCCCGTAGTGTCTGTTGGGATGGAACGCACGCCTCATTCTTAGCCTGGGATGTGTACCGCTCACGTAAACAACACAAGCAGTTGCCAACGTTTGCTACTTTTTTGTGCACAACCAATGGGAAATTGTTCGCAAAGTCGGACAACGTTTGTATTGTTTGCATTGAGTGGAATGCACTTTTGATGGATTTAAAGTAGAGTTGTAATCAGGGGTAATTTCAAAGAGCTGCTTAAGCACAAAATTTGAATAATGCACACAGAAAACTTGCTTCGTAAAATTGGGTTCCCATCCACAACTTTGTGCGATTGTTATGCTAAGTAAACAACAGCTAAATACCAGTCACAAGCAATATACATCAAATGGAGTTTGGGCTAGTAACCTGATTTTTATTAAGCAAGGTTTTTTGTGCTAAAGCAAATGTTGTGCTTAAGCAGCTCTATAAAATTGGCTCCTGTCATCACAAGTCAATCACAAGTCACATTGCAAAGTTTAGTCTCAGGTCAACTCCTAATTAATGCTCATTAGATTCAACTGTCACACACGCCTGTGAAAGTTCCGTGGCTTAGTGGTTTGGAGCATTGAATTCGTGGTCTGCGGGTAATTCTGCAAGGGTTTGAGCTTAATATGGGTAGAGGCATTATTAATGCCTTGCATGGACTAGTTACCCATCCCGACCCTATTCATACTGTGAAGAGATCAGATTATCTTGTCTTGTTTCGCTGGTTCTTCCACACTTTTCTCGGTAGCCCACACCTCAAGTGCCCTTGAGCTTGTGATGGGCGATTTGCATAAAACAAATAAAAAAATAAAAATGCCTTCCTTTATCAGTTTTCATCCCTGTAGCTTGGGACTTGACTTGTGATTGACTTGCAACTCTGATTTGAATGAGACAATTTATTTATTTTTATTTATTTTTTATTTGGCATTCAGCCGGGATAGCCCACGAAAGTCTTTCGACTTATTTCCAGTAGGGTCCCATGGTACATTGTAGAAGATGAGGAAGGAAGTTACAGTTTTAAGACGTGGGAGGAAAACCCCTGAGAATAATTCTGGAGAAAACCCACGGAATCAGGTAGGGACTGAAAACCCAATCCACATGTTGGCCCAAGCCGGGATTCGAACCAGGGTCACAGTGGTGGAAGGCGAGGAAAGTACCACTACACCAACCTGTTTCCCTGATCTAATATGATTTAGTCATAGCAAACGTCTTTTCTCGCTGTATATGTTGCATGTCATGTCACTTTCACTATTGTTTGTCAGTAACTCTTTAAAGAAGTCTACAACTTTGTTCACATAGTGCGTAAAACCTCCGGCCCCAAGACATTTCAACAAAAGTTGAAATGCTAGCCTGACATGAATTCATTATTAGGAATAGTGAAACTGGCCCAGGAATTATGACGGAAGAATGTTACCCACGGCACTATTAATTTATCTATTTTCTTTGTACCATCCCTCTCCTCCCAATCGAAGTTGGGTGTTGCATAATAAGTAATATTGATATCGATGAATTGGGTAATAAGGTGTCTATATTAGAGTCAAAATTGTCTATTTTTGTAACATAAAAAAATGTTAATATTTACAGGTATGTATGAAATAGTTTTGAACATAGATATCTATATTCTTTGCAGTCATTTTCTTTTATTACAACTTAAATTTTGTATTAAACCACATGCAGCATATGAATGATTTGTATAAACTCTGTGTATTTGTATGAAGGAAACATGGACATTTTTTTTTTATTTGATGAAGTGCCTTTTTGTTAAAAGTGCCTTGTGGGATTTCTACTTAACAGATCTATGTGTTTATTTGGGGTTTTTTTGTAGAGGGGTTATTACTGCATCAGTATAGCACTGTTTGCAAATGACGTCACAATGGGACTGGAATTAGCCTTTTAGAGGTATGGCGGACACAATATGAGGGCGCTATTTGATTTGGGTAAAACCTGTGTATTTATACCCAAATAAAATAGCGCCCTCCTATTATGTCCGCCATACCTCTAAAAGGCTAATGTTTGCATGGTGGATAAGTATAGAAGGTTTGCGGTATCACCATGTGAAATTGATCTCTTTTGAGTTGTGTGGTTCTGAGAAGAACCGGTTTGTTTTAATTCAATGTTTCAAACGGTATGCTCTGTATTTGTGCATATAGTGTGCACACGTGCAACTTGCCTCACACGGCCGTACGCACATACGATGACAAAACCGGATCTGAGAATCATACATTCGAAGATTCAAAGGTCAGCTCATGTCATCGGGTCATGTCGCGGTTTATGCAACTGTGCGCTGGATGGAACGGTGAACGCTCAGTGCCAAGCCCACTCGCATCCTCAGTTTTAATGTTTACAAACGTCAAATTGTTGTTTGGAATATTTCGCATAGTGTGTTCCCATGGGTATGAAACTTTCAAATGATGACGGCATGGCCTGACCTGGGATACGATGGATATGTGCGGGCCATGGAGATGTACGTGCAATGCATGTCCAGGTCAAAGTCAGGTCAGGTTGTGTTATGTACGTACAACGTGCGTTTGGATAATAGAATGATGAAGGCTCTGCATCTGGTCCGCATGCAAATTCATTAAATTTCTAGGGATCTATTTTTAGGTCATTTGGCTCCTAACAAAAGTGCTATTGTGGTATTATACTCATTAAATAGATGTGAAATTTGCATTTGTAAAATGGGAAAATACTTGTTGCTGAAATTAAGATACATGTGATTGATATTTCCATCTTGAATCCGTATTCCTGTGTTCATTGGGTTAATTTTTTTATGTTTTACACAGAAAAGATTGTTTTGTTTAATTTCTTTAACCCTCCTATGATTATAATTATCACAGCCTATCAAAAACTCTACCCATCAACTCTCACAGTTTGTGTGTGTTTCAACCTGTCACTTGATAGGTTTGATATATAGGGTAGCTGGCTCCATTTTGGCCTTGAGAACAGGAGGGTTAATTAAATAGAAGATCTGTGAATATTCTTTGCAGCAAATGCTGTTTTCATGTATGTGATAAATGTGTTGTGGTGGGCATTGCTTAGTTTCTTTCTTGAAAATCGTCATAAAAAAATGCTTCTGCTAGTCATGATATGTCTCAGATTTTGTTCTGTTATTTGTTGGATTTAATTATCATCACCAAATAAGTACATGTACAAGCTTTTTCTCTTCAGTATAATGAATACTCAGACTATTTACATTGTACATTAAACTTTTTTTTATATAATTAACAGTATTAGATTTGGTGATGAATATATATTTGAATAGATGTATAACTGCTTTATTTTAAATTCTTTCTGTTTTCATGCCTTTTAGATGTCTATGTAGATTTCATAGTACAGGAATTGATTTGGTAGCATTTCCTTTAACACAGAAAGAAGACACAGATCGATTATATGTATACATTTATTTGGAGGGGAGTGTAATTATTCATTTTAAGGTACACATTTTTGAGAACCTATTTCAATTTATTTGGGAGATTTTCGAAAACAAATTCAAAGATATTCCCCAAAAAGGGGAGACGAGTGGGTTTAAGTGTTCGGGTTTGTTTTGTTTTTGTTTGTTGGGGTGTTTGTTTGTTTGTTGTTGTTGTTTTGGGGTTTTTTTTGGGGGGGAGGAGTCTAATCCGTATTTTATTTTATTTTATTTATTTTTTTTGGTGGCCCCTTATACCATGTTTAACCGTACCTCTCGCCAAGATAATTAGATGTAAATGATGCAAAATAAATACATTAAATAAAATGTCGCCAAATAAAATTGAAAAAAACATCAGAGTTGAGTGAAACAAAACAGTTTTGGGCAAGCTTCCAATTCACTCAAAAGATTTCAACATGTATCTGAGGAAGCCACATATTTCTGGCTTTACTTGCCAAACCTGGCTGATGACACACTTACAGTATTTAGATTCAGCATCTCTATACCAACCTGGGGCCAATTTCATAGAGCTGCGCATAAACGTTTGCTTAAGCACAAAGAAAACTCGCTTAGTCAAATTAGGTTACCAGTCAAAACTCCATCTCATGTATGTTTGTGACTGATATGAAGATGGCTGTTGTTTGCTTGGCATGGCAGTCACATGGAGTTTTGGCTGGTAACCCGTTTTCACTAAGCAAGTTTTTTGTTGTGCTTAAGCACATTTTTCAGCTGAAGCAAATTTGTCTGCTTGAGCATATTTATGAAATTGGCCCCTGACATTTGAGTATTGAATTTCAGTCGGTATTCTGTTTATATGGGTAGAACTTGTTGAATCTTAAATATGGATTTTTAAAATGTAGTTCAGATTATGTTATTCGCCCACTTTTCTGTAGAAAAAACTACTTTTGTGAAAACACTAGCAATTTTGTATACATTGTATATATATGTATATTTAACGGATTTCGTCAAATATGCAATCATCTTACTACAACTTGCGCTGTTTGGCGAATTTTATATTATCATATGGTGCTTTGGTAATAAAGAATCTGTTTCAGACAAAATAGAGTGAAGACGTGAATTGCTGCTGTTCAGTAGGCCTACTACGGTTCGAGTAACATGACGATATTCAATTTTAAAAGGCGATTTAGCGCTGGCCTGACGTCAAAATGTATCGCTTCCTCTGTGTCTCTCCCTGCGTTTTCAACTTATTCCCTACCCTTTAATGGAAATGTGTTGTGGAAGAGCAAGGAAAGAATATTGAGGTCACCAGTATAGTGAACACTCATGCTTTGTCTTTGGAGGACAAGAAGTTGTTTGAATTGTTTTTAGAAAAATGTTTTTAAAGCATGTTGCCCGAAAATATTCCGTCTAGAAATCTGTGTGTGTCCGTATGCATGTTATCCTTTACGACCGAGGACTTGGAACAAAGGGTGACATAAGAGAACAATACGACTGAGGACCTGAGCCCAAGTCCTCGGTAGTTTTCACGTACAAACCTTATGGGATGTGTCAAGAAAAAGTTTGTCCACACACACATGTGCGTTTCCCTATACTTATGAGGACCATGAATGGAACCCTTCTTTTGTTCCCTTTGTTTGTACTTTTTCCGAACAGCTCCCGTAAGGTTTGTACACGAAATTCTCCCGAGGACTCGGCCCAAGTCCTCGGTGTCATTGTTATCTCTAATCCCCCATTGTCCCAAGTCCTCTCTCGTATAGCCTAACCCACTCAATGAGACAATAGAAGAAAACAGCTTGTGTCCCCAGTTGTAACACACGACTAACTGTGTGTGTGGGGGGGAGTAACTCTTTATGCCATTGGTGAAGCCAGTCACCTTTTTTTTCCCGAAATGTACTATGCAGTTATTTTCTATCATTCCATAAAATTGGTTTTGTTTTCGGGCTTCACCGACCATTTCCCTTCAAATCTCATCCTTTTTCTTCTTGCTTTTTGCGGAAGGGGGGGGGGGGGGGGGGGGGGGGTCATGTGGGCTATGGCGCCCCGGTCTGGAAAAAGTGGCAACTTCTCTCGCTATTATATCCACTCCTAAAGCCAATTTACTTTTTTGTTAAATATGAAAATATAATAAATAAATACAAAACACGCGGTGCCAAACAAGAAGATCACACACGTTCTTATTTTTGGCATGGTGACCAAGGTTTAAGACAAATTTATATAACCACTAGGACCCGACTATTTTTCTGAGACTGAAGCAGGCGGTTTCAAAAATTGGAAAAAGAAATGAGTTTACACTTGTGACGGGTTTCATGAATGACCCCTTCTATCAGCATTTTCTCGATGCACTTTTAACCAATGACAACCGTGCATTCCCTAATTTAGGCCTCACAACTCATTCCTTTTAGCAGAAAAAATAGTGCGTATTATTAATTTCAAATAAACCAACATTTTCATTGAGTAAAGCAGGTATTGTGCCACTGGTTCTTGATGGTATTTTAAAGTCAAGTCTTTGTACATAAATCCGGAAAGAAACTGAAGAATCCTATTACGCGGAGTGATAAATTTGAATCACATGACCTGCGAAAATACATAGGTAACTAGCGAATCCATCCGCCTCACCTGTCGTCTGCGCTCGGCAAATTTTGAAATATTTGCCGCTTTTCGTTCAATACGCTGTAAGATTTCAACTGGAGCACATGGGTGGATCCTTTGTCCTATATTTACACACAAACTCTTCGCATTTTGGTTGCAAAAAGCTACCACAATGCCAATATTATTTGAAAGAATGTTGTTATTATTATGACCTGGGTTTCCACCGCGCCCTGAAAGAAATGGAATTTCTTTGTAAGACTCGCACCGAAGACAAACGTGCCCAACACGAGCCAGTCGCGTGTCATTCAACAGTTGCCGGTTGGAGACGTTTTTTTCTTTCCCTTCGGACTGACATTGACTCCGTCTTTCTCCAACATGAATTTGCTGTGAGTACATGTACTTTATTTCGCCAACCAAAACGAAGTGCGACAATTAACAGACAAACAGTGCGTAATGCTTATCTTGAGCGAATGCAAGAAGCACACAAACATTCAGTAATTTTCCAGCGAGGCTGAAAGAAGTTCGTCTCACAAGATTCACAGGGCTAAACCCGTAAGAGACGAAAGACAAGAAAGCTGTAACTGCAAGTTTTGTCATTTTGTTAATAAAACTGAACCAACTTTGAACTGAGATGTGCTTTTTCTTAATGGAAAGGGCAAGAACTGAAATCTTGTGAACTGAACTTGAACATTTTAGGCCTAGTTTGTCGAATGACAAACTGAATTTTGATTGAACAGAACCAACTTTCTTTGTACTGGAAGAGGATTGAGTAGATTCTGTTTAATGGAAGACTGCAAAATAATGTAATTTTACAAGAAACAATTCGTCACAGGCCGCTGGATCTATGGAACAATGAACAGTTGGGTGAACTTAAACTTTCTTTAAATGAACTCATTTTGTCAATTGATCTGAATGACGATCAAAGATGTGTGGTTGTTGGTGAACTTGTTGACGATCAAGGATACAGATTTGAGTTCAACATCGGTAAGTCAATAAATCCTGCTTGCACGGGCGGATTCATGCGAGAGGTGAGTGAAATCCCCCAAAACAGTATTTAATGTACTATTACATAAAAAATCAATCACATAAACTTTCTTTTAAGATTGGCTTATCCCGGTACATCGTTTTTATTACTTTTAACAAAGTAAAAGTTGGCAATCCCGACCCTTGACGCGTCTTTAGATTTCTTATTGTTAATAAGTAATGTGTATTCTTGCAAACATTTTGGACTCGTCCACTTTGGCACCTGTTCATGTCAGCGGTGCTTGTGATTGGACAAACCACAGTAAAAGTATGCATATTAATTAGTGGTCACGCGCCCCCCACGTGCCAACCGTGAATAGGGTTTAATATATACAAACGGTTGCACTGAGCAATTAGCAAAGTTTCTTTCGTGTCAATCACTAACAGGCATGTGGCCAGGCGTGAGTTTATAATAGTGAATAGAATGAGACTGGAAAAAGGTCCCTCTCTCATTCCTCGAGAGAATCTGCTACAGTGTCGGCCGCCTTCGCAGAAAAAAAATGATAATCATTTCTTTCGCCTCGGACAATAATAATAAATCAGGCCTGAAAAATAACTTGTCGTCAAACAAAACCGATAAACAAAATCGTAAGAAAAATCACTTGTAGTCAGTTAGGCCTACTCATACAAAATATAGAAATCTAAAAAAAATCGGTCCCTAAAAATAACGTTTAATGTTTTCAATTTAAATGCGTAGGGATTCAATAAAAGTAGTTAATGCTTAACACTAACGTAAATAAGTACATTGTATTAACGTGTAAACTATAAACAATAATTTAAGTCATAACATTTCATAGACATAACAAAAATATCACAAAGCAAAAAAGCGCCAAGCAAATAAACAATAACTGAGACACAAAGATCAAGACCGAGATGGAAGAAGTCGAATCGATGAACTTTTACTTTGGACTTGAGGACCCATTGTCCTTCATTTTGAATGGTACTTTACTTTCTCCATCAAACTTTAGGATAATCATCATCTATCGCCAAGGACCAGGAATGTTTTTATCCTCAACGTGAAGCTATATCGCTGACCTTTCTGCGGTGTTAAATAATGGAATCACCTCCTAAGACCTCTCTGCGAAGTCGGCAATAAATATCTTTTTCGATACAACGCAATAATCCGAAATGTTACGTCATAAAAGTTTTTGTTGATATTAACACTGATTTATAGGCGAATCCTTTGTAAAGAATACTGAAGAATTTAATATCTAAATTTAGTAGAGAAATCCGATTTGTCGACCTGGATCAGCAATTGTTCATTTAATTGATCTCCATTTAGTGGGAAATACATGTACATAAATTTAACAACACGATACAAATGCTTTGGATCACGCGGGGGCTTTGTTTTATTTGGTTTTCGTTAATAATTAAGTTTTGTTTTATTTTTTGCTTATTCTTGTTTCTGGCTGTCTAATTTTGGTCTTGGGCGTCTATATGTTGTCGTTCATTCGTCTTTTGTCTTTTATTTTTATCTAGTTTTGGGTTCTGACATCACTACTTGAGAAGCACTGCAAAGTTCCATTTGGGGTTATACTTTGATCTTAAGACAGTTGTCTTTTTATCAGTCGATAGATTTGTTCGATAGACTATTCTCATTGTCGAATAGCATAGTAAGGGTCTGCTTTTTCCACTCTGTCCTGGGAAGGAGGGGGGAGGGGGGGGGCAGTACCTCATTTTGTCTGGTGCCTGAAGCCGTGCGAGGGCAGCGCGAAGACGCGCGAAGCTAGCGGTGTGGCAGTTTTTTTCTGTGGGTGTGTCAGCAGTGATTGAGTGTATGCGTAATTAATGAATGAGCATCCTGAAGAATTATCACGGATTTTCCGTTAATTTGTTCAGAACTCATTCATGTCGGTACCGATTCGATTTACGAGTTTGCCTCGTTTATTGCTTCGGGTGCCGTAACTGTTACTTCCGAACAGCTTTCTTCTTTGCAAACTTATTGAACTACCTGTTTACGGCGCCGTAACTGGGTAGTCGTTGATAGTAAGTTTATGAAGAAAGTGGAAGTAATGTGACAGTAGCGAAGAGTAGTTTGAGTTGCAGAATGACATAAATGTGATGTGTAAGATAGTGGACCCTGTGTAGATGAGTGGGCATGCGCAGAAGCGAGCCAGTCGCAGGCAACGCGGAAAGTTCGGCAACAGGACCGGCGGCACTGAGGTGTTTAATCAAAAATGAAAATGGGGGGGGGGGGGGGCTTTCCTGGTGACCCTTGTTGTTGTTGCTGCTGTTATTCGTTTGTTTTGTGATTTTTGTTCGTTAGCATTGTGCATGTAGTGATTTTTTTTCTTTAGGGTTTTTGGTCGGTCGGTCGGTCGGTCGGTTGATTGGTTGGTCAGTTGTTTCATCGGCCGGTCGGTCAGTCTGTCGGTCAGTCTGTCTGTATGTCATGATGCCTGTTTCACACTTGTTGTTGCACATTTATTTATTGTTCTTTGATAAAAACTATTTCAATAAATATCTTCATGAAGCACTTTTTTTTAAATCTTCAACAGATTGATACCCGGAAGGGCCATCTTAAAAACAAAATCCACCAATGCTCCTTTTTTTCGGAGAACATCAATTTAATGAAAGTGACATAATAGATTAATAAGTGTTTGAAATAATGATTTAACAGAACGTTCTCCATTTTACCGATTGATACTCAAGAGGGTAAGAATTTTTTTTAAATATATAAATAAATAGGGCCTAAATAAATATGTAAATACATAAATAAATAAATAAATTACAGAGGCTTATTCTTGATTTAAAATAAATAATTGTTGTGTGTTTTGGGGAATGGGTGGTTGCAGCACAGTGATTTAATTCAATTTAATTTTATTTATTTATTATTCAGTTAAGAAGAGACCTCGTTATGGAACAGATTGATACTCGAAAGGGCCGTCTGAAAATAATTCTTTAATGTTATTTAGTGCAGATATTAAAATGAGGTTTAAACAGAATACTCGTTAATAAACAGATCACAGATTGATACCCGAAAGGGCTGTCTGTAAACAATTCTTTAATGTTATTCAGTGCGATTATTAAAATGAGGTTTAAACAAAAGACTCGTTACTAAACAGGATCACAGATTGATTCCCGATTTGGCCGTCAGTAAAAGAAAAACATGAATTCATTATGGACCGTAAACACGACATAAAGCTCTTTTTGCAGAGTTTTGTGGATTCATTTAAACATAACTCTAATTTAAAAGAAGAATACTAATAATTACACGGACTGTCTGTGAAGGAAATAATATAAAGGTCCCAGGTTTTGATTTGTATAATAATTTATATAAATAATTGTAGGTAGATTTCTTCAGAGTTACTCTTTGCAGAGGATATCCCTGTATCGGTGAACAATGCAATAACCAAGAGGGCGCTCTGCTAAAGTCTCAATCTCAAGACTTTTAAAATTGAAAATGCATCGAGGACGTACTCTGAATATCTTGGGAAATGAAGATCCTATCAATTTCGTCTCTGTAATAAAGCGAGAATTAAACATTTGTTTAAGCCACGAAGAAGTCGAACAAGGTAGCTGTGCTCAAGACAGCATCGATGCCGAGCTAACATACTCCATAATAATTGTTAAACACCATACGCACATTCAGAGCGTCCTATAATGAAAAATTAAATAGAAGCCTGTTTATTATAACCTGAAGATCTTGATCAATAAAACAAGGGGGTAATGAAGTCTATAAGAGCTGGAAGATGCACAACGAAGTCAAGCGTGTGCTTCTTGCGTACTCGGCTCATCACTGTCGAATCAAAATTCAAGATCTTCAAGGTCAAGAGGACCGATTCAGGCAACAGATGAAGAGAACGGTGGATCACAGTTTAGAATGAACGGAAGAAGGAACTTCAAAAGAAACGATTCAGAATACCTTCAACACGATGCAGTATGATGGACTTGAAGTTGCAGCGCATCGGAGAAACAACACAAAACCAACATAAACAACCATCATAAATATTCCATCATGCATAACACATTTTCAATCATTACACAACTAAATACATGTATTAAATAATACAATTAAATATTTAACGTATTATTTAAAGTTTATTTAAAATTATCTCATAGTTTTTAAATGATTCTTATTAATCAATTTATAATGTATATACTTTAAAAATTCGGAAGGTTAATAACGTAAAGCAATATTATAGTATTATCCACCCCTCACAAAAATCTAAATTCAGTTTAAATATTTTGAGTCAACCTTATTAAACAAACTAACTTAGGAATCAAATACCTCGGCGTTAATCCCGGAAACGAAAACAAAACGAAATGAGCGGCAAGTAATAGTAAAACAAAGTATTGTAAATGTTACCTGCATCTTTAAAAAGACGACCCCCCCCCAAAAAAAAAATGCGAAGTGCGACCTCGTGAACCCAACGCGCAGTAGTCCTACATTTGTTTAATTGAGAATCTGCTTGTGAAAATAATTTTAATAAAATGTAATCAACAAATATGTATTGACTAATTGTACAGATGTCTGAAGTTTGTCAGAAATCAAAACGTTGTTTAAAATAGTTCAGATGGATCCCGTGAAATGTGCTTTGTTTCTCTCTCTATTTCAGACAAAGCCCTAGGGTGAATTTTGCTTCCTCCCCGTATAATTTTTGTTTTGTACTGTCTCGGTTTTGTATCTGGCATCATAATAAACTGAGTTTGTAACCGTAGATGCTGTAGAATTGAACTTCAGTAAAATTCTTCTGTGTTATTGAAACTGGTAAAGGGCGTGTTGTATCGTAGAACGCCGCAATTGTTTTAGTTTTTGTTGCATACACTAGCATGGTTTCTTGCCAGAATTTTGTATTTTGATAATCATAAATGTTCGCACCAGCTGGAGTAACCAGCAGAATTTAACATGACTCGTACATTTTCCCCCATGACCAGCAGGTGTTTTGCAGATTTATCAAAAGTTTTGGGACATCCTTGATTGTGTTTTACACTGTGCTGTAAATTTGAATACAATGCTGCAAGTGCATTTCTGTGAGTTCTGTCAACAATTTATTTCCCGCACATGACCAGCAGGTTTAATGTGACCATGATGGGCCTTGGTGCCTCACGCGCCATGTTTAAGTAGAACAAAATTGTGATTTAGCTTATAGGGCCTACAATTTTATGCAACAATAAAAAGAGCTTGAATTTTATTGTTTGTGAATTGTCAACTCCCCACCCCCAACCTGCAGGTGTATTAAATGTGATCAGAGCGTCACATGCATGGTACATATGTTTGAATTGGTACCGGACAAATATAAATACTGAGATTGGATTATTGAAATGTTATGAAGGTTTTCGCCCCCAAGACAGTGACACCTGCAGTTATACATGCAGGAATGCTCATTATTATATTCAGTGCGGTAATTACACCTTGCTTCCACAAATAGGTGGAATTTAGTCTTTTGTAAATTTTGCCAACAATATATTTCCCATGACTAGCAGGTTTAGTGTGACAACTGTTTAATTAACGCACTGTAGAAACAAATTGCTGTGATCATGTTAATGGTGTTTGTGTCTTTGTGTCGACAAATGATGGAACTTGGTCTTTTTAAAATTTTGCAAATAATTTATTTCCCCATGACCAGCAGGATAACTGTGACAAGCACTTCAAGCATACAAAGAATAATTGTCCATCATTCCCCCACTTGCTGAGTGGAGTGAATTCTGTTGTCCATTTGTAATGCCATAATGACCTGCTATACTACTGAAGGCGGGACAGGGAGGCACGGTTATGTTGTTTGCCACCTGTTACCTAGATTATGAATTTTGACGTTGTTACTTTTTAGTGATTAGTGTAGTAGACTTATTAGGAGTATTAGCAGTGGCGTAGATAGGGGGGGGGGGGGGGGGGGGGCGCGTGGGGGGGGGGGGGGGGGCGCACGCTCCCCCCTAAACAATCGACTCAGACTCCAAGCAGGAATTGCGATTCCATTCAGAAATCGACTCCCTACGTTACGCACGCACAAAACGGGAGTCAGTGGTGCATCCTTTGAATCTGCACACAGAATCAGGGAATCAGAAATCTTTAATTCCTTTTTTTGTAGTTGGCGAGTTTTAGAATCACTGGGTGGTATCTTCAATCTACTCCGAGGAAGCAGAAACTGGTTACTTCAAGGAATCAACTCATCAAAAAATGGAATTGTGATTCTGATTCCAAAGTTGGAGTCGACTTCTGTATGGAATCACCAAAGCCTACAAGCATAGTCGGTATTTCTTTTGTGTATCTGAGAACTCATCATTGCTTATGACAATAATGTTTATAGCTAATCAATTAGTGTAGTAGGCTTAGGAGTATTATCAGTGGCGTAGATAGGGGGGCCGGGGGGGGGGGGGCGCACGTCCCACTAAAAAATGTTGCCCCCAGTCGACCCCACCCCACTGAAAATTTTGCAAACGCAGAAAATAATAGTATTATAAAGAAAAAACACTGTGAGCACCACCCACTGTAACATCCATCCCCTACCCCCCCCCCCCCCCCCCCCCCCCCCGTGGAGACAGCCCTGGCTACGCTGCCGAGTGTGTTGTACTATTCTTTGTTACCACAACATAAGGAGTATGAAAGGGCCAGTTTTGGTAAGTAAGAAATTAATAAAGTGGTCAATTGTGATATACTAGTGTGTGAGATACTGTAGGCCTATATATTCCAATAGCTAGGCCTAGTTCATGGTGTCATTTATTCATCTCGAGTGGCCCGACAGGGTATAGCAAATTATTCTTAATCTCGGGAAGATTTTGCTTTACTATCCCAAAGAAAAGTTTGACTTCAGTCAGCCCTCTTTATGGGGGTACTAACAAAAAAGTTTAGGCTACAGAAATGAGTAAAAGAAATTCAAGTCATGCAGCAACATAATGGCTTCCGTATTCCCCTCCAAGAAAAAAAAGAACGTCTCATTCATATCTCCTGTGTTGTCATGCATGCATTAACCACGTAACAGTTGTTACATCCCCCAGCTTTCCAAAAATATTTTGCCGGGCCAAAAGAGTTCAGGGTTACTGTTAAAGGAAAATTTATTTTACAATTTGGTGCATCAAAACCTGGATAACCATCTCCCCATCAAAAACCATATTCCCCATGTTAAATCATTCAAAGATGAAAATGTTTGACAGTTGTTGCATTCCCAATATCCAGACGGAGACAGCCTTAGCATCCCCACTGCCAAAATGAAGATTAATCACAAATTATTTTCATGTTGTTGTAGGTCTAAGATGGCAACCTTGAGAGATGAACATAGACAGAAGAACCCAAGGATCCTGTGTTTCAAAAGAGGTAAAAACTATTTCATTTATTGCTCTGCACTCGCTGTTTTGTACTGTTTGTCGGTTAGTCCACTCATTTTCAAATTTGTTGTTCCCATGGGCAGATGCTTGAGGCCCCAACCTCTTGCAAGCGGTTTTAATTTTGTTGTAACAAGTTGCATAAATTAACGGTGGCTATACGTGTGTGGAAATTCCAAGTGGTATACACATGTAATAGGAGTCAAAATAGTACCGGTACCATGAATGTCAAAACAGGGCCGCCCCCCCCCCCCCATCTAAATTATTTTTCAGGGCAATTTTGTCTTTAGTTTAGAAGCTTTTTTTAATTGGTGTGCTCCCAAGTCAAATCCTGGGTGCGCCACTGCTTCACCCATCTCCCCTATTCCCCACCCCAAAGTTCACTATTACAGCGGATGGGAAGGGGGTTGGTGAAGGCCCCCATTGCACTCTCGCTAAAAGCACATCTAATCACTTTGATAAGGGTTCCCTCGTGGTTTTACCTGTTTTTCGCCTTTCCCAGGTAATACTCTATACTGACTTTAAAGTGAACCAGGCAAATATTACATTATAGTTAAGAAATTCATGATGAAAATCTTAATCTACCGTTTAAATTTTATTCCAAGTCTAACATCATCAAAGAATTTACTCAGCTATAACATTGTGCATAAAATTTCATTAGAGCAAAAAATATGACTAAAAGAATAAAATCAACAGAAACAAACAGCTTTAAGTTTGTCTTAAGGCCCTTGTACACCATTGTAACTTCCTGAAATTAAAGATTAACAACGTTTCCGGCATGACAATGATGAAATTGTTACGGTGATGAAATAGCCCTTCAACATCATTACAGAAACTTGAGTTTTGCAAAATGTGAGTCAAGTTTAATTTTCAAATGAATTATTTATATGATGATCCCATAATGCATTCATCTGCAAATTGAAATTGTGTCAACGGTGTTAAGTCTGTTGGCCGGGGATGCACAATGAGCATCGGCGACGCTAGTCTTGGTTCCAAGACGTCCTTACACTGTGAACAAGTAACACCGTTTTTCTTTTGTTAGATGTTCATAGTGTTATAGCGGTGCGATGCAGCGCGTGTCTGTACATTATATAGCGGCCTCTATACACACGCCAAAGCCAGAGGCCCGGGCCCATTACGTACAAGCTAAAACTGTCAAGCTCAGCAAACAACAGCTAAATACCGGTCACAAGCAATATACTTCAAATGGAGTTTTGATTGGTAAGCTGGTTTTCTAAAGCTAGTTTTTTTGCGCTCGTTGCCAATTTGTATTTACTTATTTATTTTGGGCTTCTTAGGGCCTACATACTTGTTAGGGCCTACGCCTAAAGTTGCAAACCCAGAAAAGCAAAACCATTTTTTGCGTGTACGGGTAAGAACAAAACAAAGAGGTTAAACAGCGCCACCAACGCTGGATACTTTGATACTTCTAAAAATGACTACAATTGATGGGAACATTACGGTCACATTTCCTCCCCGTGGGCTTTACAGCTTTTGGATCGGGGTGGAAAACTGCACATTGTTCTGAACTTTACCCAATTTGGAGGGAGTTCGAGCGGTTTTGAAGTGGTGCCACTTTTCATTCACCCCCCCCCCCCCCCCCCCAAAAAAAAAAAAAAAACCCACAAAAAACAAAACAAAACTAAACAAACAAACAAAGGAAAAAAATGGTAAAAACAAAAATTATAAAAACTAAAATTCAAGGTGTTCCCGCTGGATACGCCATTGTTTTCAACCCGACTGGGCGGCTGGACCCCGTTTCTACTCCACAAAACCTTCCTTAGAAAAACTAGGTTACCCGGCAGCAAAAACTCCAAGTAATGCATGTTGCTTGTGACTGGTATTTAGCTGGTGTTTGCTTAGCATGACAATCATGTGGAGTTTTCACTGGTAACCTTATTTTACTGAGCTAAAACAAATTTTGTGCTTAAGCAGCTCTCTATGAAATGATTGGTCAAATAATGATTTGACCACACCCATGCATGCGCATACCCAGCGCGCAAGCGCTCTTTCTGGTCATAATTGTGAGCGATCAATAATAGCGCCCTCTGTGGTATACATTTTTTTAATTGTTAGAGTAGTTCTCATTCATTATTGGTTTGTTACTTCCAGAACTGGCTTACTCCACATACTCCAGCATAAAATCTAAATACATCCAAGAATTTCCCAAATTCAATAAATAAGTTATTAACTACTGTCCTCGATATCCTGAAAATTGTTTACTTGTACACTTCCCTTCTGTATTTAGTAAACAGTTGACTGGTTCAAGTTTAGTAATGTAGTACGCATAAATCGCTGACGTAGTCACACGCCTGTGTTTCGTCGATTCATTCATTAGCATTTACTGAATTTTTCAGGCGAAGTGCACACAAATGTCAACGATCTAACAATTTGGGAAATTACCGTGACTGAAAATGATGTTGTAACATCACTGATTCATGGATAATACTGAAATAAGTGTTAGGCTAACTGGATTTGGAAGTGGCAACATTACTTGATCAGATCTGACTAAAGTAAAGCAGGCTACACTCAGTCTTGTCATTAAAAGTCATCGTACATCGCGGCGTCCCGGCCGCACATCTGCCGTAAGTTTTGTCCGTCTTTTTTTAGCCAGTGACGTCAGGATTAATTTTTGTGTGGGGTAAGAAAGTCCCGAATGTGACTCAGTTTAGGTAGCTGTAATCGTACATCGAGAAAGGTGAGTTAATTTTCTGTGGACACCAAGCATGTCAAGGAGCATTTAGGATGTATTTGAGTTTGTTATTTTGATGTTGCGTTTAAAATTTAGTTGGCAAAACCATGGAGGTAGTGGCAAAACCTTGCCTTGCTAGGATCATCCCCACCTCTTTTTGTTGATGTTTTGGAAACATCTCAATGAAGTTTAACATTATTAATATTAGCCTAGTCCTAATTTCTTCTCTTTGATGAGGTTTTACCCAAGATTTGTCAACACTGAGGGAATTTTATGGAGCGCATAGACAAATTACATGAATTACAAAGTGTGCACAAGCATGACAAGGCGCACTTTTTTATGGAATGATGATGGTCACCTTTTTCATTCAGTGATCGTACGGTTGTCGGTCACTTCGCCCAAAAACCACATCGCCCTCAACCACTTCGCCCTCAACCACTTCGCCCAAACGCCACTTCGCCCAAATCCCCTTCGCCCAATTACCCCTTCGCCCAAACGCCACTTCGCCCAAAAATCACTTCGCCCAATTACTACTTCGCCCAAAAACCACTTCGCCCATAAACCACTTCGCCCAAAAACCACTTCGCCCAAAAACCACTTACCAGTGTATTTATCAGTTCTAACTGAATGTTACTGAGACTTTTTGAGAAAAATGACACCGCCTCTGCCCTAGAAGAGTTTTAAGCCAAAAAAGGATAGGGCCTATATTAATGCCATGTAGTCGTGTTTGTAATCTAGGTTTTCCTGGCGGGCAATTTGCCGTTTTCGTTATTTGGTCATTCAAATTCGCGTGGTCTTATTTCTCCATGGTATATCCATTTGTCCGTATTGCGTTAAGTTATGCGTAAAAATGAAATACACGGAAAGCAATTGATCACGCGAAACGCGACGGATAACGCAATAGGCCTACGCATTGCGGATATGATCGCAATACGGACACATGGATGACACCGGCCTTTAATAAGGTTTCTTTTTCACTTTTTGTGTTTGGCCGAGCATTCAGTTTTAATTTTTAAGCACCCAAGATTTTGTTCCTAATGTTCGTTTTCGTTTAGGGACATTCTATTTCGTTTTTATGGTGCATTCAAGACTTTATTTGCGTTCTTAAATTGAGTTTTTTGACATCCTTTTTGTGACCATGCTTTTGTTTTCTTATTAGTTTATGCCTTATAGGGAATTATTTTCATCAAGTGGTCATTCAAATTATTACGATTTTTAAAATTGATATATTTTCCAAGAGGTTTTATAAAAATTGCGTGAAATATAATTTACAAACATTTATAATGTAACATCTTAACTGATATGAGGGATGATGTATGTAACGAAGTAATAATAAAATGAAAATAGGGCATACGTACGGATCGGGCATGGGCGAAGTGGTTTTTGGGCGAAGTGGTTTTTGGGCGAAGTGGTAATTGGGCGAAGTGGTAATTGGGCGAAGTGGTAATTGGGCGAAGTGGTAATTGGGCGAAGTGGTAATTGGGCGAAGTAGTAATTTTGCGAAGTGGTTTTTGGGTGAAGTGGCGTTTGGGCGAAGGGGTAATTGGGCGAAGTGGGGTTTGGGCGAAGTGGGGTTTGGGCGAAGTGGGGTTTGGGCGAAGTGGTTGAGGGCGAAGTGGTTGAGGGCGATGTGGTTTTTGGGCGAAGTGACTGTAAAGCGATCGTACACACGTCATTGCATTGTACATAAACATACTTGTGGAAATATTTCAGATGTTCTTACCACGGTCCAATTTCATGGAGCTGTTAAGCATAAAAATTTGCTTAGCATAAAAAATCTTCCCTGGTAAAAATTAGTCCGAGTATTACTTGGACCCTTTATCGCCTTTTTAAACATTTGGACATGATCTGGTGATAGTATTTAGTACAATGTAGGTCTAAGGCAAAGTGTGCGATCTACTCAGAATTAATCCAAACTGTTTGACGACCCAACAAAAACATCCGATTTCACCCTTAAAACGGCCACCAAAATACTACATGTAGATACGCCACCTGAGATTCAAGTGAAGTTCCATGTTTAATGAAGGAAAAGGAGTCATGCGCGCAGCCTCGTACCGATAGACACTTACTACGAACCTACATTGTACGTTGTACTCTTAAGGAAAAAGTCGTCGGGAAGCCGCGTGGTGCATTATTGCGTGCACAGGATCTGGAGTCCAACGTCATGCCGTAATGTATTAATGATCAGTTGACTCCTTTTCCTTCATTAAACAGTCTCCTGGAAGCTGTGTAGTGCATGCATTATGCGTGTGCTGGGTACCGTGCGTAGGATACCGTGCGCAGGATCTGGAGTCCAACGTCATGCCGCAATGTATTAATGATCAGTTGAGTAGTCAGGTCCCGTTTGAAAATGTATGTAAATAAAACAAGCCGAATATATATCACTGCGGGTGCTCTCCAGGATTGAACGGTAAATTTCACTTTTTATCCGGATAGTAAGTGAACCTTAGTACCTCCACTTAATCATGGAACTTCAAGTTGTATCTCAGGTGGCGTATCTAGTATTTTGGTGGCAGTTTTAATGGTGAAATCTGATGTTTTTGTTAGGTCGTCAAACAGTTTGGATTAATTCCGAGTAGATTGCACACTTTGCCTTGGACCCTACTATCGCCAGATCATGTCCAAATGTTAAAAAAGGCGATAAAGGGTCCAAGTTACTCGGACTAGGTAAAAACAGGATTAACAACCGAAATTTTATGTGATGTCATTGCTTGTTATTGTACTTTGCTGTTGTTTGCTTAGCATGGAAATCCGTGAAGTTTTGGCAAGTAATGTTTTTACTAAGCAAGACTTTTTGGTGCTCTAAGCAAATTTTTGTGCTTGATGACAGCTCCATGAAATTGGACCCAGTGCAGTTGTTGGGTGTGATCGATAGATCTGTGTGATAATGAGGTGCAATCTTACGATCTATCATTCATCATGTACTCATTGATTTAATCGCACAGTAAAGAGCTTGTGCCATTTTGCAGAGAAACTTGTGATCAGCAGAACCAATTCTTGTATGATCAACTGATCATTCAAGTTCTTTCCATGTGATTGGTAGATTATGTACCAGTTTCTTCCCAATCGACCAATTGCGCAAACCCTTTTCTGCATAATCTACTGACTGCGCAAGTTCTGCCCTGTATGATCAGTAGATTAATTGCCAAATCCTGCCTGGTAAATTACCCTGTATGTTTGGCCATTGTTTGCTTGAATGACTGATATTTGCATGAATGATAGTGCAGTGATATCACGCTTTTGTGCAGATCCCACTGATCTGCACCAAACATATTCACGACTCATTCTATTTATGCCACCATGGCTACACATCATCAAATCTCACTACTTTACATTGTGTATCTAACAACATCATGTGGCTTTTGTGCCATCACTTGCAAACTAACACATTTTTCTACACATACTTGTAGTATACAATGTACACATGTAGGTTAATTTGAAAATGCTGATTGAACGTCAAAGGCAGTGTACATGATTGGTCATTGTTGCAATTTTCAGAAATGGGCGGATTTGGGGGTTAGTACTTTATAGGAAATATCGTTCCACTGACCTGTTTAATGTTTTGCGTTGTTGGATGGCGAAAACAACGAGAGAAAAACGGCGCTCGTTTTCAACCGTCGGGCAATTGATAGCCTTTAGTCAAGGTGCGCGTGGCTATCTGGGCGCGTGACGCGCCCCAGATATGCCATGGTGCCATCATGTCTGGGGCGCACTACTCGTCCGGTTCAAATTTATGTAGTCAATACAATACATGTAATGTATGCCTGATATAATCTGTATTTCCAGATATGAACAATCATATTACATACGTACATGTTAAAAAAAAATTTGCTGCAAACCTGACCATTGTACATTGTATATATCCATGGACCTTTGTAAGTTTTGTAACATGGGATATGAGGGTGTGTTTGTGGGAGTGCCATATGGGTATGCTGTGCGTCATTCACAGTCTGTGATGGTTTCCGAGTTAGACATGTTAGCTGGATGATGCGACCTACTCAGACCAATTGCATTAGCTTTAACCTACATGTACCTAACAGATGAACAAAAGTGTGTGTACATCAAGTGTATACAGTCGTACTTCTCCAATACGTCCGAGGACAATGCTTTGTGTTTCCTATTGTTCCTTTAACCCTAACCCACCTCAATCCTCCAAAATCCTCCTTGCAGTTTTGGAGGATTTTGAAGGATTGAGGATGAATGGTATTTTTTTTAAAGAGGATTTTGGAGGATTGAGGATGAATGGTGTTTTAAGCAAGGAGGATTTTGGAGGATTGAGGGAGGATTGAGGGAGGATTGAGGGAGGATGAATGGTGTTTCAAGCAGAGGATTTTGGAGGATTGAGGATGAACGGTGAACGGTGTTTAAAGCAAATGAGGATTTTGGAGGATTGAGGATGAATGCATTTTTTGGGGCAGGGTAATCAGAGGATTTTGGAGGATTGAGGATGGTTCCTAGCAAAAAGGGTCTAGGGGGTTAGGGTTAATATAACCAACCCCCATAGACTAAGCACGTATCCTTACGTTCGAGGACTGATTTCAGAAAAAAGACTCTACGTTTGAGGACTGAAAGGTTTCTTTGTGTTTCCTTTCTTCTCTTGTCCTCGGAGATATATACAGTGCACGCACATGTATATTCATCTAGGGCGTCGGCAAGCATTGTCTTGTCCAGTTTGCATCCTCATGAAGCAATAGACCAATCCCTCAATCTCTTGAATACAGAAGACAGCTATGGCCGCAGTTTGAAAAAAATGACCACCTCGTCTATACGCGCATTCCTGTGCATACTCAATCCATTGTTTGCGTATTATTTGCATTACGCTTGGTTGCACAAACCCGTCTTGGCATACCAGCATCCCATTAATAACTGCCGGACAGAAGGATTAAGCTCGGCCCTTTGATGTATTGACCAATGACATCTGTGTGTGCCACATGTCAGTCCTGCATGTCAGATTTTTGTCAGATCAGTCGTGACAGTGTGATTGGTTAGTAAGTCAAGAGGCGGAGCTTAACCCTAACCCCCTAAGCCCTTATTGCTAGGAACCATCCTCAATCCTCCAAAATCCTCCTGTGCTTTCAATCACCATTCATCCTCAATCCTCCAAAATCCTTTGCTTCAATCACCATTCATCCTCAATCCTCTAAAATCCTCCTGTGCTTCAATCACCATTCATCCTCAATCCTCCAAAATCCTCCTTTGCTTCAATCACCATTCATCCTCAATCCTCCAAAATCCTCCTTTGCTTCAATCACCATTCATCCTCAATCCTCCAAAATCCTCCTTTGCTTCAATCACCATTCATCCTCAATCCTCCAAAATCCTCAGGTGCTTCAATCACCATTCATCCTCAATCCTCCAAAATCCTCCAAAACCACCAACACGAACCAATCAACACAGTCAAACCTAGTTACTGCACAATCCTTTCAAAATTGTTTTATGAGAATTTTCATCCAGATGATGTCTGAAGTTGGTTTAACCCTAACCTTCCCAAATCCTCCAAAATCCTCTTTGCAAAATGGAGGAATTTGGAGGATTGAGGGCACTTGGAAGTTGATGCATCGGAGGATTTTGCAGGATTGAGGTTACTAGGGGTTTTTGCCCCTGCAGGAATATGGAGGATCCAGGTTATCAGGCTCAATGTGATACATGAGGATTTTGGAGGATTGAGGTTACTAGGGGTATGCCAAAAAAACCTGGAGGATTTTGGAGGATTCGTGCTGTGGTCCCCATAAGAGGATTTTGGAGGATTCAGGTTATATGGAGTTTTAACACTTTGAAATCAGAGGATGTTGGAGGATTCAGGTTACATGGGGGGAAAATGATGTAGGGAGTTAGGGTTAATGACATAAATTTCCCACATGTACATTGTGCACATACATTTTTTTGTAAGTAAACAACCATAAAACGTTCATTTTTGTTGCATTGAGATATCCGATTAACCACTTGCGTACGGATGACGCCATATGGTGCAAAAAAAACAGTGCCACCAGGCCGGATGATGCCATTGGCCGCTGTTTGTGCAGTTTCAATCCATTGTTGGATTATTGTGTATGTCATGCTTGACTGCACAAACACATTGTAGCGGTTCGATTTGGCTGCCAGAACCGCTGCGGGTTAACTGCCCAAAAACGCCACTTACCCGGGTAATTTCTAACCCTGCTCGCGAGGTGGGTTAACCCACCAATCTCGGGGATAACGACGACCTTGAGACGATTCTCCGGGTTACCAACAATAGTGTGAATGCTCGCCGGGTTTTCTTCTACCCGGGTCGGTGGGTGCGCTTCGTGGGGTTGTTTTATCTGCCAGCTTCGCGAAGGTGACGTAATTTATTAGTACGGCCGCCGTGGCTGGTACCTCGCCTTAATATGTTTATTTTTACGTATACTTAATGAAAGGCACCAGTCTTCCGTAGATGATGCCTCGTCTTAATAAGTACATTTTACATACACTTAATGCAAGGCACCAGTCTAGAACGCACAGTTGAAGGATGACTAGACTTGAAATCAAGTCGGTAATTGGTCGGCATTAGTCCGACTGCACCACCCCGCGTATTATAATACTTACTCTGCACTTTGCAGGGGTTACGTGTAGCGAGCGGTATAATAACATGTTAGAACGTTCGTGCAACCTTGGCCCCAAGATGCGTGTGTGTCGACTGTCCAATTACTGACCGGTATAAAGGAAAGAAGACATGTCGGAACTTCACGAAAGGCGGGCATATTATTGTGTACCGCGCTGGTAAATGTGGCGCCTGCAGACAAAACACGACTGTCTAAACGACTTGTCTTCAAGTCTAAAGGATGACGCGTGCACGCTACATGTACCAATGCTGATCTGATTTTTTTCAATTTGCATTGCATGCTCTCGCGCCGCTTTCACTTCGCTCTTTTACGCCGACGAAACAATGGCTAGGGCAGAGATCAAGCAATGCACATTCTCCGGGTTACCATTCGCATAGTGTGAATGCGGCTACAAGTTACCCGGGTGCGCGCTGAAGCGGGTAAGCAGAATTGCAGGGTTAATTTTGTAGTATGAAACCGATTCTCCGGGTTGGTTTCTACCCGGGTAATGACAACTACCCGGGTAATAAATTACCCGGGTAAGTTCAGAGTAGTGTGAAACCGGTATAAGTTGGGTCCCAAAATGAATTTGTCATTTGTTCAAGCCAATCGAATACCAAGTAATTTTGAAATAATTTACATGTACATGTATTGCAGTTGTATTTCCATCAGGTTTTGAAATTAACTGCCTTCTTTGTCTGTCATGTGGCATCAGCATGAACAGAGGTCAGACGGGCAGTAAGCTAGATTACAATGTGTTGGGGCCCCGCCCGTCCGGCCCAGCTTATCGCTTCCCATTTCCAGACTCCAGGTAAATTGAATTGTCTCCGCCAGGGATTTAGGATTACATGCGAAAGCCCATCCCTTCTGATGCCCCAGCTTAGAAAACGGGTCAGCTGGGCTGTCTAGAATGATCATCGGTGTAGGTTTTTGACAGGGTGTAAAAACAAGTAACGAGAGATAGGACTTGTAGGAAAGTGTAATTGGACTCGCTGTTAATGGTCATTTACAGCATTTGCGGAACAAATTGACGGAATCATATTATAAACTCTGCGCATTTTTGTCGGGGACCTTCCAGAATCCACTAAAATCCTATGTGTACCATGCAGTTACCCAAAAGTATGTGCATGCCCCATGTAAATCATGAGAGGCTGGGCTGGACAGTCCAAAATCACTGTAAAAAAAGAAAGCAAAACTGGGTGTTGGATTTTAATGTGTTTGGGAAGGTAAGATTTAATTTATACAAGTGAGAAACTCTAAATATAACTTTTCAAAGTTTTAATCGTGAATTTAGAGACCACTGTAGTGTTGACTGTGATTTTACATGAGTTGTACCGTATTGTTCCACATGTACATTGTAGTAGCACACCTTGCCTTTAGTGACTAATGTTCTCATTCAGACTACATGTACACATTGTGATTACCCCAAACTACATGTACATGTACATGTTTATTTGACAAAGCTTTATAACAAAATGTCAGATCATCCCAAAATGGGACAGATCGAGTTTTGGTTTCATGTTCTTTTCATTAAAACCTCCAGGTTGTCAACTTGTGTTTATCCCTTTAAAGTAAGGGTTTTCATGAAGATGTCCCCTGAAAAGTAGCATTCGTCCAATGAAAACAATCACAATGTGTCAAAATCCATTTGCCAAAACACATCATTGTGGAAACATCTTCCTGAAACATGCTTGGAGAGCTGCTTTGATCCTTACTCACGTCATGAAATCCCCATTGTCCCCAATCCCCCCTTCCCCGACTTATAATAATTTCCCTTTTGGCTAATTCAATTAGGATGGAGTAGCACTTGGCCCCTAAGCTGGAAGCACTTGGGTGTAACGCGTCAGAGTGGCTGTGGCCTTAAGGGCAATATAAGACCTTGGGTGTGTTTAACACTGTCCCACAGAGAGTTATCCACCCACCTTCTGTACTTGGTCACCTGACCTCTGACCTCTCTCCACGTGTTCCAACCCTGGTCAATACATGTACATTGTATGTCTAGGATTTGCCTGGTGGTTGTAGCAGATGGCTGAATTTCAGCATTGCATACACTTACAAACCATGTACATGTACATGTAATGTGTTGGCGTCTCCTGGGAGTACCACGTACGCGATTATTTTGGTACACATGGGGCTGTGGTTAGGATCCCTACACAACATTTTGCGTTTGATTCCACTCAAGGGAACTATTGTCCATCATTTAAAACTCCTGCATATTGGCAGACAACTATTCAACTTGCAGTGAATGACATCAGGTATTCTGGATTCAGGAACAAAAATCGGGCTGGAGTCTTTTCATGAATGTCGTGTGAGAAGCTGTGAAGGTGAATTTTAAAGAAAAGTTGACGTATTTGAAGGTGGGTACAATGTAAATGAAGTGGAAGAATTTTTAATGACATCACTAACCAGCTTTGGAGCTGCCATGTACATTTGTACCTGTGCATAGATCTTTGCTTGCTCTGGGTGACCATTTTGAAGGTGATGGTAGACGTACACCCATTTTTGTAATTGTAAATTACATGTACATGTACATATGTAGTTACTGTTTGTAGTGAAGTTGGGAATCGAACCCACCACCAATGTATTGTGGGTTCATCATCTGGCTGCCCTTGACCGCTGTACCAAGTGACTGCACACTGATAACAATCAACAATCAACAATCAATAACCACAAGCACAGTGCAACCCCATAGACTAAATGTGTTTATTACTCTTCTGCTAAGTATACTCTTCTGCGGGCAGGTTACAGTTGTTACGCTGATGTCCACACTGCTTGCTATATTAGTAAAAGCTGGCTTTGCATTTTCAGTCCGTTTAGTTTCCATTACATTTTAGGTATGGGTACGCTATAGGCTAAATATGCAGTGGACACAAAATGGACACCAAAACGTATTTATGGAAAGCCAGCTTAATACTTGGGGCAACCAATGAGAGTATGCATTTTGCAGTCAATGTTGATGAAAGTACAGATCTAAAGGTACATGTACAGGTTTCAGTCTAGACTGTAAAAGTAAGAAATGCTTTTAAAAATTAGTGCTCACAAAACTACATGTACATGTACATGTGTCTTGCCAGTATCAAAATTACAATTTAGTATTTTGTACTTGTAGTGCCTGTGCTTTATTGAGCACTAGTTACTGTTAAAAGTTGTCACAAATCCGTGTCAAACATATAATAATTATTAATATGGTTTTAATTGAGCAAAAGCTGTGCAATGCATACATTGTACTTACACACTAAAGAATTGTCATTAGTGCTAATTGTCTGCCAGTTGTAAAAATAGTGAACAAATGGTCTTTTTTGTCTTATCGCGAATAGGAAGCGCTGTGATGACGTCAATCAATGCAATGTTTGGAACCAATGTGTTTGGAACCAGTTGCCGCGGCAACTGACGTCAGACTTCGGTACTCTATACCATAGGAGTAATATTTTTGAATGCAAGCAATGTACATGTACATGTATTCTTCCTGTCATCATTATTAATACATGTATGCCAGATATTATAATTCTTAATTCTTTGTTAAGCCAACTCCTGAAAGAATTAAGAAATAATACTTCCTGATTTTGTAATAGAAATTCTTGTGGAAAGTGCCAGTGGTGAACGTGTTGGGGTATTCAAACCGCGGACGGAAAATTCCTTAAAACGAAAGAGAACAATATCGTCCGCGATTCCCAGCGAACGTCCGCGATTGAGATTGTGTACAAAACCTATGAGAGTACAAACAAAAGAGGGAACAATAGGACATCCGCGTTCGACGGTGGATACGCGTTTGGGTGTGTGCGTGTGTGTACATGTACATTTATATACATTGTGTACGTGTACATGATGTGGATAGGCATCGACCGCATAGTGGGGGCATTTTTATTTGTAAGGCAAATTAGGACCGAGTTATGGGGACATTTCTCTGCCTCCATAATGATATGTCCCCACAATTAGGGTGCTAGACTGTGTGTACATTGTACATACTGTACATGTACGTTCAAGGACAAGAGGAGAAAGAAAATACAAAGGAATCTTTCTTCTCCTCGGGAGTCGGTCTTTTGTTAAAGGTACGTGCTTAGTCTATGGGGTTGTGTTATATTAAAGGAACAATAGGAAACACAAAGCATTGTAATATAGGAAACATGACTGGGTGACCAAAAACCTTTTAACACAGATTCACTTTTACCATGAGATTGTTATTTTTATTTTTTTTTTTATTTTTTTTTTCTGGTAATGAAACCAAGGATTCCTCAAAAGTGCCCAAGGCACTGTAGCTCAGAAGCCTGAAGAAACCTGTAGAGAAAAGACAATGAGAAGAAGTTACAGTTTTAGAGGTGGGAGGAAAACCCCAGAAGAATATTCTGGGGAAAACCCACGGAATCAGGTAGGGACTGAAAACCCAATCCACATGTGGACCAGGGCAGGAATCGAACCCGGGCCACAGCGGTGAAAGGCGGGGACAGTAACCACTGCGCCAACCTGACTCCCCAAAAATCACAGTTCTGTATGGCACAATATAATGATTCTTTCAGTTCATTATTTGTGGGAAGCCTGGTGATGATAATGCTAATGTACAAAATGTAGGCCAGGTCAGTGTGGTCACCAGAATTTCAGGAATTTGTCCTGAAAGGTTTCTTTTGCTATGAATGGGAGGATAAAAATAAACACCCCAGTATACATGTACATTATTATTATTATTACATGTAGTATTAGTATTATTGGTTTACATGTATTTCATATACGGTACAAAACAATTTTGGATAAAATGTACAGTATGGCAACTGGTACAAGTAGAGAATTTATTTCTAAAACTTAAGCACAGTATGCCACTTGAGCAACAGGGAAGTTTGAAAATGTTTGTTACATGTATAATGTTAATTGTTCCTCACATACTAAACATAATGTGTAAATTATTGTATGTATACATGTATTTACACGCATTATATATAGAAATGTTTTAATTTGACCACTTCATTTACATTGGAGAGTTGGGGTAAGTACTGTATTTCCACATTTTATTTTACATCAATTGGCGAGATTCAGACTTCTGGTGGCCTGGTTTAATTTTCTGTAGATTATAGTGCCGCTGTGTAGTCCCAGTATGTTCATATACTTGTAGACCTGTCCAATTTGCTCCAACTGCTGGGAAAGAATTGAGTATCATGTTTCATAGGATGGCTAGAGGCCTTGACAGTTCTCAGTCTTTCCTTCTCATTGTAATTTATGGTGAACTCGGATTGCCAATCATCACCTGAAAGTAGGTCTAGTGATTTTTTTCAAACACTGCATACACTAAAGTCCATTTTTGTCTAAATCTGGTAAACTGAAAAAGCCCCATAATTTCTGGAATGGCATTTTTAGTTTTGAGGCAGGGAGTTTCAATCAAAACAGTATTTTTAACCCCTCCCCGAACAAGGTCGGCAAAGGGGAAAAATTAAAACAGCACACTCATTCAAAACACTATGTTCTTATTTTTACCATTGGTCTTGTGAAATACCTTCTGGTCTAGTAAAATGTTTGTGCTACTAGCCCAGCTGTCTCGTAGATTTTTACCTGAAATTTGACCCCTGCCTGAAAGCATGCTAGGATTGAAGGTGTGCATCACTGTTATTACTTGGTAAATGTACATTACTCAGAATTAGTTTTGACAATTGCATTTAAATGAAACACTGTAAAAACCTTGTGTTGTAACTTGTAAAAGAAAACAAAATGAGAACTAGGTATTTTATCAGAAAGCATTAATTTGGGAAAGAAAATTAAATAGTGATGGTAAAAAATGTATCAAACATTACAGAACATTTTTGAAAAATTTCATAGTTTCTTATTTGGTCACTTGAAAAATATCTTGCATTATGCAGGACAAGCTGGATAATGCTACATGTATGTGTCGAGCAATAACGTCTGTGGGAAAACAAAAAGCTTTTTACAACAATGTACCCCTTTTTTTTCTTCACACTCGTCAAAATCTGCAAAAGCTTTCTCAGATCTGCCCACCCCCTCTTTTGTGTGATTGCAATGGACTAATCAGGTCTGACTGAGTAACTTGGGCTTCATAACCCCATGAGTCTGTATTTTACGGGAGACGTCGGGGTGTTGCGGAGGCTCTGGCAGCCAAGCGAAATGTCACAATGTGTTTGTGCAGTCAAGCATGACATACACAATAATCCAACAATGGATTGAAACTGCACAAACAGCGGCCAATGGCGTCATCCGGCCTGGTGGCACTTTTTTTTGTGCGCCATATGGCGTCATCCGTACGCAAGGGTTTAAAAGACAGGCTCCCAAGCTACAAAAATTACCACTGAGTATACATCATACAAGGGAAAGACATGTAATGTACACGTAAGGACTACTGTTTACTAAATTGAATAATGTATTAATTGTACGCATGCATGTGCACTGATGTACATGTGCATATTATATGTATGCACGGTAATTTCTCAGGCCAAAAATGTACTGTGAGGCGTGGTTGCTTCTGAATTGCCACAGGCTCATGCCTTTATGTCTGTAGCAATTCGCCACAATAACTTAATAATCATGCATAAAACATCCAGTGCTTTCGGCTTACAAAATGTAATACATTCGTAATATGTGTGGCTGTCACGCTTGAAAATCAGTGATTACATGTACATGTACATGTACATGTACATGTATGTGTCTTGCTTTAGTCTAGAAGCCTGGCGCAGGGAGCTTTACCACTTGACATTATGACCCATGCATTGCAAATCCACAATTCTCATTAGCATTGATGTACGGACATCGCGTACGCACGCGATCCTCCAGAATATATAATGTAAGAACCCTCTGTCCGTTCATTATGGTCCTACATGTACATGTACAAGGAATTAAAACTTATCCCCTCTAAAAAGCATTTTGTTGTCTTGCACAGAATTGCATTAATTGAGAGATAAATTGTCTTTGATGAAAAAAACAATCTAAAACTACATGTACCTCTTCAAAAATCATTGTATTATTTTGTACAAAATGTCCTTTTGTAGCCCAAGAGATAAATGTGTCCGATGGGGGGGGGGGGGGGGGGGGTGATGAAAAAGAGAAAAAAAATAAAGGTCTTATTTGTTTTCATTTGAAAGAAAAAAATATTGCTCGTTTGTGGCTGAATAATTACTGTCTGCAGCTAAAGTCTAAATGTTTTCAAGGATTTGGAAAATACATGTACAGTGTCCGAGTCCTGTGCAGACAATTTACACATTTGGGAAATACATGTACAGTGTCCGAGTCCTGTGCAGACAATTTACACATGTACATTGTACAAAATGTACATGTACATTGTACGTACAGAATTTTGTGTAAATTGGCACAAGCATGTTCATACATCTTTTACCCAAGAGGTCTGTTGGGTATGCACATGATGACAATAACATACTGCATGCTAATATGTTGGCCAGAATACATTTAATATTGGGAAATGTATGGCCCAGTGTGGTTACTCTGTTAATGCATTTCCAGGAAATGGTTGCATATTTGTGCAGGGTAGCCGTCTATCATGCTGATGTTGGGGTTAACAGAACACTACATGTGCATGTACATTGTAGATATGCTCATGACATTTGTCTACATTAGTCGGGCCTACATTTAAAGTAATACCATGGAGGAATGTATACACGTGTACAATGTTCATGTACATGTGCCTGCAGTACTAGTGTGAACTGTATACATGGCTACAAAATGTACATGTACAATGTAGATCCTTTGAAATGAATCCTTAAGACATTTTTGGACTGGCTTTTTTGTACAATCCCATTTTACGTACTGACTAAAAATGGCACTATACATGCACAGGACAGTAGGGTTAGAAATTTCCCTTTTCTAAGATCAATTATAAAAATGCATATACCCTGTACTTACATGTACATGTATGTATACACTGTATGCCAAATTGTGTGTGGCATGTACATGTACATGTATGTACATGTATGTATGCTTTATAACGCAACAAATTCCAAATCTCATGCATGCTTTAATACATGTATGTGCACAGGTTTATAAAAAAACACTCTTATACAGTATCATGAAAATTAAAACAGTTTATTGTAGTATGTTTTGTCGGTTCTGTATGGTGTTGGTAAGATTTACAGGTGTAAATTGACCAACAGCAGATGAAATTAATGCTGCTGTAGTGAGATTTTGGACTCGGCACAGTGATATTAACAGGAAACTGACCACAGAAGGCCAATCTCATTTCAAACCGCAAATATGCACGTACTGAGCATACATTGTACAAGTTTGGTCTGTCTGTATATGTAAACAATGCAGGCTACTAACGTTTCACCTTAGGTCATTGATGAAACCATACAGTCTAAGTGTTCATTTTATCCAGTGTTAGATTCTCAGTTTGAAATTTGATCCGAGGTCGATTCAAGTCGTAAGTCACAATAGTAAGTCACAAAATATTGCGACTCAAGTCCAAGTCAGCAACTCAAGTTGAATGCAGCTGTATGTGTACATGTTTAAGGACAAGAGGAGAAAGAAAATACAAAGGAATCTTTCTTGTCCTCGAGAGTCAGTCTTTTGTTAAAATCGGTCCTCGGATGTAAAAATACGTGCTTAGTCTATGAGGTTGTGTTATATTAAAAAGCATTTATTGCACTGTCCATTCTATTTGGTTTTCCTAAAATGAATTGGTTCATTACTGTGTGCAAAGTGCAAAGATTGATACTGTGTACATGTAGGTTAATACCGTACATGTGTAGGAAATCAGGAGCCCCTCCGCTCCTACCTGTAATTCAAAATTGGCAGAGTGGCGTGATTGATCAAATGGAAGAAAAAAATAGAAATTCGATTTGAAAATTAATTTTTCAGGGCGATACGCCCCAAAAGCACTCATAGCATACACTACAAATGTTTTAAAAAGTGGGCGTTGCTTGTTGATACATGTACATGTTATATTAATAATTACATGAATATGGTAATGTAATAACTGATGTAGCGCCTGTGTGGCTGCACTCAAAACCTGCTCTTCAATTCAAGGCAACTTCCACCTAATTTCTGCTTAGATTTACAACATTTTTATCATCAAAGTGTTTGTAGAACAACCAGGATCCTGCTGGACACTTTTGAAGGCTGAAGAAGACTGCACTGGATTGATATTTGGAGTAAAATGTTTCACTTTGGATGATGATTGCTAGCTGAATTTGCCTCCATATTGCTACATAGAGGCATGCTTGACCGGTTCTTCATTGTGTACTGCATGTACATGTATAGGTGTGCATGTTATTGATCACCATTGTGCACTCCCCTTTTGTTTGGATCTGCTGGCCAGCAATCTGTTCAGCATGACTGAGTACACTGAATGGCAGTGAAGATGCAGGGCACTAGCACTGCTTTGTTTCACCTTGTTTCCTGTGTAACACTGCTGACATTGGCAGCCATGTGTATGCAACATGATTTTCTTAACTATAGTTCTAATGACTTGACTTGGCTTGGCAAAGATGCCAAGAAACGTGGGCTTCCTGCTCATGTGTATCAGACATTGAAGAGTCTGGGAATCTCCGCTGTCAAACCTACTAGGTGAGGGAAAAGGTCATGGGCCAAGCAACAGAAGCCCATTCCTGTGATTATTTCTGACAATCGAGAAGTTAACCCCATGCAGCATAACCACAAACACACAAAACGACCATCTTCATTGAAAATTGTACCGTTACTCCACAACATCGAAAAATCTCCTCCAACAAGAGTTGGCTTTTGGAATGCACAGTCTATGATGAACAAACCCACAGAAGTTAGTGATTTAGTCCTTTCAGAGAAGCTGGACATTCTGGCTGTCACTGAGGCGTGGCTGAGAGGCGACTGCCGCGACAGTCCTGCATTAGCAGATATTCAAGCCACTCTTCAAGACTACCGCCTTGTAAAGTTACCAAGACAGGGAAGAAGAGGTGGAGGAATATGTGTCATTCTGAGAAATCAGTACATCACTAAAACCAAGTCCCACTCATTTGAGACCTTTGAATGTTTGGAACTGGCAATTAGCAGCACAGGTCATGACACTATTTTGCTGATTGTAATTTACAGACCTCCAACTAGAAACCACGGCTCGGCACATTTCTTTGTTGAATTCTCTAAGCTTCTGGAATCTGCAAATTTAGCAAGCAGTCACTTATTCATCTGTGGAGACTTCAACATCCATGTCGACAACATTCACGATGCCGATGCAAGAACCTTATGTGACATGCTCGAGTCTGGAGGACTCCGACAAGTGATTAGCCAACAGACTCACAGACGTGGTCACACGCTAGATCTGCTGATAGTGAGGGAAAACGACGAGTCGTTGAAAGATGTAAATGTTCTGCCTTCCATGCCATCTGACCATGCTGCAGTTACATTCGCAGTCACCCTCTCGCGTCCTCCAGCAACTAAACACAGAGCAAGAATCCGCAAGCTTCGGGAGATTGACTATGAAAAATTCAACGATGACATTGTATCTTGCTTTGAGAGAGTCAACAATCTTGCAGAGCTCAATCTCAACGAGAAAGTTGACCTCTACAACATTTCGCTATCGGACACTTTAGACCATCATGCTCCGGCCTCTTTGAGAGATGTTCAACTCCGCCCCCATGCTCCATGGTACGACGAATCACTGAGAGCACTCAAGCAAAACACGCGCTCTATGGAGAGGAAGTGGAGGAAAAGCAAGTCCACAGCTGATAAATACCAACTTAAAGATGCCACCATAGAATATTACTCTGCCTTGAAAGGGGCAAAAAGGGCTTACCATCGTAATAAGATCGAAAGTTCTGATAAGAAAGAGCTATTTCACATCGTACAGAAGTTGACTGTTGAGACTCCATCGCAGGTATTGCCGTCCCATGATTCAGCAATGGAACTGGCACAAAGATTTTCAGAATTCTTTGAAAGCAAAATCGCACAGCTTAGATCACAGGATGGAAGTTTGAAACCTTCAGTACCATCTACAAATACAACGTTGACCGACGAACCTGAGTGTACCCTAGAGAAATTTCACCACATTTCTCAAGATAATGTACGGAAACTCATCAAATCCAAGAAGATTAAATCCTGTTTGCTTGATCCTGTTCCTGCCCGCGTGTTTGAGAATTGCCTCAGTGTCCTCGTCCCAGCAATCACCGACATGACAAACCAATCACTGCAGACAGGTGTCTTTCCCAGTCTTCTCAAATCTGCACTAATCATCCCAACACTAAAACGACCATCTCTGGATCCTGAGACTCTAAAGAATTACCGCCCGATATCCAACCTACCATACCTTGGGAAACTTATAGAGCGTGTTGTGAGCGATCAGCTGATGGCCCACTTGACAAACAACTCGCTTCTAGCTTCAAGACAATCGGCATACAGGCAACACCACAGTGTCGAGACTGCTCTCATAAAGGTTCACAACGACCTTCTGCAGTCTCTAGATAATAGAAATGAAGCAGTTCTTGTCTTGCTGGATCTAACATCTGCATTTGACACCGTGGATCATCAAATGCTACTCTCCAGACTCAAGGAAAGGTTTGGAGTGACTGGTGTCGCACTGAATTGGCTTGCTTCATACCTCGCAGAGAGAAAACAGAGCGTGACAATTCAAGATGCGACATCTGCACCTACTAGCCTCCGTTGGGGTGTGCCACAGGGATCGGTTATTGGCCCACTCCTCTTCATCTGTTATACGACTCCTCTCCAAGATGTTATACAAGGTCATGGCTTCTCTGTCATGATGTATGCAGATGACACCCAGCTGTACCTGTCTATTAAACCGACAGAAAGAGAACAGACGCCTGAGAAACTAGATGCTTGTCTTCGGGACATCCGCAACTGGATGGAGAGCAACCACCTTGTACTCAATGATAGTAAGATGGAAGTACTCCATTTGTCTTCACGCTTCGGTCCTTCCCAAGAACTGGCTTCAATTATTCCAGACACCTTTCCAGTCAAGCCCTCTACTTCAGTTCGTGACCTTGGCGCATACTTCGATAGTCACCTCACTATGCGTCGTCATGTGAATGCAGTCTGCAGCAAAGCTTCTTTGGCACTCAGGAGGATTGGAAGCATCCGTCACTATCTAGACAACCACACAACAGAGGTGCTTGTCCATGCCTTCGTGACTTCTGTACTTGACAATTGCAATAGTCTTCTGCTAGGTTCTCCGGATAAGGACATTGCCAAGCTCCAACGGGTACAGAATTCAGCTGCACGACTGGTATCGCGGGCCAAGAAGAGGAACAACATAACACCCGTCCTAAAGAGCCTACACTGGTTACCAGTTCAATCTAGAATTCATTACAAAGTTATGCTCATCATCTTCAAAGGCATCCACGGTCTGTGCCCAGATTTCATCTCCCAACTTGTTATCCCTTACACGCCATCAAGATCCCTCAGGTCATCCACGCAGCAGCTCCTCACCGTTGGTTCAGGCAGGACCAAAACCTATGGAGACAAGACATTTTCAATTGCAGGCCCACGGCTCTGGAACTCTCTTCCACAATCTCTCCGATTCGAAACTGAACTGCAACTTTTCAAGAAACATCTAAAGACCCATTTGTTTAAATTAGCTTTTCAGTGACTGTTATCAACCAACTGACACATAGCTATTTTTTGTTTTTTGTTTACCATTTTATTTTATTTTGCATTAATTTTGACTGTTAAGCGCATTGAGAGATCCAGTGGATCTGAAATGCGCTATATAAGAACCTGCTATTATTATTATTATTATTATTATTACGGAAGGCTTACATGTACATAATTCCAAACAAAGTATGTTTAATGTTAGTCAACACATGATAAAGCCACCTATATAATTTCAGTGACACCCAGGTACATATATGTACATGTGTACATGCTGCCTCTTTGTATGTTAAATCCTTTAAACACCCAACAAAACAGCTTGTGTTTTTGTCGAGCAAAATCCGACAATAATCAAATTCTGCCCTTCAGCGGGAGCCGATAAGCTGGTCAATATTTCCCTAATAGAATTTCATCCGTTATTAAATCGTGTTGCAGTTTAACATCACACTGGCAGTGAAAAATCCTCCACTGTTCCGACTGACCTTTAGAAAAAAAACCACACACTTCCAGCAATGTGCAGTATGCCAAACACACACACATCCCGGGACTGACATGAGTCTTGTGTAAGGCCTGTACGATTGTGTTGGAACTGTTTTATTGTGAGAGACACTTGGGCCATTCTGCGGGCTGTCTGTGGACTGATTAAAGGGATGTTTGGGGTTTCAATATTTGGCTTTTCTGACAATCAGTCGGAAAAGGCTTTGATTTTTTTTGCTTTCTTCTTATTTTAGTTCTATCCCCAAATCCCATAGACTTTGTACACAAATTTTGTCGGTGGCAATTTGGTCATTAAACAATCTCCGATCTTAATCAAAATTAACATAAGCATATAGACCCTAAACTGAAATTGTGTGCCGATGAGTGACGTCATGCTGACGTCATCGGGTGTCATATTACAAGTGATTTAAGATAAATATTTTTAATCTTAAAATTGCTGTATAAAATCAGCCGTTAGACCCCTGATCTTGGTTTTAGTGTCAATTGATAGTATAAACCAGGATCTTCATTTTATCTCGTGTGCGTCAAATCACGTGACCCTTCCTTCCGGTCTCTTTAGTAATATAGAAAAACTACATCTCACGCAATAAATCTTTTGCCAAAAAAAAGCAAAAACGGAAAAGCCATGTGTTCTGTTAACCACTTGTGTACGGATGACGCCATATGGCACAAAAAAACACAGTGCCACCAGGCCGGATGACGCCATTGGCCGCTGTTTGTGCAGTTTCAATCCATTGTTGGATTATTGTGTGTGTCATGCTTGACTGCACAAACACATTGTGGCTGTTTCGCTTGGCTGCCAGAGCCGCCCGCAACACCCACATGTCTCCCGTAAAATACCGTGCTCAAGGGGTTAAAACAGACACACTACATGTACAAATGTATGTCTAGTTAACCCTTAAACTCCCTTGGTGTCTGAAAATTCATATTGGAATTGGAGGATTTGGGATTGTAAATAGTCTAGTTCCTTGATCTGATAATTCCCTGAATCTAAATTGCTCCATTTTGTCTGAAGTAGGGCTAGGGTCAGGGAAGCAGGCTACAAGGACAGCATTTTTCTCTCTGTTTTCCCAGCATCTACATGTACATGTATGCACAGAAAACTTTTAAGAGGTTACTGTTACAGTATTTGCTATAAAATACTAACCCCCTAAATCCATTCATTTCTGAAAATTACAGCAAAAGCAATTTATAGTGCAGCTTTCACTACATGTTCATGTAGTTCAAATTTGTCAGAAATTATTGTTCAAAGCTTATCAACATAAAATGTATATACATGTACACGTAGTACACTACAATGTACACACACAAAACGTTCGGAGGACGCACAGAATATTCCACTACACAACCTGTTCACATCAGATCATATTATTGATTATGGTCCAGAATGCAGCAAAACAGATTTTGTGATTCACAACAATACAGTGAGTCAGGCACTGTGAATTGGGATGGTTCATCAAGGACTGGCAAGAGAGAAGTCCAGGATTTGATTACTGTCCAGCTGTCCTAGGGGGGGGGGGGGGGGGGGGGCAGAGCAGGATGATCTCTGGGTAGGGGAAATTGCAGTATTAAATTGTACTATAAAATGTATTGGCATTTAAAGGGACAGATTACAATGTGTTTGTCATTACAGAGGCAGTTCAAAGGGGGCTGTCAGACCTGACAATATTGGTTGATACAGTTCTTAGTATTGAAAATCTGTTTATTAAAAAAAGAAATTTCAGGGGAGCTACATGTACATGTACATGTACGTGTACCTGTACATACATACATGTACATATACACAATGTACATACATACATTTATTACTCGATACACATTGTATGTACACGTATGTACATGTACAAGAAAATACAAAGGAACCTTTCAGTCCTCGCAAGTCGGTCTTTTGTTGAAATCGGTCCTCGGAAGTAAAAATACGTGCTTAGTCTATGGGGTTATATTAAAGGAACAATAGGAAACACAAAGCATTGTCCTCGGAAGTATTGGGAAAGTATGACTGTATGTACATGTACATGTACGTACAAAAGTCAAACATTCAAGTTCTGTAAACAATTTGAGACAACCTTTTATGTTTCGAAAACCAATTTTGTCCCTCCCCCCATATCCTTTGTTTTGAACCCACAGCTGGTGTGTGCATTGTAATTAGTCATATATGATGAATTGTTAAAAGTGATTGTGTCATTAGTCTTTTGTGACAATTGGCAGTAGATAAACATTACTGCTGACCTTTGATTCATTGAACATTTGAAATGGCAGAATCCTTGGAGTCCCACTCATCTCATCCTGATTTCCGATACAGTGTAACTATTATTGTGATTTTATTTAAATCTGGCAAGGTTAAACGAAGTTTGTAGTGGTGTTCGTGTAGGTTTATTTCCTTTTTGTTGGGGTTTAATGAAAGAATAGTTGACGGGTGGAAATGGTGAAAACCTTGATCCAAGTATAACTTCCTGCAGATAAGAAAAGATGGCTTGTTTGTTAACCTGGGCCCAATTTCATAGCGCTGCTTAACCCCTTGCGTACGGATGATGCCATAGGGCGCAAAAAGACCAGTGCCACCAGGCCGGATGACGCCATTGGCCGCTGTTTGTGCAGTTTCAATCCATTGTACATGTATGCTTGACTGCACAAACACATTGTAGCGGTTCGATTTAGCTGACAGAACCGCTGCAACACCCCGACGTCTCCCGTAAAATACTTTGCTCAAGGGGTTAACGGTAAGGAGAAAAGTTGTGCTAACTATAGCAGGAAAATTTGCTTCAGCATTAGCGTATTTCATGGCCAAGTCGTGCTAACGCTTGCGCGTGCATGGAGATTTATATTGTTGCGTCACTAAAGCAAATCCTGCTTCCGAAGTTAGTGGGCTCTTCGTTGTGCTTACTGCTTACAGTCTCTATAAAATGGGCGAGGGTTCCGTTCGTAGAAAATCGTGTGTTAAGCAGCGCTATGAAATTGAGCCCTGTCTGGTTTATTGTTTTCAGTAGGCTCATGTTTTTTGTATATGTACATTTGTACATGTACAGTATTTCACACTTTTTCATTGTTTTTGTAACTTACATAAAGTACTGGGGAATTTTGCTCCATGTGCCGAGGTTCTAGTTGTCTACATTGTTGAAAGCTGTGTGGTCAGATTGGATTTGAAGCTAGTTTCAATACAGATTGTTCCCCCTGCTCAAAAAATGTAAAGCAAAAATTAAATAATAAGTCTTGGGAGGAATTATTTTGTAAAATTGTGTGAAACTTTGTTTTTATAGAGCCTTCAAAGAACCTTCCACAAAAGAAATACAACTCCTTTTGTTCAGTCTACATGTAGATCCACATCTGGCCTCACAAGTACAAATGTGTACATTGTAACAAGTATGAAAAATCTGGGTACATGTATTTATGGAATTACATTTTGCAATACATTTCAGCATTGATACAAACCTGGTGACTTCCACTCGTGTAACATGTCCATGTACCATGCTATAGCATGTACAATGTATACATGTACCTGCATTTATATGTACAATGTACGTGAACAGTACTTGTCAACACCATTATTCCTCCATGTCAACATGTACTGCTGAATAGACTACATTTGCTTTGTATTGGACAATTCATCAGTAATTCAACTCTGTGATGATTTGTACATATATACAGGTACATGTAGGTCCAGTTGCTTGCATTGCACGGTGTTCATGGACATTATGGATACAACATTTTCAGATAAAACTAACCATTATACCATCATGAGCACTGATGGAAAAGTGGGGCAATCCAAGTCAAGTACATGTGTAGCAATTTAAATTGTTAATTTTTGATAGTCACAGAAAGAAAAGACAAGTGTGTGGGCGGTGCTTAATATCAGTGTCACTAGTCACACCTGTACGTGTACGTAAAACATCTTTGTTATACATTTTATTGTTGATTATTGTTTTGCTCTATGTACAAACAGTCTCATGCTCTACGTGGTTTTTGTGTGTGTATTGGGCCATTGCGTGGTCATTGGTGCTGTACTATGCACTGTGAATAAGTGACACATGCTGAGTAATGGTGTGTGGTCTGAATCACGGTTGATTCAGAGGACCAGGCCTGACTCCATCTTGATGAGCAGAATGTCCGTGGTACAGATTACCATGTAACCATGGTTCCTTACTCCGTGGTTTTACACAAATGTCTGGAAATGTATGCAAAATGTGGATTTAATTCAATCATAGAGCTAGGAAAAATGTACGTCTGCAGATGTGCATAGAGTTGAATGTATTTTTATCGTATACATGTACATGTAGTAGTCATTGTAGGATAATTATGAGGATAAAGTGAACACTGTATTATGGCAGATGGTTTGAATGCTGAGAGTGCAAGCCTGTGGAACAACTAACATGATTTTTTTCCAGCAAAGGATTGAAGCCTAAGTATCCTTAGGCAAAACAAATCCTGAATGGATGGGCTAAAGAAGAAATTCAAGAAGGAAAATAGGAATAAATAAATGACAAAATTGCAACAAAAAAATTAGAAAAATAAGTTACCAGAATGCAGATCCTACTCTTGTCAATTGTCTTTGTTCATTCTATGTCATTTTTTTTATCCTTGGTTTAAACAAATTTTAAGTGCAGATTCTGGCCTTTTAGGTGTTGAAGATACACACACATGATGTACATGTACAATGTATACTGCCTGTGCTCGTTTCAAATATAATTGTTTTAATTGGTATTTTTCCAAGCAATACAAAAGTTATTCATGTTTGAATGAGACATTGAACAAAAATGACCTACATTTTGTAATCAACTAATTACTTTACAGATGTTGAATTATTTGTGGCCCGACAATAAGATGGGCATATAGAAAAAGTATAGAAATTGTTGGGGTTTTTTTGTTCAAAATAAAACATATTAAAACAACATTTAACCCTAACTCCCTACACCATTCCCCCCCCCCCCCCATATAACCTGAATCTTCCAATATCCTCTGATTTCAAAGTCTTAAAACTGAATATAACCTGAATCCTCCAAAATCCTCTTAAATGTATGGGGACCATTGCAGCAATCCTGCAAAATCCTCCAGGGGTTTTTGTAAACACCCTAACCTCAGTCCTCCGAATTCCGCCAGCATCAGATTGGGCCTGATGACCTTGATCCTTCATTTTCCTCCAGAGGTAAAATCCCCTTATGCCCTCAATCCTCCAAATTCCTCCTTTTGGCGAAGAGGATTTTTGAGGATTTGGGAAGGTTAGGGTTAAAAGAAAAGAAAAATCAATTTTTGAAGAGCATAGACAGTACATTGCTGTAAAGTGATTTGCATACATGTACATTGTACCATTAAGGGGTCATTGTCCAACAACTGATAATATTTTATTGCAGCAAAAAAATGCTAAGTGTGGGTTTCTGTGTAATCAGTAATTGTGACACATGCGCCACTGTTCTTGTCAATGTACCCTGTAATCGACGTAATCTTGTTTATTTCTGTTTTTTGTGTTGACTGCAGACAGGATCTGTCCAGGACCTACAGACGCCTCTTACAGCAGAGACGGCCTCCACAGCTCAGACTTCCCTGTCTGTAGCATGAACGACAGGCAACATGTGAGTTTAATGACAATGCCAGGATGTTTCATGGGGGACAGTGAGGGGTGGTGACCAGTGAGGGGTGGTGACCAGTGAGGGGTGGTGACCAGTGAGGGATGGGGACCAGTGAGGGATGGGGCGAAGGATTGACATGGGCCATGGGCACTGCTTGGGTACCTCCTACTTTTGCATTGAGCGTAAACTTTGGCCATGCGTTAGATCTGGCACATGTGATTGTTTCTCCACTGTGGTACTGTTGTTGAAGGGTTTGGCACTGGTTTTTCTAGTATAAGTTTGTGTTGTCAGTCGCAGCATCCAGAGGAAGAATACAAAAGAAATAACAGCTCGTTGTTATCCCAACCTTCGCCTGTAAAACTACATGTACCAGTAGGCGAAAGCCAAAGTTGTTCTTATCAGTTGGAATTAAATCCAAAATATTTGTAGTCTGTGACGTTGGCTCCCGTGGATTTACTCCATACTATCAAACTTACAACTTGGCCACCTTATTAAAGATTTCACCAATCAAACATGCATTACACTTAATCAACCTGCATAATGCTGTATATTAACCCCATGAGTACGGTTATCGTAGTGAGGCGTCGGGATGCCGAGGTGGCCTGTGCAGCCAAGCGAAACGGCCGCAATGTGTTTGTGCAGTGAAACGTAACATACACAATAATCTAACAATGGATTGAAACTGCACAAATAGCGGCAAATGGCGTCATCCAACCTGGTGCCACTGGGTTTTTTGTGCCATTTGGCGTCATCCGTACGCAAAGGGTTAAGGCCAATTTGTTTGGTTCCTTGGGTACATTACACAGGTTTGATCTTCATTGTGTATTGTTCCTTTCTTTTTCTGCTGCCAGAGAATGGCCCATTCTCAACAGAAGATGCCGTCAGCACCCTCCCTAATGAAGTCCGCTAGTAGCAGCAGCAGTAGTAGTAATAGTTGTGCAGCCAAGTTCCAGAGCCAGTTCAACAGCGTGGACGTCGGCGACACACTCTTCCTCATTCTCAATCGGTACCAGAGCCTTCGATCAGTAGGATCAGGAGCTCAGGGACTAGTAGTGTAAGTAGCGTTTCCCCAAGATTTAAAAAGAAAATGGGCGGGGCTGGTGTGGCCACAAAAAATGGGGTCGGTTGTGTTTGCAAACTTTACATCTTTACTTCCACTCTTTTCTTTTTTGGAGGCTACAGTCGCTCGTGTGGAGGAGGCTTGCCTCTCCAAGAGATGGTACAGGAAACACTAAAACATCTTAGTACATTGTATCAGTATGGTACTCCTCACGTCTGATGGTCCCAGTTCAATTCCCTCCATAATTTTAATATCCAAATAATAGTCACAGAAACCTACATGTAACATTAACCCTAACCCACCTCAATCCTCCAAAACCCTCCTTGCAGTTTTGGAGGATTTTGGAGGATTGAGGATGAATTGCATTTCAAGAAAAAGAAGATTTTGGAGGATTGAGGATGAATGATGTTTCAAGCGAGGATGATTTTGGAGGAACATAAATGCAAACATTTAGAGAAATTTGGAGGATTGAGGATGAATGCATCTTTTTGGGCAGGGCAATTTGAGGATTTTGGAGGATTGGGGATGGTTCCTAGCAAAAAGTGTCTAGGGGGTTAGGGTTAATGGCAGTCATTGCATTGTTGACCCCATCATATTGTTGGGTTATTTTTTCCCCTAGTACTGGTGTACACAAATTACGCATAGTGCATAATTTGAAGAGTACTTACATGTACATACTTTGTCATTGTTACATTAACCAACAGCCCCATGACAGGGCAAAAAATGAAATGCAACTGATTGCTTTATGCAACCATTTATGTAATGTATACATGTATGTTGTGGTCACAGCAATGCGGACTTTTGTTGTCGCCGCAAAAGTACAACCAGGATGTTTTTTTCTTGTTTTGTTAAAACAAAAGATGACACAACTACATGTATGAGAAATAATGATGCAGTATATCCTGGAAAAGTATATGTACAAATTGAAGTTGGTGATTGCAGGATACAATGTACCTCCATATTAGTGCATACTAACTAACTGAAGAACTTAAAGTGCATAACTTTAAGTTTTGCATAACTTTAACTTTTTGTGGAAGTGCCGTGGCCTAGTGGTTTGGCACATTGAATTCAAGGTCTGTGGGTAATTCTGCAGGTTGTGGGTTCGAGCCCAGTCCTGGGCTTTGGGACTTCTACGCTTAATATGGGTAGAGGCATTATTAATGCCTTGCAGTGGACTAGTTACCCATCCCGACCCTATTCATGCTGTGAAGAGATTAGATTATCTTGTTTCAGTGTGAGGGGCTGGTTCTTCCACATATTCCTAAAAGTAGCCCACACCTCAAGTTCCCTAGGGCTTGTGATGGGCGATTTGCATTAAAAAAATAAAAAAAATAAAAAACTGTCTTGTCATACTAGGCCTTAACATCACACAAACTTCTGCAGTAGATTCAATGCTGATGTTATCGTAACTCGGTAGATCCTGGTGACATTGATGACTACATGGGTAAAATGGTAACACACGTACAGACGAGAAGCTGCTGAATGTGTTTGCTTTCACAGGCTTTGTTCTTTGCATGCTAAATGGATGACGCCCTTTATTTAACAATGAATCAAGTGGAATTAAAAAATAAACAATGTACCTATAGGGATTCTTCCATTGCCTTGTACGTGTACTTGTAGAACCTGTTTCAGGCAAAGAAATTTGAGGTGCACACCCCCAGAAAATTTGTATCCAACTACAACCAAATTATACATGCGCAGGTGTATTCTGGGGAAAACAAACAAAGACAATTTGCAGAAATTGCAAGGAAGAGTACTGTATCCACTTCTGAACTTACAGCCACTTACCTGGGGCCAATTTCATAAAGCTGTTAAGCACAAAAATTTGCTTAGCATGCAAATGCTTCCTTGATAAAAACTGGATTACCAACCAGATTTCCATGTGTGGAATATTGTTTTTGACTGGCATTCAGCTGTTGTTTGCTTAGCATGAAAATTACATTGAATTTTGGCCGGTAACCTGTTTTTACTAAGCAAGACATTTTCATGCTATCAAATTTTTGTGTTTAACAGCTCTATGAAATTTCCCTTAGTTGTTAAGTGATTAGAAGTTCATGTATGAACATGTCTCCAAGACCGAAACACACGACTTGTCCTCAACAGTTAGTGATGTGTGCGTGCAGCTGCCACATTTCTGAAAGGTTAAACTAGGATGTGACCTGAAATTAAATGCAGTCATCTGCAGCATACATGTACATGCACTTTGGATTTAAAAAAATGTAAATCTTAAAGTTGAAGGCTGGTATGGGCTCCGTGCACAACTACCCCCTCAGCGGAAAGAAAAGGCGAGTTGGGGGGTCAATGTTGACGCCATCTTACCTGACTTCAATTTAAGTGTCTGGTTCCCGCTATGATATTCTTATTGAAAAAGCAATTATCGAGAGTCGGCAAACGGACAAAGCAATCCCACTGGTATACGAGTATCAAATGAACGAGGAGCGCAGTGCGTAATACCAGCGACATGCTCCCCATGGAAGTGTGGTTGCTATGTGGACAGCGCCCTCTTTTGGTGGCGCACGGAGCCCATATTGACATGATTATACATGTAGGAACGTAGTAGATACATTTTACATCTTGGTACTGTGCTAACAAGCTGAAAAGGAATTTCTGTGGTTTCCGTAAGGTTTCTCGCAGTACAGACATCTCCTAGCACTGTAATGTCGGACTGTTTACATTGGGGAAACAACAACTTTTTTCCGAGTAATGATTGATCCTCTTTCACCGAAATACTCCCCCATTATACTTGGTGGAAAATCAGTACATGAAAAATAATATAACAAAGGAATATATGCATACATCAGGGATGTCAGTCTTCAGGCAATTGCCTGATTTCAGGCTTTTACAAAATTTGAAATCCTGTACATTTTCAAAATTTGACTGTAAATCCATTCATCTTGGCTGTAATTTCAGGCCCTGAAGAGAAGTCTGACTGGCATCCCTGATACATGGGAATTAGGCTGGCAAAATAAATTAGGCGGTATACATGTACAGAATTTGTAATGTACAATGTTTTTCTTCCACTCTGTGCAGAGCTGCCTACGACGCGGTAACCAAGCAGAATGTTGCAATAAAGAAACTTAGCAGGCCATTTCAGAATGTCACGCATGCCAAAAGGGCGTACCGAGAACTCTTACTCATGAAGACGTGCAATCATAAAAATGTAAGTCAATTTCTTATCGGAACATTTAGATTTGTCCGTCCTTCTGTCGAGGTTGGTCTTTCCTGTGTCAGAGAACACACAGATCAATGAGGGTTGCACCCATTAATCCAAATGGAACTGTTGGATTTTTGGCTGAATCATTGTTTATTTTTTCTGTTCTGATTCTTTTGTCTGTTGTCTCCATTTTTTTTCTTGAACCTTGTCCCCAGTTGGGGGTCGTTGCATTCTGACAATTAAGATAATTTGGTTTAAGTTTCTGGTCTGTGACCTGCTTGTCTAATTATGTTTCTTTATTATTTTTTCTGTTTCAATTTTTTTCCAGTTTTTGTAACTGAGAAGTCCCTCATGGTTAATCTGTTATTGTAATGTGGGAATCCCCTCATAGCCCTTACATTTGTACCTCTATTATTTGTTTGCCTTCCATTATATAGACTAATCCGGCGACCAAAATTAGAAGCATTTACTGCGGTGGCGAGGCGCTCGCGTGCGTGTTAGATGCACGCGCTCGACGCAGCTTCGACCAACAGGGTATTTACAACTTGCCAAAATGCGCACGCGACTCAAATTAAAGAACGCGGATAGCCTGCACGCGAACGCGGCACCACTGTAAAAATGGCTTCTTATTTTGTTTGGCGAATTCCCGTATAAGTAGTTTAGCTTTTTTCCCAGCTGTGTCAGATTGTTTTTGTTTTTTTCAAATTCTCAGTTCTCAGTTCCAATCTAAGTTTTGATGATTTTTCTTGATTGACTTTGCTATTTTAAGGTTTTGGTCATCAATTAAGACAGCGAATTAATAGTGGAAATAACACATTGTTTGTTGATCAGCCACAATAAATTTAAACAATTATGATTGCAATATTTTCACAATCATGTATGTCAGCCATGTACAATACAGTGAAACTTGATGATAACCATGGCTTTTAGTCAAATTGTTTGCATAAATTTGCTTTTGCTTTTGGTCCAACGGCATTTTTTGTGAGTAATGCTGTCAGCGTTCATTGCCACCTTTTGGAAACGAGGCTTAATCACAATAAAATATGTTTTCCTACCCCGGAACAGATTATTGGCCTCCTAAACGTTTTCACACCGCAAAACACATTTGACGAGTTCAGCGATGTGTACCTGGTGATGGAACTGATGGACGCTAGCCTGAGTCAGGTTATACAGATGGATCTGGACCATGAACGACTGTCGTATCTACTCTACCAAATGCTATGCGGTATCAAACACTTACACTCAGCAGGAATCATCCACAGGGTGAGTTTGTCAGCTCAGTGTTTTCCCGAGAACCCGTGGGAAAAAAATCACAGGTTTACTGGGGTGGGACTCGAACCCATGACCTCCTGTTTTCTAGTGCAGACGTCCTAACCACTCGACCACCGAGGTTGGCTGGCTGGTTCGAATCTAATGTAGCAGTGGGTATCACATAATCAGTGAGAAGATGGAATTTGCGATGTAAATCATGGAAAAAAAAATAATTGTTTATAAATTAAGATGATATGGAAGTTGTTTGTAGCAGAAATTGAAGTTTTTATTTTGTGTGTTTGCCAGAAGTCCTATGACTGGTCTGAGATTTGTTTTAGCACTGACTTGACCATTTAGTGGGTGGAGTCGTACACAGTGGCAAGGTTGGGTGTCGGGGTGACTGTCGGGGTTTAGGGAAGATGTAAGGGTGTACAGGAGAGGTTATAAGAGCATGGTAGATGTGCATTATACATGTTGATTATTTATTGTTTTATTATATTAAAAATTCATGGCAGTTTTTGAACAGAAGATAAATCTCGCTAGGCAGCAGGGGAAGATAAAAAAAATCATGTTGAATGAATACATCTCCCTGTAGCATGAAATTTAATGCTATCCCATGACTACCTTATTGTTTATATAAATATAATGGAATGTTAGATTATAACCAAATTTTGCCTTTGCTCTTTAATCTTCCTTTTTTGTAGGATTTAAAACCTAGCAACATAGTCGTCAAGTCGGACTGTTCTCTGAAAATATTGGATTTTGGCCTTGCACGCACGGCAGGAACAACGTTCATGATGACCCCCTACGTAGTCACTAGATATTACAGAGCTCCAGAAGTCATCCTAGGCATGGGTTATAAAGAAAATGGTGAGTCTTGTGCAGTAATATCAACTTTTATTCAAACAGTTCAGAGGTAAATAGATCAAACTTTGATCCATGAGATTCAAGACTGCCCATGGCTTCCACATGCTGATAACAATTTTGAATGATTTTTTAGGTCGGAGGCAAAACGAAATGTTGTACCCCTCAGCCCAATAGGGCGTGAGAGGCATTGTTATACCCTGTATACGTCTGCCCGTCCAAACATCTGTTGTGCTTGGAATAATTTTTAATAAAACTTGGGTGAAGACTTGGCTCTTGTGAAAAAGAGGTGTAGAATGGGCTTAGGGTCGACGGGTTAAAGGTCAATGTTACTAGTAAGAAACTGGTAAAAGGTTTTCGAAAGATAAGATTTTTTTATTTAAAAAAAAATAAATATGAAATTGGTGAATGGTTGTGGAATATTTCTGTGCAATAGGTTTTATTCTCATTTATGTTTGTCAAATATGCTTACGCATATAAATGGAAGTTGCCCTTAAGGAGTTGCAAGGTCAAATGTCAAATGTGTGGTTGTCAAACAAAGATCTGATGGGTTCAAGGGTGGTATAAGACCTGACATTTGAGATGCTTGTTGTCTAACTTTTTTGTTGTTGATTGTTAAAATTGTGTCGCATTGAAATTATTCTGTATAGAATAAAAAAGTTTAAACATAGTTGTTGTGCTGGGCTATCCTGTCAAAATTGAGGCCTCTCTTTTTTACCCCAGTCAAAGTAACAAATTCTTCACACCAAATGCGATTTCAGTATATTGTCAAGATAATGCTAATTGCAGACATTCCTCAAAATTTGAATTTCATTGAACCAGTTGTTTCCAGGTTACCGTGACATTCCAAACCTGCCCCAGAGAAGGAAAAAAAAAAGAAAGGAAGATCGCTATCGGCTTGTCTAGAAAGTTGTTAAACTGCGTTTGGCCACAGACCCGTTTCCCTCAATACCGCGCCGCGGGTCCCTTGTGAGGGTGTGGGTTTAATAGGACAGGGTTATCAGTTGAGTTGGTAATGCAAAGCGGAAGTCATCCAAAGCCAGCCTTAATTTGCCGTCTCCTTCCCATTCTCCTCTTCATATCCAGGCCAGCTAGGGTCACTGCACTGGGAAAAATTAACTCTGAGGCCTGGGTCCAATTACATCAAGCGGCTCAGCCCAAAATATTACTAAACTGATTTTCCTGCTAAGCAAAAGTCAGTTGAGAGCCGGTCACAAAGCAGTGTGCATCTCTCGTAGTTTTTCTGAAGACAGGCCGATTTCATGGAGCTGCTAAGCACAAAAATTTGCTTAGTTAAAACGGGTTACCAGCCAAAACTCCATTTTATTTTCGTTGGTAATCCTGTTTTTACCGAGGAAGACATATTTTATGCTAAGCAGATTGTTATGCTTACCAGCACCATGAATTTTCCCATCTGTTTTTGCTCAGCAAAGCTGCTCCATGACAGTGACCCTTGCTTTCTTTCTGTAATTAGAGCCATGGACCTATTTTGTTGAATTTTTTTCATGGCACCTCTGGTAGCGTACATGTGTATTTGAGCTTCACTTGCTGGGAAATAACATTAACCTCGATAGTAAAGATCCTATGTGGGGCAATCAAAATTGCTGTAATGGTATGGAAATTGTAGTTGAAACATTATCATATAAAAAACAAATCAAGTTTTGAAAGTAATTGAATGAATACCACTCACATTGGTAGGGTTGTGTGAAATTGATTAACCCTCCTACTATCACAACCTATCCAAAAACCATATCCTCTCCTCTCCCACAGCTTGTGTGTCTCAACCTGTCACTCGATAGGTTTTGATAGATGGGTCTGTCCACACTAAAGGGACCATTTAGCATCAAAAGATAGCAATGAGAGTAAGACATGGAAGAGGGACATCAAATCAAGTATTTTGCCCAAATGTTTTGCTGATGCTTTCCAGAGCTGTTTGTGATCACACTGACATAAAAAATAGGATAACACTCTGGATATATAAGAAATTAGAGGGTCATCTTCAAGACATTATGTTTGTAACATGGACGGACATTTTTTATTATTGACTGGAAAAAGAAAAGAGGAATTTATTAACATTCCAAAATGTTGGTCAGTTTACATCTCTAACAATGTCAGGATTGTTATCAGTGGGAATTATGACAAATTTTGAGGTATTTTAACAAATTAAGATGTGATATAGATTATGTTCAAACATGGACGGACATTTTGTGACAAATTTCCGTCCAGAAATTGTACACGTTTGATATGTTACAAACATAATATCTTGAAGATGATTCCAGGTCTAACTTCTGAAATACTCTGTTAGATGTTGATTATTTTGCTAAAACAAACTTGTTGATGGGTACTGAATGTATTGTGACAAAAATCAATGGAAAATTATTTTATATTATAACTACAATCTGAAATTCTCCTCCCATGTCACACCAAATGGGGTCATTAGTGTGGATAGAACCAGATAGAGTAGTTGGCTCCAATTTTGCACCTGGAGAGGGAGGGTTTATTAATTGATTGATTGATTAAAAAATAATTTTTGAATGTTTTTTTCTCTTTGCAGTTGACATCTGGTCAATTGGTTGTATATTTGGCGAGATGATTCGCGGTCAGGTGATGTTCCCAGGAATGGATCGTATCCTTTCTCACTTTGTACAATTCATACTTTGACTGAATTGGAATGTTTTTGTCATAAAATTCATCCCATGTTAAATTACTGTTCAATATTTCTGCTCTTCCACTTTCAATCAAAACTGTGATTTTTTTCTTTTCAAGCAAAACAGAACAGACATTTTGCTCTGAAAATATTTAAGTTAATTAGTTATAAAGCCAAAATCAGATCGAGGTGTGCACATAGTATATCTCATTATAAAAAAAGGAATGCTTTAGTTCTTTGACATTTTCTAAGCATTGTGCTAAACAGGAATTCACTTTCTGCATTGTGGTTCCCTTCACCTTTGTTCTAACTTAACCCTAACTACCCCAAGCTTTGGAAACTCCAACAGCAGGTTTTGTCAAGTTTTGATAGGTTCAGTACTGCAGGGCCTTGGCACCATTACTTTACATGGAGCTATGATGCCCCAATTTGTCCAAGTCCAAAGAATGTGCCATGAGGTATACTGCGCAGTGTTGGATTTTGACAGGTTAAGGAAGCTTCCTAGTAAAAATGCCTAGGGGGGGTTAGGTTTAAAGAGGGGTGCCAATTCTTATATCTTGTGTGTGAAGTAAATGCTCACTCTGTTCGGTCAATGAGCAATGATTAATTACTTGAGCGCTATTAAACTCGTCGATGGAATGAAGCCTGTTGAAAGCTTAAAATTTAGCACGACCTTTGTACGGCTATGCATATCTGTGTTTGTAATTATTATGCATTAATGAACTCAACTTTGTTGATCTCAATGGTCAAGGCTGAGCAAGATACGAGCACCAACTAAATGTGCTTCCATATCCTGCTTCATAACTGGAAAAGCAGCGCTCTTTCAGGATGTTTACAAATGCGCACTGGAGATGCATGCAGAACAGATGTTTGACGAATTATAAGTTAAAAAGTTGTATCCTCATTAAGCGATCCCCACAATGTCGCTTTCCAGGTTGTATCATAAAATTGGGCTTGATCCCTGGCTATACCGCATTATGGGTTTATTACTTCTGACTAGTGCCCACCCGAACAAAGATATTGACAATTTGGGAGACCGCCAACATAGGACAAGATAGCTCAGTTGGTAGAGCGCTGGTACGGTTTTCTGGAGGTTGCAGGTTCGAATCCCGCTCCTGCCATTTTTCTTTGTTCACATTGAAAATGTATTCAAATTTACCTAGTCTGTTTCCCTTGGTTGACGAAATGTATAAAAAAGAATGAAGAAGTTGAGGCTCTTAATTTGTGTGTTTAGTTTCCTTAACCTCTCCCCCCCCCCCCCCTCCCCCAGACATCGATCAGTGGAATAAGATCATTCAGCTCCTTGGCAGCCCCTCACAGAAGTTCATGCAGCGTCTGCAGCCCACCGTCCGTACCTACGTGGAGAACAGACCCAAGTACCAGGGGCATGCCTTCGAGAGTCTCTTCCCTAATGAGCTGTTTCAGAGAGAGCAGAGCCTGACAGAACCCCAGAAATTAAATGGTATCTACGTCCTTCTTTCCCTCTTTACTCCTGCAACCCCCTTTCCACCCTCACCCCCAACCCCCCCCCCCCCCCAAAAAAAAAAAGAATCTCCACTCTAGAAAAAAGATTCCCTGCCTTGTCCTCCTCTCCTCCTATACAATATTCCCACTCCCAGAAAACCACTAAATTTTCGTCGGAAGAGTACAGGGGCCAATTTCATAAAGCTGTTAAGCACAACAATTTGCTTAGCATGCAAATGCTTCCTTGATAAAAACTGGATTACCAACCAGATTTCCATGTGTGGAATATTGCTTTTGACTGGCATTCAGCTGTTGTTTGCTTAGCATGAAAATTACATGGACTTTTGGCTGGTAACCTGTTTTTACTAAGCAAGACATTTTCATGCTCAGCAAATTTTTGTGCTTAACAGCTTTATGAAATTGGCCCCAGGCCAGTTCATTCCTCACACCAACACAAATTTGACGGCATAAATCTCCGACTCTGAAAAGCTTCACAGTTTGAATGGTTTCAGTGTCTGAAGATTTGCATTCAGATTAATTTCTGTTTGTGTTAAGCATACAAAGCATCATGCCGAATGAATTTTTTGTCCGTTGGGCATTAGGTTTTGGTCTGTGTCCAGGCCTGATGTATTTAATTACCCTGTTTAAAAATGCAGTCCCCCTTGAGACTGCATTTCTGATTATTTTTCAGTCCCCAGTTTACTGCCAGGCTGACAGTCTACCTCCGAGAGAGCACTGCTGTGCACATTTCCAAGAATGTAACATGATTGATGTCATTCTTGTGTTATAGCCCACACGCCCTACTTTTGTCTCAAAATTAAAATTCTGTTCATACATCACAAGCAAAGCGAAAATAATCCCAGGGTACATGTGTACATGTATAAAGCTATTTAATATGCAGAAAAGAGGGTGATAGCTGGTCTTGTGAATGGTCTTTTGCATGGTCTTGTGATGGTCTACATCACTGGCTTTGGCATAATTCTGAATGGTTGGGTCTGTGTTCAGAAATCCTTGAAGCAGTTCAGGGGTTTGGGGCAAATACTCTTCAGGCCAGATTTTGAGCTGAAAGAAAATAAAATGTTCAACAGCAAAAACAAAAACAATTCTCCAATCATGTTATTTTTCTTCATGTTATTTTTTAAAAAATTATTTCACTGTTATGAGATATTGCTATTTTTCTCACTCTCGGTATTTCAAATTATTTTTGCAAAGGACGAACTATTAGGGCTTGTTTGTTCCACACAGAGTCGGATCTCAATCAGTAATCCCACCACTGGTTTTGTCCATCTGTTAGACGGGGATCTGGTGTGTGAACCAATGCAACGATCGGTGATCGAGATCCAGAACTCTGTGAAACAAACAAACAAGCCCTTAGTATTAGGAACAAGCACAGATTCGTGCAGGAGCCGCGGCGTTGGTGACTTGCGTGTGTGACAGTTTCGTCATAGACACATGTACAGTACAGCCTGCGGTCTCATAGACTTTGCGTGTGTGAGAGTTTCATCAAGGAAAACTGTCACGTGACTAAATGAATTTGGCACAAGAAGAAGAACGCTAAGCGCTTAAAGAGCCCCGTCTGTGATGCAACGCGGCAAAAAAATACTTGACGAGGACTTTGTACTGAACCAGCAAGTGAAAGTTTGTTCACTGTAGATATTTTTGATTTTTAAATTTTGATAAGTAGCTTTTATTTTTCGTTTCAAGCTACTATGGCAAGGAGACTGTTGTCAAAGATGTTGGTAATAGACCCGGCAGAGAGGATATCAGTGGATGAAGCACTGGAACACCCCTATATCAATGTATGGTACGACCCAGCAGAAGTAGAAGGGGTAAGTTTAAGCCAAGAAAGTTAGAACTTTATCCACACAGAATTCTCTGTGATTTTGAGTTTGGCTTCCTCCGTCATTTCTTAATTGGTTAGAAACATTTCAAAATTTATTCCGAGATATTATATGTTGGATAGTTTTCCTGTAAGAGCCTTCTAATAACATCCTTACCTCGGGTCAGTTTCATTAAGCTGCCAAGCACAAAAAAATGCTTAGCATGAAAAGTCTGCCGTGGTAAAAGCAGGATTACCAACCAAATTTGCATGTGTTGTATATTGCTTGTAACTGGTATTCTGCTGTTTGCTTAGCATTAAAATCACTGGAGTTTTGGCTGCTAACGTGTTTTAATGAGAAGACTTTTCTGTGCTAAGCACATTTGTTTGCTCGGCTGCTTATGGCCCAAGTGTAAATACTGGGAAAACTTTGGTTATCTAGTTGACCTGCAGGTTCTCCACAAGTTGGCTGTGAGGATTTTGAGATTATCCTGCCAATGATATTTCCTCTCGGCAGGAAAAAAGGTATTCTTCAAAACATCTTGGAATACTTTAGAAATGGTTCCTTAGTTTATAGCTGCCAAGGTTTGGAAGGCAAGGACTCTTTTATCGGGGTGGTGGCTAAGATGCGTTGGGGCTTGACCCATAGTCTGCCCCTTGCAAGGAAGTGCTCAGGACTAGACAGTACCATGTGGAAGTTGTAAACGGATACCTATTGGCTAGGTTCCTTGAAAATATGTACTGGGCCATGCAATAAATCTGGTCTTGTTTATCGTCTGTGAATTCTATGAAATTAAGGAGTGTGCGCATATTCATTTCACTTCTGGTTGAATCACAAAAGGCTAGATTTTCATTAGACAAATTCAGTCTAATTTTCATTTCCCTTGTATTTGTCGTTACTCATCTTCGTGACTGCTTTGTGCACACATGGGGAATTGTTCATACTTTTGACATTTGGCTTGGATGTGATGGTGCCGGACCAATTGTCTACCCTTGCAAGGAAGTGATCAGGACTAGACGATACCATCTGGAAGTTGTACACGGATGCCTATAGGCCAAATTCCAGGAAAATGTGCAGTAGTTCTGGTTTATTGTTCAAAATTAAAGGAGAGTGTACGTTTTTATCTCAGTCTCTTGTTGAATTATGCAAGGCCAGTTTTTATCACATTTGGTGTCGATAGGTTATGTGATAGCAGGAGATTTTTGTTTGCCTTGTTTTATTCTGTCACACAAATACGAAACTCGGTATGAAATAAACTATAGTGTCATTCCGTGTCAAATCACCAAAAGAAAAATGGAAATCTAAACCCGACCTTCTTCAAATTGGCTTTAAATTTGGGGTAATTGGACTGAAAAAGCTGAAATTTCAAGTTTTAGCCCCATGAGTGTTCGCGCTACGACATACCCTTTTTTGGAAAGGAAATTGCATTGAGCAATTATGCAGGAGCAATTTGAAGTTTGACCTTTTGATCTTTACTGTGACCCTGAATTTAACCTTGTGTTTTCTACATCAAAAAAGTTACAGGTATAATGTTTTTTGTTTGCTTTCTAGCTCTTCTCAAAGTTGGCTCACTTGATGCAAAAATGTGATGTCCCAATGCAATTTACTATAAATCTGTCTATAAATCTATACGTAGATTTAAGCACTGGATTTTATTCTCATGACATGCATGAACAACCAACCAATCCAGTAAGCACTGCCCCTTGATATTGACCTACAATGTATCAAAGCTACACACATCCGTCACACATGCCAGACTTGTCAGAGCAGTCGCGGCTGTGATTGGTCAATGCATTATGGGGGTGGGGCCTAATGGATCCATCTATGCATGTTAATACTAATAGTTAAGACTACGAGCATGAGCCATCCACATCAAAATGGAAGTTTCCTGAGCGATCAAAGAATCAGGGCTGTAGTCGAGTCCATCACCAAGTCCATCACAAACCCTCCAGTCCTAATTGCAATCACAAGCTATTCAAATGAGCTTTGACAAAGGCATTCCTTTGTCATTGTTCATCAAGTTACTTGTGACTGGCTTTATGAAAGGACTTGTGACTGGACTTGCGAAAGGACTTTTGAAAGGACTTGTATCGACTTGACTACAGCCCTGCAAAGAACATCATAAAATGTTTGGATCGTTTCGGTTTACAAGGAACTCATTGTGTTAAATGTGTGCTGTGATTCTCTTTATAGCCTGTGCCGATCACTTATGACCACACGATAGATGAGAGAGAACACACAGTCGAGCAATGGAAAGGTAAACATGCTTGAAGTTTTTAAAGTTTGGCAGAATGGATAGTTTGGTAGAGTACAGCCATAATAAATCAGAGCTGTAGTAGAGTCCCTGCAAGACCTTTCGCAAGTCCAGTCAGAAGTCCTTTCATAAAGCCGGTCACAAGTAACCGAATGAACAATGACAAAGGAATGCCTTTGTCAAAGCTCATTTGAATAGCTTGTGATTGAAATAAGGAACTGGAGTGCTTGTGATGGACTTGTGATGGACTTGTGATGGACTTGTGATGGACTTGTGATGGACTTGTGATGGACTTGTGATGGACTCGACTACAGCCCTATAATAAATACTAATAAGTAGCTTGTGGATAAACTCTATTGCCCAAAAGTTAACATGTCATTTATACATGTAATGACTGGCGTTTTTTTTTCTGTCACTGCAGCCCTTATATACCAGGAGGTGATGTCGTTTATGTTAGGTTCTGGGGTCTACGTCGGTGTAGGAAACTGCAGAGATTCAGAATGTAAGTACAAAACAGTTCCATTTCTTGCAATCGAGTCTGAAATGATTTCCTGGACAAACGTTTTTAAACGCCAACTTACTTTAAGTGTCATAAACCCTCCTATAGTTATAACTATCACAGCCTATCAAAAACGCTACCCACCAACTCTCACAGCTTGTGTGTGTTTCACTTGATAGGTTTTGATATATAGGGTAGTTGGCTCCATTTTGGCCCAGAGAGAGGGAGTGTTAATGCATTAATTGTGAGACACATTTTTCATACAATAATAATAATTGTTATGCTTATATAGCGCTTTCCATCTTATCAACGATCTCAAAGCGTTCATTAGGCCCTGGACCACGCGGCAGCCGATATTAGCGCTCAATTGGTCTTGACCCTCTCAGGTACCCATTTATACTCCTGGGTGGAGAGAGGAAATTGTAGTCAAGTGTCTTTCCCAAGGGCACAAACACCATGTTCTTGGCAGGGTTCAAACCCACGTACCATCGTACATGAGTCGAACACCGTAACCACTAGGCCATGGCATTCTACATATGATAAACAACTATTGTAATAAGCCAGTTCGGTATTTCAACTACGCATGTGCACAATGACATTGTGTCTGAATGACCCGTGTGACTGAACGCAAAAGGTGGTCGCACAATGCGCACGTGTTAAATTCAATCAGAATGGTCGTTCACGTAACATGGCGTGACAATTTTGTCCGAATAACCTTTGACCCTTGAGATACCGAACTGACTTATTCAAAAGTTGACAAAGTTTTGCTTGTTACTATTGTGTGAAATGGCCTTGATAAACAAAACAATGTAATACAAATTTGTTTTTTGGGAGGGAAATGGATTGGCAATTTAATTTGTCCAGTCGTTAATCTTTTCAGTCCAGTATCCAGGATATTATACAAATAATGAATGTTTATGAGTGCGATGGTAAGAATAATTTCATGAGGTGACAGATAGAATGTTCCATTCCACGAGGCGAAGCCGAGTGGAATGGGACATTCCATCCGTCACCGAATGGAATTATTCTTACCATTGCATGAATGTGAAACATAAATTTAAGTTGTTTTATACAACACCTGAATAAATCCGACAGATTGCATGCATGGATTTCTTGGTGTACAACGTGCCGTTTACCTTCTCAGTCGTGCATAAAACCGCGACAAAAAGTGGTCCAGTTAAAGCTTTAATTGTTGTTCCTGCGTGTCTTGCAAATTCCTCTAATCGTTTGACTGCATATTTAATTTGTCTCTTTGTGTTAGCAGCGTCAGCAGCGTCAGCAGCGTCAGCAGCGTCAGCATCGCCTACGAGTTCCAATATTTCGTCAACTGTTAGGAAAACAAACCGCGGTTCGGAAACACCGTCCGCCATTTTGTGTGAATGACAGCCTAGACTGGTTCCTGGTCCCCATGTGTATATAATATACATTTGAAGTCCGAAGGACAATGGAGGGACCAGGAATCATTCAAATGACAGCCGTGTTGTAGCGGCGGGGAAGTTCTATCAAACGCGTATACCGTTTGATAGAACCATGTGATATAACTTTTTTGGCGGTGCGGGTTCGCGTCGTGCGATGGGACGAATAATTCAATGCACGTGATCGACGATCCACCAATCGGATGGCTGAGATTTATTCAGGTGTTGTATAATCTGGTTTGTCACACACCTTCAGATCCTGCACCCAGGATATCCTTGGCTGTGTAGATATGGACTCAAAGTATGTGGGATCTGTTGGCCAAGTATATGGTGTGGTAAATAGACCAAGCTGAACAAACATAAAAAATAAATTAGAACAGAGATGTTTTTTCACACAGGCTCTCGGAAAGCACCGAGTATACAGTGCTTATTATATTACGTCGGGACAGGGCAAAAGAGAAAACATCTCTTTTCTTAATTACATCATCACCAACTTTGCGTTGGAGAAGAGTAAGTAAACATTGCCTAAAAAAACAAGACTTTGCAAGAAATACCAAGACTCTGTTATTTTACAGTCTTTCTCCATTCTCTGTCAACAGCCATGGAACACTGCGGAGCTGAGCTTGATCTTGCCCTGGCGGCAGCAGGTAGTGTGACAACAAGTGCGTCACACAATGTATCACATAATGTATCACACGGTGCGGCACAGTCGACCTCCAACAGCGCATCCAATAGTATGTACAATGCCCACGGAGCATACTAGCCATTTATGTCTGCAGCTACAACCATCAAAAGGTTTTATGAACTCGTATATTCCACACACAAAAAGAAGAAAAAAAAAGAGTTAAAATGCATACAGTGGAGGTCATTTGCATATGTGACCCGCTCCAGAAAAAGGTGATATAAGTTGCGCTATGCATTTACGTGTAATAGCCCTTTCAATGTTGAGAGGGTGAAATTTTTCGGCAAAATTCATTTTTTGTTTTGTCTTTAATGACATCTTAAATATCGAAAGTTTCAGGTTTAGTGCACAACAATGTTGATGTCAGTGAATAAAGTGAAAAAAAATAACCTTTTTAGAGTGCATTGTTCCATTGCATTGTATTAGAACTAGCTATTTCAAAGCCTATTTTCTCTGTTGTGCAATTTGAACTCCATAGAACTAATTAATATGCAAAAACATGGTATCTCCAGATTGGAAAGGGCTTTGGAGCTCTATCAAATGAAAGTTTACATTTCGGGCTTTCCAAACATACAAAAAACTCACTTTTCATATTTTGCGACATAATATACCTTTTTCAAGAGCAAGTCACATATGACCTTTAAACTTGAAGAGATACCGACTGAACTTTTGCCTGGAAATGGACGGTGCTTGTATTTAAATCACTGTGAAAGAACGGAGGAATCTCTTCGAGACACAGTAAGTGAAAAGTGTTGAAGTTGTACGCAATTTGTACTTGTTGGGCGTGAACAGCTTTTGTTTGCTGCACTGAGTGATTTAACTGTTGCATCCACACAGTAAATAATTGTGTGGATGACATTGGGTGTGTGCTGTATAGAGAAAAAAAATCATTGTGCTTTAAATGTCAGTAACTGCTCCATCGTAAAACTGACAAGTTTTGTCGGTCTAATTGGACAAGTTTCCTTGTTGATTGTGTATCTGCAGAGAAAGTCACTGCTTTTTCTGTCCTCCAATAAGCTACGAAAAAGAAAGATGTCTATCTGAAACTGTCCTAAAAGTTTGTTGGATTTTAAGAGGAAAGAATTACTTCATCCCAGCAACTTTGATATAAATTGTTGTGAGTAAAGCTGTGGAAAGAGTACAAAATTCCTGGCTTCTCTGTCCCCAAAACAAGACGTTGCCAGAATATTCTTCTTGATTTTAGCAACTGTACGCACACAGATTCAGTCGTAGTTCATGTACATTTTGTAGTTTCCATTTAACCCCAGTTGACGTTCTATTCAGTCATACGGTAAATTGAAGTGTACAAAAACTGCAGAACTGAAAATCCTCTTTTAGGCAGATTTTGGTAAACACCACCTAGTTGTATGACTCTTCCAAAGTTAAAATCTTCTACTTAAGGTCACAATTCTGTGGTTATATGAGAAGTCCTACACTAACTGAGTGAGTATTAAATGCTGGAATCGGCATCTCTGTAAGTGAAATTGCCTTGCCCTTCCCTTGATCCTGGTGTTGATAAACACAATTGACTGCAAATGTAACCATAAATTCTCGGCTTCAGAAAATCAAGAAATTTGAGCAGGGTTGTGGTCTCACAGAGTGTATAGAAATGGAGGAAGACTGATGATTACAGCAATCTGAATGTATGAACGATTTCAAAATGGGGCATTATGGGTGCAGTGCTTTGCATAAATCGCTCAAATCAGTCATCTGTTACGACTCTGTCTTTACGCAAGACACTTGGCAGCATTAGGTCATTATAAAACTGATGCTTTCCATGCAGCACTGATTTCTGCACAAGTATATTTGCTGCCCTCCAGTGTTGGTAAATAGCAGAATTATCAAATGGGTATTGGCTTGGAGTGAGTGGATTGGTCATGTGTGGTTCAGCCACAGAGTAATAATATAAAAAAAAAAAACTAGGTGTACATGCCGGTGTGAGTAATGCAAAAAGTGTTGTTCCCTACTGCTGTTTGCTGGCGGTGGTGTGGTCAGAATGTATAACTACAATATGAATTTGCATTGCACAATTGGTAAATTCCGGTATCTATGAACTTCAAAAACAACCCTAAAATGTCCCCTAAAATGATTGGGATATTTGTGGTCACTTTCGTCTTGGACAAGACACATGTATGTATGATCATGAGAATTTAAAATAGGATATATTCTTAAAACTTTGTAAAAGTTGTTATCATGAAAACAGAAATAGATGTAATTTTTTTTTCCAAATGCCTTTTTGTTTTATTTTGACAGAGTACAGCATTTTGTACCCATTAACTTATGTGGAAATTTGATATGTACAATAAGTGTACAGTGGTGTGCAAAATTATTCAAACACTTGACATATCTGAAGAAATTGATATTTAATGCCTTACAATGCCCGGTTTACATTTTTCATCTGTATTAAATGGAAAGGTACATGTAATTGTTGTAACCATAGCTCACATTAGTATCTGCTTTTTTTATCAAACTTTACTCTAATATTTGGTGTGTCCACCCTTGGCAGCAATCACTGCGGCACATCTTTCGGGCATAGTGTCTATATATTTCCTGAGAGTTTCTACACTAATGCTGTTCCAAGTCTGCTGAAGTTCATTCCAGAGGGTTTCATTTGAATGTACATTGGCATATTGATTACCATTTCATCACAAACAACTAAAATACCTAAAATATGCCAAGTGTTCGAATAATTTTGCACACCACTGTACATATTAATTAAGAATCTTTGTGTGTGTTTGTTTTTTGTGTGTGCTTGTTTTTTGTGTGTGCGTGTGTGTTTTTTTCTTACCTTTTAAAATCAGACTAGAGATTGGCTTGGTGCAAGACAACATTCACAACCCCAGCAGTATTTATGGCTTAGTGGGTCAGAGAACCATACCACACCAGGTATCAGATCCGTGTAGTGTCTTACTGAATAAGAGAGCAGATTTCTGTCAGGTGCTTTCCAGTTTCTGCAAGTTTTTCACTGTTTTTTTTGCTGTTTTTGTTTAAAAGAAAATTGGCCTAAACGGGAAGCAACGGCTATCAGTTTGTAACATTTATGTTGAACCTTCTTGTCTTTGTTTTTTCCCTCTCTCTCTCTCAGACCCAATAAAATACATGCTTTTTCCACATTCACCTTTCTAGTTTGTGCGTCAACATAAGACATTCATACCATGAACAAAGAAGAAGGAATTTCTGTTTGTAACCACAGATGGCATTGTGTGCCACAGGAATACATATCTCATTTGCATTACCAATCAGCAAAATTGTATAATTCCAAACGATCTTGTATGGTGAAGACCTGTATGAAGTGAACAGCCTACAGGGAAGGTTAGGGTTAGGGTTAGAAGCCGGATGACGGATGACGTCTATAGGTGCCTAAAAAAATTACCACCAGGCCGGATAATGTCTATACACGCCTTTCTCTGCATTTGCAATCCATTGTTGGATTATTGTGTATGTTATGCTTGGCTGCACAAGCCTCTTGTGTCCATTCGCTTGGCTGCACAGCCCCGGTACCCCCTTATATATATAAAACCGTACTCAAGGGGTTAATATCGAGTTTTCATTTGGGCAGTTGAACCTCTCTACTGTCTCTAAGCTGTTGATGGTTCAGTTTTGTAAGATCTGGGTTTGATTGATTGTGAACAGTATGTGGGCATGTACAGGTTCCGTATTTACGTCCGAGGACAAGAGGAGAAAGAAAATACAAAGGAACCTTTCTTGTCCTCGCAAGTCGGTCTTTTGTTGAAATCGGTCCTCGGACGTAAACAAAAAAGTGCTTAGTCTATGGTTATATTAAAGGAACAATAGGAAACACAAAGCATTGTCCTTGGAGGTATTGGGAAAGTACGACTATGTTGTGTATTTCTGGATTATATGTGACTAACTGGCTCTTGATGTTACATACATATATGCACACAAAGAAACATGCAATGCTTATTCGTCAGTATGGTGACTCAAGCCTGTTAGAGCAGAAAGGGCAGGAATGTAGTCCAGGAACAGGACAGAACATTTTATGCATAATTCTCACACAGCGTTGAGAGAATGCACTTGAGTATTGAAATGTAAAGACTTCTGTGCATGTTGAAAGTCTTTAGTGTTGTAAAGCTGCCGTGGTTGTATGTTGTTTTTCGTTCTCCAGTTGTCTTCCATTTGAAATAGTTTGTCAAAAGTTTGGAAGAACAACGGATATTTTCTGGGTTACATGTTGCTAATTTATATAGTGGCCCAAGGGAGAGTGCTGTTTTGTTCTTTTGTTTAAATACTGTATCTAATTCTGAGAACTGTTGGAATATCATCCATAATTGCATCATTGTTTATTGTGGCAAATCGAAAAATAGTATGTTCATGCTTTTATCGAGTTGGTCTAACCACCTTTGCCCGTTTAGTGGAAGACAGGACATGAGCTGATATGAGTGTTTTCACGGCACCTTAAGGGTGCCAGTCTATATTGGTAACAGCCCTGACTGTGTGATATACGTAAACTTGTACTTAATACAGATGGCAGTTGGTGGGCCATTGAAAGTGATATTACAAAATGTGTCAGTAAGAATGTGACTTTGGAGCTGTCGGAAAGTTGCAATGTACAGGCCGTGCTTGTACCAAACTTTGCTTGTAAAATGAGAAAGATTTTCATTCCAGTCTGTTTAGCAAGTGGGTGTGGTTCTATTGGGAATGGGGAAGCTGTTGCTGTCTCCCCCCCCCCCACCACCCCCACCCCCAACCCCACCCCCTAAAAAAAAAAAAAATATAAAAAAAAAAATATAAAAAAGTTGCTTTTGTTTTGTAGGGTTTTGTAAAAAAGAAATTTCTTTTTTAGTATGTTTGAAATTTATAAAAAGTTGGAAATCTGGTTTAACAAACAGTATAAATTCACCCCTTTCCTGATCTTTTAATCTACATGTAAAACTGCACCAGACAGCTGCATGTATTAACATTGGCCAATGAAGGTGTAGTATTGTGGCCATGTGGCATTTTTTGCAAATTGTCAATTGTCTGGATGCAGTAACCTAAAATCAGCATGTGTTCAGTCTTAACCAATCTGTGAAGAGATCTCACACCTCTTTTACAAGGTGGAGAGTAGTATGTATTGTGTGGCTACAGAGCTAATTTGCAGAGTGGTTCAATTTTGTATGATGTTAAATGATGATGATTGAAAAATTGGCGGATAGCCAGCTTGGCCGGTAATTAGCTTGGCTGGTAACCAGTTTTGCATTGAAGCTCTTGTAAAAACACCAACTCAAGCCAAAACGCCATCTCAAGGTCATTTTCAAACAAATGTCATACTGATGCATATCACTTTCCTCCTTCGCTGCTTCACTATTTTATTCTTAATAATATATTACTTGGAATTTCCAACATTCTGTTATGAAATAACAGCCAAGGGGTATATTTGTTTGCCAAAGTTCTTTTTTCTTTATTTTAAATTAGCCAGCACTGGATTTTTGAATAATAGTAGACATTTTGGAACTTTTATCAAAGACAAAATGGCATTCCTGCAGATTCGTCGTCTTGCCGATATTCAAAAAGAAAAACAGGAGCTTTTTTTTTTTTTCAGATTGTAAATGCGGTTGAGATGATACATCTCATGGTTATTTTTTTCTGGTTTAAATATTCATTTTGTATTTTGTTTGTATCCGCCTGCACTTGGCTGAACTGGACCGTTGATATTTTATTTCTTTCCTGTGTAAAGTGTATATAAATTAGCTTATAGTAAAACCAGTGCGGAGTGGCTCTTTGAATATTGTGTCTTTGTGGTAAACAGCTTGAGGTATGAAAAGGTCATGATCCACATGGTTACTGTCTCTTGGGGGGTGCTTCACAACTCTGTCAGATTACATTTAGGTCATATCCCAATCTGGTACTAATGGCTATGGCTTAGATTTTTGCCATTGGTGCACTTTGGTGAATAGCAGTAGACAAAAATGCCCTTTTCGGACATGGCCTTGCTCGGGCTATTCAGACATCATTTTTAAGATGGCTGCCACATTGGTGTTGTGAATGTTAAATGGCTTTAAAACCTGGATGTCATTAGCCATTAATTTGCAGTTTTTAACTTTTAGATGCAGTTGACAGTTAAAGGCTTAACGTTTCCTGTGCTTTAAACACAAACCGAATTAAAAAATGGAAGGCAAACATCAGGATATTAATCGATTTTCGCGGTTCCTTGAAGAGATGTTTTAATTATCAGCTAGATTTCTGTGGCCACAATACGGAAATAATGACTGGTGGTTCAGCCTGTTGGAGTGTCTAACAGGCCATTTCATTTGTCTTTTGGCCTGTCAAATGCCACCGTAATGTGGCTGGTGGCCACTTTCTCTTGGTGATCTAATGGATTCACACCAAAGCTAATTTAAGTGGCCACAGTTGTCGGGCAGTCTGGACTGTTAACTTACGTGAACAGGCTGTGACTGGTCAGAGTTAACTGATGATGTTGACCTCTTAGGTAGCCACTTTTGAAATGTTTGCTTGTACAAACAAACTTGAAATTGAAAAACACCACAATGAAAAGGATACTGTTTGAAGATGCTATCCAGGCCCCAAAGACTGGCCACATTTAAATTGTGGCCACCATTTTGTAGGCCATATTGGCTAGTAGAGAGTACCCCATGGAGACTTAACCATGTGAAGTGTTGTCATAAGCCTGGTTAGATCCACTTTTCAGGTTTGTTTAATTTTGTCCATCATTGATTGTGCTGGCATCTCAGACTAGCTTCAAAGGAGATAAAGGGTTCCAGGCTATCCTTACCATGTAGCAGCGTTTATGTGAAACTTTAGCCGAGTCCAAAATGGACTTCCAGAGCTACGACTACATCTATTGTCAGCATGTGCCCGCATATTTGATACCGGTCAAAGACCTAGACCTGGCTCTAGACACACGATTCGATGCGGCCTTATTTCATTCATACAAATGTCAGAATCGATATTTCCAGCCTGGTTTATCTCATCTCTTCGCAAACCTGAGAAATATGAATCTCACCAGGCTAAGTTGAAAAAGAATAACAAAAAGGTGTTACCAGAAGTGTTGTATGTATGTATGTAATACAGTACTTGTCCTTGTGTATGTTGGATATACATATATAAAAAACCAGATGGTTTCTGTGTATGAATCAATGAACTTCTTGTTATAAGCTGGTTTAAAATTTGATCCTTTATAAAAAGTACTGTAGTAGTACTCTACTACTGGTAGTACTACATTAACTACATTGATGTAAAAATGGTTAAGTAAAAACTACATTGATGTAGTACTTTTGTTAGTAGTACTTGTTGATAAAGCCACACCCTAGTCAGGTACTGCTTAACTTCTTCTTGTAGTACTTTTGTGCAGTATTGGTACTAGTATGGTACTTTTTCTGAGGATAGGAGCCAGATTTTGAAGCATCTTGCTGACCACAAAGTAGGTTGTTAAATAAATCTATAATGTGAACAGTGAAAAAAAAGCCAGGTTTGCAGTCATTTTTTAAAATGTTGTCCGAGTGTATGTAAAGTTATATTCCTTCCTTATCCTCATTTATTTATACCATTACAGCTTTTCACATTGGTGCACATTAACTTTCTAATCAGAGAGTTGTTATTGAGTATAAAACCTTTTCTAAAAAAGAATTGCACCACCGTCCATTGATAAATTCCAGAAATTGAACATGCAGCTTGTGATGACCTAGTTGTGTTCATTGAACAAGATTTCTTATTGCAGTGATTTTTTTTAACAAGATTTTAACCGAAAATTTGGACAACACACCTCCAGCTGTGATTCGACCCATTGCGAGTATGGCACCTGACTCTGTCTCGGTGGGATGAACAAGGGTGACTGGCCCTAATTGAGGTACCACCCCCCCCCCCCCCCCCCCCCTCCAGGAGGTGAGATGAGGCACTCGACCCCCGTGTGAGATGAGGCACGTCACTTAATTAACTCTCGGATGAGGTGAGGCACTCACCCCTATGTGAGATGATGAATTCACCCAAAGATGAGGTTAGGTACAGGTGAGGTGATCTGATTTCAATTAGATCATACTTCTGTCCAACCTTGTCTTTCGTAAGATGCCCTGGAGTACATTTGTATTGGGAGGTACTTGTCCTGGGTTACTTGGGGCCAGCTGCTAAAAAGCTCAATCTCTGTAGAGTTGGTCCTCCCAGTCCCTGGGAGGTACTGAAATAATCCCATTTGTCATCTGAAACCGGTCCTAGTTTCTGTACAAGGAGCCCCTTGGTACGTCGAACACCCTGTACCATACTAAAAACTGAGCTGAAGCCAAGATTACGCATCCCTGTCTTCCGCGTGGTACCTGGGCCTGATTAACTGCGGCGGATCTCCAGGCTTACCCACATACCGATTGTGGGTACGTTTAAAACTATCTTCGTGGTTGGACAGTGGTTTTTTGTCTATTTATACGGCCCTCGTCAGTGAGCGCGGCACAGTGTCTCATGCAAGATGTGTTGTAAAGGTTTTAGCAGCTCAAAGCACACTGTGGCAATTGTCAAGGTGTGTTTTTGTGGGTAACCTTAACGAAGCTGTGGTTGTGTGAACATCAAGGCAGCACTCTGAATGACTGCGTTGATCCCTGTAGAAATGGGGAAGCCAAATGCTGTTTGAAATGTCAGAAAACATGACTTTCCATCCTGTCTCGGTCAACATTTAATCTCCATGTTGAAAAGCTTATCCTGGTTCCAATGGCAGACTGTGTGATGCCGCCATTGTCTTTGGTTGAGTCAGATTCTTGACATCTTCATTAACTGTGAGCTTGTCAGTTTGAGAAACATGCATGTATCACCTTTCACAGTACACAGAGCATAACGCACTCTCACGCCATCTCCAGATTGAAGAATCATGCTATAATTTGCTAAAAAACTTTTGTGGAAATGTTAGATCTATCCTTCCCACCCAAAAGGGGGTGGGGATGTCAATTTCACCCCCTTCAACCCCCTTGATTAGCTTCTAAAAGTGTGAAAACAAATGCCTCTTAGATTGAAGTGATGTAGGTAGTAATGAAAGACCCCCCCCCCCCCCCCCCCCCCCCCACCCCGTTTGAGTCATGTGCGTACTCATGCTGCGAGGTGAACTCCGTGCTACAGTTGGTGACATAAGTTGAATTATAGCCAACTAAGAGTTTACCCTTTGTGTTAAAGTGATTGGCATAGAAATGTTATACCCAAACTGTAACATTGTTCCCAACTATGGTCATTTGGCCTGCCCAAGGAGTTGTGTACATAAAACCGAGGGGCCATACCCGCTGAAGTGTTGAGGCTACAGTTGGGGCGTAACCAAAATAACTAAGCTCCCCAGCATCCAGAGACAATGCCTTGAAGGTGCACTGAACCCAGTGAACTCTGTAGCAGATCCACGTCGTGCTGGATGCTCCTCCAAGTACAAGTCTTGTGTTTGTCAAGACGGAAGGGAAATGTGGCACGTCATTGGACTTGTCATTGGCCCTGGGGGAGGAGGTGGGGGGCAGGGGTTGAGAAACAGGATAGAGTGGGGAAGGGAAGAGGTGACCATGGGAAGTTTTAAAGGCTCTGTCAACTTGCGGTCGGAGATCAGGTGTCATCACCGTGTTCACAGGAAGGTAACACCTTAGTAATACCCGATGGTCAATTTAATCACAGACTGAGATTTAATGGCCAATTTCTGTCATGTTTGCAGTGGCTGTTGAGTTTAACACTGTACCAATGTGAGTTGTTTTGATCAGTGTTCAATTTGACAGACAAACACAGTGCATGCAGGGGGGGGGGGGGGGGGGGGGGGGGGTGTGGGGGGGGGTTGGGGGTTGGGGGTCTAGGTTAGGTTAACCACTGATCTCTATACACTGATTGGCAGCGCACCAGTGATTGCGTATGCGTGAATTGAAGCCACCCGCGCGGCCATCTTGCCGTTTTCCAAGCTCCAGGCTTCAGCTCCGTCTCCAACTTCAGCCCATTCACAAACTACATGCATGGATGCAGTTTGGCAATGGGCTGAATTCGGAGACGGAGCTGAAGCCAGGGGCTTGAAAACTGCCATTGTTTTGAATATAGCAAGATGGCCGCGCGGTGCTTCAATCGCGGAGCTTCGCAGCCAATCCAGTTTGTAGAGATCAGTGGGGTAACACAAACAGCTTATTCAGAAACCCAGAAAGCTGATTCTCCACATGATGCACCCTTTAATTTGCTCTGTCACTCCCCCTCACCTTCCCCTCCCTCCCCTCCCCCTCCCCTCCCCCTCCCCCTCTCCCCCTCCCCTCCCCCCCCCCCCCTTTTTGAGGAGGGAGGGTTTGGGATGTGCCTGGCCTGGTAAAGCCCCCATTTTCCTTCCTCCATGGTACATCTAATGCAAATGTCCCTATGCCTGACAACACAACGGTGCATTTTAAGTGTTTGTACTGCGTTTCGTTTTTTTTAATGGAAAGTTACAATATAACCTCAAAATCAGCACTTTTTGGTTTCTCAAACACAAATCTGGGGGGGGGGGGGATCTAATGGCCCCACCCCCCCCCGGTCAAAAAGTGGGGTGGGGGGGGGGGGGGGGGGGGGGGGGGGTTATATCCCCCCCCCCCCCAAGATTTACGCCCATGAGTAAAGCCTTTGTTGTGGGAGCTTGCGGTCGGATCGGATCGCGATCTGGATGCGAGAGGGCGCTATTATATATTAATAATACTGGCGAACCGCGATGTATGAACGGTCGGCGTCAAAAAGGTAATCCGAAAATTTGTTATTATGTTGAAGTTTCGATTTTGATCACTCTTAATATCGGTTGTAGCAAAAAGGATGGTATGTTTAACATTCCATCAATACTTTCCTTACATAGTACCACCATTTGTTGGCTATCGTTTGATGTAGCAAATTAGCATGGTTAATTACGGAAGAAATACACGGATCAGCCTACACCGTACACAGTGACGTGTGTGTATGCGAAATTGTGCATTATGCCATTAGCTATTTTCCCAAATGGATAATTAGCTGATAGGCTAATAATAATACCAGCAAAACGTTAGGTGCCAACACAGATAAACTGCCAATTCAAGAGAATATAATGACATTTTTAACAAATTTAAATGGCAGTGGTGACGGCAAAATAACGGAAAGATTTTACTTTAAAATAAATAAATAAATACCCCCCACCAAAATCGGTCAAGAACAGCAAAATCTTGGAAAATAACCAACCCTCCTTGATAGCAACTGTCTAAACATGTGTCACAACCTGTTATTTCAAGATTTATTTCAGCAAAATCTGAAAGAAATTAGGAAGAAATCAACATGTATGTGCACACTTTGGAGTGACTATACTGTACATATGTACTAGTCCGAGTAACTTGTTGGACCCTTTATCGCCTTTTTTAACATTTGTGACCTGCTCTGCAAAAAGGGCACATACATAAGTCGCTGTATGCTTTTACGAGTTATGGGCCGTTCAATGTGAAGAGGGTGAAAAATTCTTCAAACAAGTGATTTTGAAGGGAGGGAATTTTTTGCATCTTTCATAACCAAAATCTTTGATTTTAGTGAATAAAGTTGGAAAAAGAATGTGTTTTTGTCAAGTGCTTCCATCTATAAACCTTTTCGACATTCTCAATGCATTGTGGGTTTGGAGGCCAAACAAACCATGTCATTTATACACAAACCTATGGCACTGTGAACCAGTCCAAATATTAATTGATTTTATGCTAAATATCTGTCACGAGTTGAGCGATACCCTTTTCACATATATCTTTGCATGGAACATAAGGAAAATAATAACCAGAGAAATACATTTTAAATGGCAATGAAAATAAAGGAAATAATTGGGCAATCCCTGATCCCTCTCAGGGTACCAGTTACTGATAAATGCAAATTTCTGGAAAAAGAACACCTAATAATGTCACATTATTAGCCAATCAGAAGAGGATTTTTGCAGCCATGACAACGAACATGTGACCAATGTGACCAATCACGTCCGTTCTAATGTGCTTGCTCTTCTAATGCCAGTTAGGACTGATGCAGTTCCCATGATGCTTTGAGAATGTCGAGAAGGTTTATTGCTTTGCTTTTTGTTTTTTTTAAATGGCTTGTTTCTCCTTAAGTCATTTCAAGAAATTCCTGAAAACAAATGCAAAATGCTATCATATGAAAGCTTATAAAATGGCCTTTCCAGCTATATATAAAACACTATTTTCAAATTTGGCAACATAATATAGGTGCCCTTTTTGCAGAGCGGGTCACATTTGGACATGATCTGGCGATAGTAGGGTCCAAGCAAGTCTGCAGTAAAAAGTGGTGATTCCGAAAATATGTCTGAAATCCCAACCACTGCCAACAAAAACATCCCATTTCACCCTTAAAACGACCACCAAAATACTAGATACGCCACCTCAGATACAAGTAGAGTTCCATGATTATGATGAAGGTACTAAGGTTCACTTACCATCCGGATAAAAAGTGAAATTTACCATTCAATTCCGGAGAGCCCCCGCAGGACATGTCTTTTCGCTGTCTGTGTACATGGCGTTCAAATCGTGACCCCTCGACCTTACATGATGACACGCACACCGTGCGATAAGCCGTATGCCGGTGACTGTTTCATAAAAGGTGCAACGGACGTGTCGGTCTGATTGGAGGCCGCTGCACACCGTCTTTATAATAATGGAGATCAATTCCGCACACGCCCGTATACCGCGCTACCGACTATTGTACCGTTCAGGAAACGGTCACCGGTGGCATACGATAAGCCGCGTGATGCCAACCTCGTTCCCAAGGCTTACTTTATAGAGAGCAACTGTGGTGTCGGTGAGGGCGGTGCTCGACACCATGGGAACGAGGTTAAAGCGATGCATTATGCATGCACACGCGGGACTGACATCACGCCAGGTCAAGCAGGTCAAGATATTTAAATCTACAGTCTTAGCGCAAGATATATGAGATAACGTCCTGCAGGGGCTCTCCGGAATTGAACGGTAAATTTCACTTTTTATCCGGATGGTAAGTGAACTCTACTTGTATCTGAGGTGGCGTATCTAGTATTTTGGTGGTCGTTTTAAGGGTGAAATGGGATGTTTTTGTTGGCAGTGGTTGGGATTTCAGACATATTTTTGGAATCACCACTTTTTACTGCAGACTTGCTTGGACCCTACTATCGCCAGATCATGTCCAAATGTTTAAAAAGGCGATAAAGGGTCCAAGTTACTCGGACTACATATGTACATGGTGCCAACTGCCAAGAACTTTTAACACAGAAAACACAAACTTTCTTCCCCTATATTGCACAAAATTCTCAAAATTAAAGGTTGTGCCAAGTGTTTATACAATTATGAACACAAATGGATGGTTATTTTCCAAGATTTGCTGTTTCTAACTGATTTTGGTTGGGGGTAATAAAGTAAAATCTTTCCACTCTTTCCAGGGGAGAAAAAAAAGCAAATTTCTAAGGCTTGATGTAGGGTCAACTGCTCAACCGCCCCCCCCCCCCCCCCCCCCTCCCGAGGCAAACACACTATCCACTAGGCTACGGCTCAGCTCGACGGATGGAACAAATTGTAATTGCATATAGCTCTACAAATATGATGAGTGAATATATCATTGATATTATAAACCAGTCAGAGAAGACAAATGCCGAAATATAATTTCCGGTCATTTTGCTTTCACTGCCTGAATATTTACTAACAATTTAACCAATTCTGTAGGCAAACAATGGATTGAATATGCGCAGGAATGCGCATATAGATGACAACTGGCCAGGTGGTCTAAACCGCGGCTATGGCCTTTGTCCGTATTCAATGGGTTAAATACTTGCATTGCTTTCCTCAGGCCATGCGGTAGTCCATGCCTTGATGATGAAATGTACATTTGTAAATGGAAGAAGCACTCTACAGTTGAAATTACAATGAACCTGACAATCACGCAGGGTGGATGCCCTGAGTGCTTCCTTACTTCAAGAGAGCCACAACTGAGTCGACACGTTGTAGATGGTTCAGGTAAGAATGTCATCTATCATAAATTGAAGTCAATGTGTCCAATTTTACTCATGTAGTTTTGAAGAAAAAAAATCCAGATTTGATTTGTCAGCTTCAGGGTCTTGTCCATATTCCTGTCCAAAAAAGTTTTTAGCTTGTGCATGGGTGACACCTAGACAATGACTCCGTATAGTCTGTTACACCTTAAGCCGCTGAAATTCGCTGAACTTAACTTTTTGTAAGAGCAGCATTTTAATGTAAAAAAGGGCATTACATTTTCATAAAAAATGGAGTTAGTGTGTGCCAGTCTATTAGACAGGTGTCTAGATGAAACTATGCAATCTGATTATCTCCTTTTTAAAGATTCCTAGCAGAGAAAAAATCCACTTGAAACAATTTATAGTTATCCTGGGGACTGGAAATTGACCATGGGCAGGTTTTTAAGAGAGTTTTGTTTCAGAATTCAGTGCTTTGGTTTGCAAGGCAGTTCCAGTCTCTTTAATCATTCCACGTATTGGAGAAGCTTACAGGGCGGTATGCATATATTGCCAACCCCAGCGTGCCTGTAGCTCATTATTATACAGAGGGATTGGTCATAACATGTCATATCCTCCCAATAGATGCTGCCGATAGAGCAACAGACGGCATACACGTAGTCCCTGAACAGTCACACGCGCACACTGTCTTGAACCTACCGAGGCTGTCAACCCACCCCCCCCCCCACAAACCCACAAACCCACAATCGTATGACGACTCAAACCACAAACCCGTGGACCCTTTAAAAGTTTACAGGATCAACCGCAGTGGATCATAATCCCGAAGTCTTTTGCAACTGAGGAATACAAACTCCAAAAGGGAGTAGAACGAAACAGTCACTCGAGTCTATGACCCCAAATACGGCGAGTTTGCTAGCACTTGACGAATCGTGCTGAATAATTATCTGCGCCTGTGCTGTCTTGATTCTCTCCAGAGCTTTGGGTACAAGGTGCTCTTCTGCAAGGTTTTCTGCCGATTCACCACCATGTGGACCATCTATATGAGGACACGACCCAATTGGGAATCCGAGGCTTTTCAACCTGGTGTGATGTCTGCACACTTTTGGTCCATCAGAAACTAAAACCATGCACAAATATCTGGTAAGTACTTGCTACAGAGAATCTGCTCCTTAGTAGCCTTGATCAAGGCTGTCAAGCTTGTTCCCTATTTACGAGCAAGCGCCCAGCGCTGGCCTGGCCTACACATACATGCACGTACGTACGTACTCCCCCACACACATCTGTAAACAGTACGAAGAATACAGTACGTGTACGTGCCCAGTCTCTATACGTACACGCATAGTCGAGGCGAAAGACAGCCTTGACCCAACTGTGGCGGGTTTCTTATGTATTTCTTTACATTTTTGGCCGAAACTGGCCGAGCCAATTAAACCTTGTAAACTTTGACTCGAATATATGCATATGTCATCTCATTATCCAATGAGAGAAGACTGTTTACCATAGCGCATACTCATTATCATAGTGAGCAAACACGGTTGGGTCAAGGCTGTCTTTCGCCTCGACTATGCGTGTACGTATGGTGGTGACTGGGCCAAAGCTTGACAGCCTTGATCAAGGCTAGCTCCTTAGCAGTGATGGGGGCTTTCTTTTTGTGGTTGTAACTGACCACAGACCTCAAAGGTGTATTTTTACTGGATGGTTTGTGGTCTGGAGTCCTTAGCTAAAAATGCCTGGAAGAACTTGATGTATAGTGTATACACCTCCCCTCATCTAAAGGGTTACAGAAATCAAATCGGAAAAATGCTTTTAATGGTTCTGAAACATGCATGCAGAAGAAAGTACAGATTTAGATGTATTGCATTTTAATAGTTTATCGAGACTAAGGACATAACCCTCCTGTTCTCAGGGCCAAAATCGACCCAGCTGCTGTACAGATCAAAACCTATCAAATGGCAGATTGAAACACACACAAACTGTGAGAGTTGGTGTTTTTGATAGGCTGTAAAAATAACAAGGCGTGCCTGCCTCCCACAAAAATATATCTTTGGCTGTGATGGGGTGTGCCGTAAAAGAGCATTACTTATACTTGCTAAGCCCCTGCACAAACACACATCCTCACACATATGCACCCTTACAGGGTACTTCTATTGCAGACTTTACTTTCCTTCTATTATTCTCATTTGTCCCTATTGAAATCTCAAACTCTATAGCGTTTTGCTCGTGGGGCACCTAGATTTCTAAAGACTTCCTCGTCGGGCACCATTGTCCCCATTGTTACCTATTGTGCGAGGTACCTCCTAAGGGAGTATACATGTATGTGGGAACACACATGTGCACTGTGAGTGTTGTACATGGCTCTGCACATCTGGGGTATCACTGTCAATGTTTGTTTGTTTGTTTGTTTGGTTTTTTGTTTTTGTTACTGCAGGTGACTTCACAGTCAGTATATAGGGTATTTTTTATAGGCGGAGGCATGTCCATTGATTTTTTTCTGTTTCAAACTTTCAAGTCGCAATAAATATCTGTAGCTACATGTACAAACACCAAAATATATTTCTTATGCATTCATCATTGTGACAATGATTCATAATATTTTTCCCATTAATTTTTTATGAACCTTTAGAGTAGTCTCCTTAAGATCCATATCGAGTTCTTTAACCCAGTATTTTGATCTCTTAATATTTGCAGATATTCTTTTGATTTTGTGTGTGTGATGAAATCAAGAATTTTTTGAATTTCCATAGAAACTTTATCTTAACAATATTTAAGGTGTGGCAGATGTACATTTGTACAAAACTTGTTTTAAGTTATGCATTTGCATGCATATAAGTCTCGTTAAAAGCCAAGTACAGATCAGTTCAAACTTGAAATAATTGTGTAATTCATCTTGCACAATATTTCATTAGCTGAGGTAAACACCCGACTTGAATGAGTGTGTTTACCAGAAATTATTGCCTAAGTCATGTTGCGTAATCATGCAAAGTTTTGTGAAATCTTGCCAGGTTTATTGAGAAGTTTTTGTCGAGTTGTATACAGGTATGTGGCATTTCCTGCAACATGAAAGTGAATGTGTGCCGGTATACATTCTTATGTTTAGTCATTCATCTACCTCGTAAGAGTAGGCCTGCCACTGTGCATTTCCAGGGTAACTCTTGAGTTGACTTTGACAGGTGTAAAGAGGATGATTCATGAGATTTGTCACGTTCTTGCCTCGTCTTTCCTCCCCATATTGCACTCTCCAATGTCTTTTATTCTGTGTTCTTCCTTTTAAAATAAATTCCCATCATACCAAAGTTTTCAGAAATGTCCCCTTTGTTAATATATTTTGGTTAATATTTTGTTAATATACCTGCAGATCTACCGTGATGAAGACATGTTTTGAAAATGTTTTAAAAGTCAATAGAAATCAAAGTAGGAAATGGTTTGGAATTTAAAACAGTGCTAAAAATAATTTAGAAACAAGATTTTGATGCATTTTTGTGTTTTAGTAATGTATTAAGTCTAAGGACATGGGGGCGTGCTCCATCCCGCCCACACAAAATAGGGGGTTATTGGCTGTGACGTCATGGGTAATGAGAACATTGCTTGCCACACTCTACACTTGTAGACTAAGTTTTTACACGGTAGTGATGCCCAATCCGATGCTCGTCACTATTAAAAAGAGATATTTGAAAGTTTACTTGGACACAAAAATGCATCAAAATCTATATTTTTCATGTATTCGTCATTATCATAGTTTCAGAACCATTTATAGCATTTTTTTTTTCTGTTGAAATTTCTGTGAACTTTTAATTAAAGTATGACCGAAACCTTGGACTCTAGCTCCTTCTCCCCTACACTTCCTACTCCCAGAGATTAACTTGACAACTTGCAGGTCAAGCATTTTCTGGAGATGACACCTGTTCCCCTGTCCGCTTCTTAGCAAAACGCTTCTGGTTTCTTGGATATCCGTTCATGGATTCCCCTGCTTGTGATGGAAAATGCCCAGTGGTAATCATTCCCCCGAGGAAGGGGGGGTGAGGGGCAGGAGGGGGGGGGGGGGTGCTTAAGCGGAAAGGGTGGGGATTCATCATGGTTAGTACACTGCTACTTGTATAGATGTTTTCCGCCTGAAAAATACGTTTTTAAGGGGGGGTGGAGAATGGGAAGTGGTGTGGTTATCAGAAACTTTGGGTTATACTGTTGTGACCAGTCGACATTTCGTCAACTGTCACTTACTCCATGTAAATTATTATTTTATTGCCATTAGTGCGCCCTCTATATAAAGTTCTAGTGCGCCCTCTCTCATACGTGTCACGCCACTGCAGCATTGCACGAACGTAATGTCAGTATTCTAAATCACCAGTTCACACCTTTTATAGCGATTACATAACCGTATCGTAAGTTCACAGCTTTTGAATAGGTGTGGTGCAAGCCTTTGTTTTCTTCAATATATATGCTGCTCCTTGCGGTAGAGCTTGGCTTTTTCCTGCTGTAAAGCCCGCAGTGTTGACAGTTGTTAGAACGGTGTGCTAGCTGCCCGTTTTATACACATTTTTGCCTGCAAGTACGCTGCAATTAGTACAGTGCTTCGTATCATTTTGAATTATAGCCAGACGGCTGAAATGTATTATAAATATCTTTTGCTCCCGACTTTTGCCGGGTGGCAATTCATCAATATTGAGGACTGTGGACGTTGGCAATGGCAGTGTACCCTTGTGGATGTTATCGCAATTTTACTGATGTACACCAGTGGCTGAGCATTCTTCCTGTGCTTGCCAAAGCACCTCAAGCCTTATTGTCAAACCGTATTGACTGTCGTTTTTCTATTTTGTGCATATGTGCCAAGTGAGATAGATTTCCAGACTGAAATACAAATGGAATTGAAATGGAATAAAATCATCTCTATATTTTTGTAAATCAAGTATCTCATTCCTGCTTATAATAATCTGCATCTCTGTTTCCTGATATTTATCTGGGGTTTGGGTGCTTATCTCCCATATTCCACCATCATAATATTTAAATATATAGAACAAAAACCATTCGGTTACACTGTTAAAAAAGGTATAGTTTTAGATCTGAGTAACAGTAGATGAATTTCACATTAGCCTTGTCTGTGAACTTGTGGGTTGAAAGTGAGGATCTCAGTGCTAAACAAACACAGTGCTATTCAACAAATCCATTCATGCATAAATGAATCATGCCATAAATGGCAGCGCAGCGCAGCGCACGGTCAGCATAGTAAGTTGTTTACTTAGCACTGAGAGCCTCGCTTTCAAACCTGGAAGTGCGCAGATGAGTGTTATTTTTGTCAATTTGGGATTCGTAGACTAAGAAAAGGCAGGGCTTGAAATGAACGACGGCCACGACGGCCAGTGCCGTCGTTGCCTTCTTACTGGCCGAGGTGCCCCACAAAAAATCTCCGTCTTCACGGCCAGTTTTGCCTTGCCCCATATTTACCTTGGCCGTCGTGCCCTTTTTGTAAAAACACAGCCACTAGTACAATCCTTCATATCATTTGTTTTTTCGATGTCATGCCAGCCCTTCAAATCTCGCTGCACAACACGCTGGCGATCGTACAGACAGAATCACATGCACACAATACGTGCAGCATATGCACATACTTTGCACACAAACTGAATCTTGTCCAGTTTCGGAGTATGCCGATACTTCAAGCATCAACACCCCCACCGCAAGATTAAATGTGTGTATTCGTACATATACACAAAGCAGCAGGAGTATGTACATGTACGGCAACGTTTACGTGCAGTCAACTGACTTTCTTTTTCTCAGTACTTGCACGTGCGTGCCTCACAATACGCATCGATGTTCGTGTACGAGGTACGCGCCCTGTAGGCGGCGCTATGAAGCACATTAATTGACAATAATTAAGGCAAGTTTTGATCATTTTTTGTGGCAATTTTTGTTATAGCTTTCGTAGCGTAAACGGAAATGGTTTAGGCTGAAATTCACATATAATTGAATACCCATGTGATCGGAAGCAGTATGTTTTTAGCCTCATAGTCTTACTCTTACTCTTAGTTAAATACGTTTTGAACGGAAAAATCAACAATGCTGCGCCCTCCGTGCCCTTTCTGCAGATATAATTTGGCCTTGGTGCCCTACTTACTGGCCTTGGTGCCCTCCATAATTTTGCTTTATTCAAGGCCAAAGTGGCCTTGCCCTAAAAATTACCAAATTCAAGGCCTGAAAAGGCAAACAATAGTTGTCGAGAAATCTGTGGAATCGGGTAGAAAATGGAAACCCAATCAAAATGTTAGCCCTGTTGGGATTCAAACCTGTCATAACATGTACATTGTAGATGTAGGTATGTTTAGGTAACATCACGAACATGTATTACATAGAGACAGGGGTGTAACTTGGGTCCAATGTGCAGAGGGGAAGCTGGGATTGCATCAGTTTCTCTGGGAGAACATCAAGGTGAAAATACAGTAGGATGAATGTTTTTGTCCACAACCGTATTTGTCCCGGGGTGGGGGGGGGGGGGGGGGAGAGAGAGGTTAGTGGGGGAACATAGGAGGTGGCACAGCCCTCTGCCTCCCCTTCCCCTGTAGTTACATCGTTATTTTGAGATGATATCTCCCAAGATGTAAATATGATGTAACTTTACCAGGAATGTGCATGTTCTAATTGACTTTGTCCGTTGCAAGCTCTTGGATTCTGTGGCAGTGATTAGAACACCATCAACTGTCACAAAGCCAAAGAATAATGCAGACATTATTTATTTTCAGAAGTTATGAACGTGCAGAGTTACACGTTTTACAGGTTGAATTTTGGGGGCTGGCAGGAAACCCATGTATATGACATTTTAGAGAGAGAGTGCAGCGAGGGCAGATAACCTTTAAGACTAGCTTTTGGGCAGCCTTAGTCATGGGGGGTCGCTCTCTCTAGAGAGGGTAGACTCATTGCCGGTTGCTTCAGCGTAATCATGCCTCAATTTGATGTTGTGCTAAAAATAGCCATCGCACAGGACTTTCGGCCGTATTTTTTCATTTGCAGCGAAATGATTGATGAAGAAGTTACCATGCTGAGGCTTAGTTGAGGGGCCGTTGTGTTGCTCTGGTTAGTTTGCACTGTATTTGAACACATGGACTGTACTTGTGTGCAGTGTTGTAGTCAAGGCCACAACCTCCGAGGCCGAGGCCAAGACCGAGGCCACAACCTCCGAGGCCGAGGCCACAACGTCCGAGGCCAAGGCCGAGGCCGAGGCCACAACGTCCGAGGCCAAGGCCGAGGCCGAGGCCGGCTACTAAACACGTAATAAACAAATAATCCACTAAATCAAGGTTAAAGGCAGTGTGCATGATTGGTCATTGTTGCAATTTTCAGAAATGGGCGGATTTGCGGGTTAGTATTTTATAGAAAATATGGTTCCACTGACCTGTTCAAAGTTTTGCGTTCTTGGATGGCGAGAAAAACGAGAGAAAAACGGCGCTCGTTTCAACCGTCGGGCGGATGATAGCCTTTAGTCAAGACGCGCGTGGCTACATGGACACGTGACGCGCCCCGAATGCCAGCATGTACGTCCGGGGCGCGCCACTCGTCCGGGTAGGCACGCGCGCCTTGACTAAAGGCTACAGGGCAGTTTTACAACGATTGAAAACAATATAAATTTCCTCTTTTCTTGACAACGACAGCACACCTGGTGCTATCATTTCACACGATGATTGAGACTACTATTAACTTACAGGCTAGTAAGGTATTTCGTAATAATTCAGTAAAAACAAATTAGAGGATTACCAGTCGTGTACACAACCTTTAAGATTTTGTTGGATTTTTTTTTATTTTCAAGTCAATGGCAGGTTACTCAAAGGATATGTTCATTGCATTTCAAGAACATAAGGGTCTCCAGCATCTGTTGGGATAGCTTTGCACGGTGGGGCCTCATAATAATCCCTCCTCTGCTAAAAATGCGCTCCACTGGAGCACTGCTGGCTGGAACATAGTCTTGGGCCCAAGACCCTTGTGTTGTTATTTCGGAGCCCGCGCGCCAGATTCACTAACGTTGTGTCCTCGAAATCCCGGCTTTGTAAGTGCGTTCTGGCCTCACGCATGCGTAGTTTACAAAATGCAGCCGAATCCGCAGCCGGTGTTTGTCAAACGTGCACGATTTTGGATGCCACAAGGGTCTTGGATAAGTTGGCAGGCAATTCTTAACTTTTTCTTTACTTTTCGACGATTCTCCCTCGCTTTTCCGAGGACTCCAATCAGTGACCGAGTTTTGAGCCTTATCATAAATTATTCATTACGCGCAAATACATAGGACATGATGAGGCATCATGACCATTGATCTGCAGCCGCGCGCGTCACATGCGCGTGCACGCATGTCGGACATAAACCACGAATGTGATTGGTCAGAACACCATCGGGCGACGCTCACTGGATCCGTCTATTGTGCTCAAACTCGGTCGCTGATTGCATAATTACCGTCCATCATTATCACAGTCCACAGTCTGGTCGCGCCCCCGAAATGCCAACTTATCCAAGACTTTACTACAGATCCAAAATCTTATCGCGCTGCCTGTGCATTGCAACTGCGAAAGTACAAAAGTACAATAGTAACGTCTTGGAACCAATACTAGCTGGAACAGAGAGGACAGTCTTTGCAAGGGCATGCAGTTATGGGTACATAGATTAGTAGACACGTGACAGGCTTCGCGTTGCGCGAGCACGCGTAACGGTCAACTTCACTGCCGGCCATTATGATTATCGCTTTAACGTTCACTCGTTCAGGGCCGAGTGGTGGACCAGGAACCAGTCTATAGCGGGAGTAGACTGATTATCTAACAAAAGAAGATTAGATGCTTCCTGAGTACGTGTAACATAATAGTGGCAGTTCATGGGGCGCGTGAAGTGCTGGACCAGGAACTACATGTAGTCTATTAGCGGGAGTAGACTGGTTCTACAAGAAGATGATACATATACATGTACGTACGTGAGTACGTGCAATCGGAGAGCTATCTATAGCTCCATGGTGCAATAATGCAAATACCAGTTCATTAATTCGTGCGTATCTGCTTGAACTTTATTTTGTTTCACGGAACTCACTGTGGCAGCTTCTCGAAAGTTTGATGAGGTAAACAATTTAAATTAATTAAAACAGAAAACACATCTGAATTGGTAGGAAAATTGGTCAAAGTGGGCGGCCTCGAGCCGGCCTCGACCAGATCTTCGAGTCCGGAACGCTCCGAGGCCGAGGCCGAGGCCGAGGCCTTGCACTCCGAGGCCAAGGCCGAGGCCGAGGCCATAAAAATCGGCCTCGAGGCCGAGGCCGGTCTCGAGACCTCCAACACTGCTTGTGTGTACCCAAGGGAGAAAAGAGGTTCTTGAAGCACATCTGACATTTTCCTGTCCAGCCAACTGTGCTGGAACAGGCCGGGGACATCGATAAAACATGCAAATACTAAACAGGCTTGATGCTTTGATAACAGTTAGTCTTTTGGTCTTTAAGGAGACAGTCTTATCATGAGTGGATTTCTCTAACCCTTATCCTGCTAAATGCAGCAGAATGCACCAATGGTAAAAAGTTGTTGCATTTAGCAGTCAAGGCATGTCTCCTGGTCTGATGCATTCTTTTGTATTTAGTATTATACATGTATAAGCCTCCAGCAACAAGGCTGGGTTTTTTTTTATGGAACAAATTTCCCTCTTAACCCTAACCCTAACCCTAACCCTGCCAGACACAGCACAGTGCATCTGTGGTGACAGCTTGACCTTGCTGCACTTTGCACACAAGTCAATGTGACAAAGTATGCAATCTGATGCGTCTGGCAGGGTTTCTAGCCAAAATACCCTGGAGTGTTAGGGTTTTAAAGAAAATCTAGCTACCTCCGCCATCTTTGTTGCACCACTGATTGGAGGGATATACTTAACCCCTCCCCCTTGATGCCATCTATAGGATCATGCAAAAATTGGAATAGAAGTTGACTTTTGTCATCCAGGGGCGAATTTCACGGAGCTGCTAAGCACAACAATTTGCTTAGCACCAAAAAGTCTTGCTTAGTTAAAACAGGTTACCAGCCAAAAGGCCATGGGATTTCATGCTTAGCAAACAACGGCTCAATGCCAGCCAAAAAGCGATAGACTTCACATCAAAATTTGGTTGTTAATCCTGTATTTACCAAGGAATATTTTGCATGCTAAGCAAATTTGTGTGCTTAGCATTGCCGTGAAATTGGCCCCAGATCCCTTGAGAACATTTCATTCAAATTAAATGAGAACAGTTTTTATCTATAGTGATTAGTTACTCACAAATTTGATTAATTCACATTTGACCACATACATGATGCATCATTGGTCATTTACTATGACCCTCCCCCTTTGCTGCACCTAGAATGACCGCATGCCATGTCCCCTCAGTTCCCCGTGTGCCCAGACAGCGTACCGTGTAATTTCTCCAGAGATGTCCGAGTCATATCTAAAGTGTCGGTAATTGTCAATCTACAGCACTGTGGTTTCATGGGTGGCACGCAAGGGCCCTTTTTACAGGATCCCCGGTGCTTGCAAGTGACTTGACGTCAAAGAAAATCAGTCTGGAGAGATAACGCAAACTCTCAGAATTGATTGGGTTAACAATTCCCTAGCACTGATGCTGGCTGGTGTCTGACACAGACATTTTGTTGGCGAATGTCTCGGTGTTGACTGATTAGAAATGTTAGTTTCTGTGCAGTTGTTCCAGTGTTTGGCTGTGAATCATAGTTGCTCCCTCAAGTGTCTTTAAAGATTGTTGTCTAAAACACGGAATGTCTATAACCATTACCTTTTTAGTTTTTGCAAAACTTTATTATTGGGTTGGCATGTTCTGGTGTACATGGTGTATGACATAGGCATTCTGTTGGTGGTGACATATTGTTTTAAGTGCCTCAAATGATTCTAATGACCAAATTAGCGACCCAGCTTTGGTGCGATTGCTTAATAGCTTACTGGAACCCTGAACTAACCATTCAACTGTAGTTCTTGATAGACTGCCTTGCACAAACCAGTTTTCTACAGCCAACTGGAAAAGAGATTATCCAAACTGTCCTTTCATCTTGGGAACTGACTCAAATCTAGCTTGTATATTAAACCAAATACAGGAATGACTTTATACATGTATTATATAACCAAACCTTAGTGTTTATACAGTGTCATCATCTCTGTATATATCTGCCAAGTTGAGGGGAGCTGACAACCAATATAAAGACATGACTACTCACACTAACCATCTGCCCAGTGCCCACACCTCTTTGTCATCATGTGGTTTGTCAGTTGAGGCTCTGTGGTCAGAGAAGTACCCTTCAGATTTTTTTGCCTGGGGAGGAATAGTACATGTCAGTTTTCTTGGCTTGTTGTGGTCAGTGTTGGTTGGTTAAAATTTGGGCTTGTTTGATTTAAAAGTCGGAGTGTGTTGAACTTGGTAGTCATTTCATCGGTCGAAATCTCTCAGATTGAAGGATTGTCAGCGTGTTGGTGTATTGTTCAATGGGAAAGTTATGCATGTGATGAAATGCAGCACCGCCATACACACTTCAAAAAGACTCGAGGTAAAATATTTTAGTTTATAGATCTTTTAGATGGAGCTAGTCAGCTTTGTGGTTATCTTAAGAGATAGCCCTCTGTCTAAATGAACTTTTTGAAAAGCACTCTCAAACTTTTTGTTCGGCTGCGGCAAGTTTTATACAATGGCAGTTAGGACACAAAGTTTGAGTGAATGGATCAAAGTCATTGATTTACATGTATACCATATTTTTTCAGCCAGGAGGAAAACGAGGAGGATTAACATTTTGTTTGATGCATGACACAAAATGTTTGGCCTTTTTGCAGCCTTTATGGTTTTCCACAAGTGGAAAATCTTTACTCGTCCAAGGTGCGCTAGCTTTGTAAATGTACTATTGCTTAAAAAACCATGTCTAGAAACCACTTCTTGGATTAGGTTTAAAGCTAGTTTTCATCAAGTAAAAACTTGTAATTTCCGGAATTTTATTCAATTTATTTCAGCAGATGAAATTTGGCCAGGATATGAACTAGAAATGCATGGTTTTCTGTTCTAGAGATTTCAGGTTCAGAAATATCATCAGAAATAAGGAAATCTTGGATTCTACTTTTTTAATTGACAGTGACGAGATAACCTGAGCAAGCCTCACCATAATTACTACCACTACCTGCGACACTACCAACAACCATGACAGAGTTGAAGCGATTCACCCGCCATGACGCAACCTTCAATGGCTGGCTACTGAACAGGGCTTCGCACCACGGCCTGACGCATTTCTTCTCCCGGCACTGGCACCGTAGCTGGTGTATCCTGGCTGAAGGCCAGCTCCACTACTTCAAGCACCAGGGTAGCACATCCTTACAGGGATGCCGTCTGGTGTCTAGGGCAAGCAATCAAAGCGACAACGAGCCGCTAGGATATGTACTGGAGATTCATCAAGGTATGTTGATTTCAGATCTTTAAAGAGGAAATTCAGTGGTGATAGAAGTCTGCTTAATTTTTCATTTTTATGTAGATTGCTTATTGCAAAATCAAACGGCAAATTATTTCTTCCATGAAATACAAAAAAAGTGACTTTTGAGAGCTGTTTTTATCAAGTCCCCTCTAGCCCGCTGGTGCCATTTGTCTAAAAGTCGTCGCTGTGGGCAACAAACAATTTGACGTCGTAGGACGAACTCCCCTTTTGTGTCTAGCACAAGGCACAAAAAGGGAGTTCGTCCTATGACGTCAATTTGTTTGCTGCCCGCAACGACGACTTTTAGACAAATGGCACAATTGAGCTGTGCTGTGCTAGAGGGACTTGATAAAAATAGTCCTCAAAAGTCACTTTTTTGGTTTTTCATGGCAGAAATAATTTGCTGTTTAATTTTACAATACGCAATTTACATAAAAATTAAAAATGACGCAGACTTCTCCCAGCAATCAACAACATATTTAACCCCTTGCGTACGGATGACGCCATAGGGCGCAAAAAAACCCAGTGCCACCAGGCCGGATAACGCCATTGGCCGCTGTTTGTGCAGTTTCAATCCATTGTTGGATTATTGTGTATGTCATGCTTGACTGCACAAACACATTGTAGCGGTTCGATTTGGCTGCCAGAACCACTGCAACACCCCGACGTCTCCCGTAAAATACCGTGCTCAAGGGGTTAACAGTATAGGCTCTTTGTTGCCAGTGACAATTATGCAGAAACTGAAATACCCAATGGACTGCTGGACCGAGTCCGGTAATTTACGTGCTGGCCTACTCAAAGTGGAAACCACTTATTTCCATTGCCAACTAGTTTGATGTTCTGGTTTTTTTCTCTTTAACAAGTACCGCTTACCTCACAGAGAAAGCATCACAATGGTTTCTTCAAACTTCATTGGTGTATTTCAGTGTTGCTTAATAATGTATCAAGTAAAAACCCACAAGTCGTTCTTTATGCATCTTCATGGATTTTGTTTATCTTACATCAGTCCTGGAACTTTCTCTCTTCTCATACATTTCTTGAGCTTGTTATAGCCCTGGTCTAGTCCATTTGTCTGCAAAAATTGAGCCCTGGTATTCTGGTACATAATTTTCCCGTCATTTTCCTGTCATTTTCCCGTCATTTTCCCGTCATTTTCCCGTCATTTTCCCGTCATTTTCCCGTCATTTTCCCGTCATTTTCCCGTCATTTCCCCGTCATTTCCCCGTCATTTTCCCGTCATTTCCCCGTCATTTCCCCGTCATTTCCCCGTCATTTCCCCGTCATTTCCCCCACAGAACATTTTTTCAAGAAGTTATTTATAATAATAATAATAGTAATACCTCGTATTTATAAAGCGCCTTTGCCCAAGGATTCAAAGCGCTGTAAACAAAATCAATTAAAGTAAGGAACAAGTGAAATCAATACAGATAAGTTTTTAAGAGTCCCTTAAATTGTTCGAGATTTGAAGCATTCCAGATAGTCATAGGGAGAGAGTTCCATATTCGGGGGCCCAGCAATGGAGAAGGCGCGGTCCCCTGTATTCCTGGTCGTGCGAAGGATGACCAAGTTTGCCCCAGAGCGGAGACCTTGTCGGTTTGGTTTGCTGAGGTCAACAACATCGGAAATGTATGATGGGAACGTGTTGGACATGATTTTGTACATGTTAACTGCTGTCTTAAAGACGATCCGTTGGTTAATTGGGAGCCAGTGCAATTGAGCAAGAAGGGGGGTCGCATGAGAGTACTTGGGCTTCCGGAGGATAAGGCGAGCAGCCTTGTTTTGAAGTTTTTGGAGACGGTCGCAATCTTGTTTCGTAATTCTGTGAAATGCAACACTTTTTACATTTGGTGATCAGATACATCTTATCTTGATGCACATTTCAGGTTGGATAGCCCAAACACCGTTCAACAAACTCTTGTTAGTTTGTATTTTTATTCAATTTTTTAGTTGCACAGTGTGTAGTGTTTTAGTGTTTGCATAAATAGATGCCCTTACGACATTTCAAGAATATGGCAAGCAAAATTGTTGCAACCAAACATATGTATACATGCGTACATATTGGCATTCCTCAACAGCAGTTTGTATATTTGGCAAATGGTAAATTCGTCAGTGAGTTGTGGAATTAACCCCTTGCGTACGGATGACGCAAATATGCGGGAAAAAAACAGTGCCACCAGGCCGGATGACGCCATTGGCCGCTGTTTGTGCAGTTTCAATCCATTGTTGGATTATTGTGTATAGGTTACGCTTGACTGCACAAACACATTGTAGCGGTTCGCTTGGCTGCCAGAACCGCCGCGGCACCGCGACGTCTCCCGTAAAATACCGTACTCAAGGGGTTAACAGGTGAAATAGACTACTATACACACATGTACACAAGAGATCACTCAAAATTGGAAACAGGTGGCGTACTTGCTGAAGTTGTACAATAATCCTTTTGTGGTGCATGGAAGGCTCATGGAGGACAGGTGGTGGTGACCTCTTTACACCTATGAGCTGACTGCACACACAATGACAGGTGTACCAGTTAAAGTTCTGATATGTTGAAACCAGTAAACTTGAACAAAGTCCATGATCGACATTATGTACGATTAAATGCAGCTCTCTAAGCTCTGCGGTGCCAAGCACTGTCAAACCCAGGGTAATTAAAGAGTATCAGGCAGTGTACCAACTTTGCGGCTTTGCGGTTACTTTCAGTATTTCCAGGCAGTTTCCTCTACTTGACACCAGCCATCCAGCCTTACACACACCGTGTGTTAGTTTCCTCACTACCGATCCGGTTATAATATGTCCAAAATATCCTGGCTGGTGTGTGTGATCACACTATCCTGTGCTGTGGTAGCCGGCAGGGCACGTACGGTGATTTCCCCCAAGGGACTAGGGGGTCGGTAAAATGCTGCTTCAGCGATGTTTTGTGTGGTTGGGTGAAACTGTGACCATAACCTGGCCAGATCCTCTCTCTACCACAATTCTTTAGCCAAATATTTGGCTAACTTTGCTTGTATCCCTCTGGCAACTTGATATATTCTCTGAAGTAAAAATTCCTTAACGGCAATATCCTCAAGGAGGGTTAAGCTACACGGTTGTAGGTAATTAAACACCCTCTTGGTCAGCAATACACGTACCACGTCGTCTTCTAGCACTCACTGACTTCCAAAAGCATTTAAGGGACTACACTAAAGACAGTGGGATGGACAAATGCCCTTAATGACACTCTTCCTTGGTGTGTCACTGTTCGTATACGTCTTGGTACTGACAGCTTTCTTAGTGTCAGAAGAGGAAATTTAAATTAAGGTGATGTAAATTTATGGGACTTTTGGCCCTTCCCGATGCAGTATTTAAAGCTGTATGACAAAATGTTGTCTAAAAGTCTAAAAATCTAAAAATCTAAAATCTAAAAATTAACTACATGTATTGAATGAACACATGTGCACTATACACGTATTTCAACTGTTCTAAAGAGAAACATATTTATTATAACTAGTTATTATCCCTGAAGTTTTTACTTCAAAAACTTTTAGTTTTGGTCTTTCTTTAAGATGTTCAAAAGTAAAACACTTTCAAATATTTTGTCTATAAATTGGGGGACAACATGTGGCGTCTGCAAGGGAAATCGGACATAAATCGCTTGACCTATTTTTGAGTAATTGCAATTTATGTGAAAATCGTCAAAAAATCATGATTCCTGTTTTTGTCAAAATACTGTAGTTGAATGCATATTGAATTCAAAATACCTTTTTGCTTTTGTGTTGAGACCATTAAATGTGTACAATTTGACATTTTTGTCTGCCGTACATGTACTTCCGAAAAAAATCATGTAAACTTCATGTACGTATTATTTTCCATTCTCAATGCTGAATTTACGGCTCTATACCAAAATATTGTTATAACAGTAATTTGTTTCACCATTACAAAGCTTACATTATAATGGAAATCTCCATTTTCAAAATTTCCAACTTAAGTCTGATTTCGCTTGCTTTTGCCACCAATCCAGTTTGAAATGTTGATGGTGTTCTACATATCTTGCTGTCTTGCTTGCCCGCTGCTGCAGCAGTTCTAGCAGTTTGCCAACACAGTCTTGTACTTTCTAGAAAACATGCTTGACTCATCACTAATTTCAGAGCGTGAGTAAAAAGTGTTGCTCAAGTCAGGATCTTGTTGACAAAACACACCAGAAATCCCTTCCAAGCCACTGAGAGGAAGTTTCCAAGTATCTGTGCATCATCGGCTTGTTTGCTAGGTACGATAGTCGCCAACGGATGGAGAGTAAACACGGACCATGTGACGTCTCGATTATTTTCTGGGCTGGCAGAGGATTTTTTTTCCTGGTAAAGCAATTTGTAAACCGCGTCTCCAAAATGTGGGAAATCTGGGAAATCTGGGACATGTTGGATGTCGTGCCAAAGAAGGGCGGAGTATTAGGTTACGTGTACCTTTTGAACTTGTCATTTCTTTAATCATAGTACATGTGTATATATATTGAAAAAGCATTTTTACCACTGACTTTTGAAAATGGACGCAATTAACCAAATTTCTCTCTGGAAATGAGCTTTGGAACCGAACTGAAAAATGTTTCTATTTAAGGGATTCATTTTCAATAACAGCTGCAATGTCTGTGCTCTGGCTGAAAATTTCAATGCAATGGATTTCCTTGTACAAACGAATAATGGAGGAAAACTGTATTCAATTTGTCCATTTATTTTGGAGGGTGCCCCACCCAAAAAGCATGGATTTATTTCTGCATGGATCACTTGTAATGTTTTAGCAGTGTTCTAATAAGTGAAATAAAATAAAGGATTTTTTATTTTTTACAATGTGGCAGATCACTCTACCTTGACTTTGAAAAGATCACTTTTATTCATGAAAAAGGAGGGGGGAATGTGCAGGGAAGGTATTGCAAAATAAACTCAAGACAAAATATAAACAAAAAAATCAACCCAAACTTTGTTTTTAAAGTGAGGATTGAAGGGGTTTGGGATTTCACTTTTTCTGTCTCTCAGAACTTCCTCTTGGGGATGAAATTACTTACTTCAATATTATCTCATGACACACATGTTTGACAAAACTGATACTGACAGGGAAAAAATGAAGTTTGGACGGAGTATGTCCGTCAGGGCTTTCAGTCTTCCAAATCTGTCCCGAGGCCCCTTGTATAGCCTACAGGCATACAACTGTTGGAATACAGTTTTTATTAAAACTAGACATCTGGTACAGTGTTTGTGGACAAACACAGGGCTGTTTTGTTTTTGTGTGTAAAATTATGTGATTTAAATGAAATTTCAAAAATGAAAAAAATCATAGAAAATTAGCCGATGACGTCATCATGACGTCACCATGACGTCACATACATTTTCATCTAACACATGCTGGCATAACTAAATACCACGTTTTAACTTAATGTGACTTGTACTTTTGTAGATATATGGTTTCCAAAAATGCCCCTTTAAGATGACGTCACGTGACATGTGATGACGTCATCATGACCTAAAAGTTCGGCGCACATTCTGAGCAGTTGGTGTAAGTATCTGCCTACGACTTGTCTAACGACTTGAAAAAAAGACTAGAGATCAACTCTTTATAGACAGCATGCCACATGAAAGCCATGGTTTCTGTCCTTCCCAGAATTCCTTTGTGTTATATTGAATTTGGTCACAATTTTTTAGATGCCAGCTATTTCTTAATACTTGAGTGAGCCACGATCACGAAATTGTTGAATTAGGTAGAGAAAAATTCAATGTATAAATTTTTAATCGGACCGACCCTTACATGCGTTAAAAAAAAGAAATTGATGACGTCATTATGACGTCACACAATTTTCGCCTTTTAGGGCATATCTTTGAGACATACCAAAAGCTGTATCAAAAAGAATTTTGAAACTATCTTGTTTTGTTTGCGAGATATATTTAAAAGAATGTTACGATTTCAAAATTTCAAAAATTCATAACAAATCACGTGATGACGTCATCATGACGTCATTTTGGATTTTGCATCCTAGTGCCAGTATCTACCTACCCACCAATTTTCATGACGATCGGACCTATCCTTATATGTGTTTTAAAAAAGCACATTTTTGATGATGTCATCATGACGTCACACATTTTATTTCTTTTAGGGCATATCTTTGAGACATACCAAAGCTATAACAAAAAGAATTTTGAAAATATCTTGTTTTGTTCGCTAGATATATTGAAAAGAATTTTACGATTTTCAAATTTCAAAAAATCATAAAAAATCACGTGATGACGTCATCATGACCAAAAAGTTCGGGACACATTCTGAGCAGTTTGTCTAAGTGTCTGCCAAGTTTAAAGGCAATCGGGTGCACCAAAGTAGCCAAAGTGCCGGTAAGAAAGAAAACGTGCACAAATGCTATGGGGAAAAAGTCTGAAAAGGAAGCACAAAAAAACTAGACATCTGGTGCAGTGTTTGTGGACAAACACAGGGCTGTTTTGTTTTTTTGTGTAAAATTATGTGATTTAAATGAAATTTCTAAAATGAAAAAAATCATAGAAAATTAGCCGATGACGTCATCATGACGTCACCATGACGTCACATACATTTTCATCTAACACATGCTGGCATAACTAAATACCACGTTTTAACTTAATGTGACTTGTACTTTTGTAGATATATGGTTTCCAAAAATGCCCCTTTAAGATGAGGTCACGTGACATGTGATGACGTCATCATGACCTAAAAGTTCGGCGCACATTCTGAGCAGTTGGTGTAAGTATCTGCCTACGACTTGTCTAACGACTTGAAAAAAAGACTAGAGATCAACTCTTTATAGACAGCATGCCACATGAAAGCCATGGTTTCTGTCCTTCCCAGAATTCCTTTGTGTTATATTGAATTTGGTCACAATTTTTTAGATGCCTGTTATTTCTTAATACTTGAGTGAGCCACGATCACGAAATTGTTGAATTAGGTAGAGAAAAATTCAATGTATAAATTTTTAATCGGAACGACCCTTACATGCGTTAAAAAAAAAAAATTGATGACGTCATTATGACGTCACACAATTTTCGCCTTTTAGAGCATATCTTTGAGACATACCAAAAGCTGTATCAAAAAGAATTTTGAAAATCTCTTGTTTTGTTTGCGAGATATATTTAAAAGAATGTTACGATTTCAAAATTTCAAAAATTCATAACAAATCACATGATGACGTCATTATGACGTCACTTTGGATTTTGCATCCTAGTACCAGTATCTACCTACCCACCAATTTTCATGACGATCGGACCTATCCTTATATGTGTTTTAAAAAAGCACATTTTTGATGATGTCATCATGACGTCACACATTTTTTTCCTTTTTAGGGCATATCTTTGAGACCTACCAAAGCTATAACAAAAAGAATTTTGAAAATATCTTGTTTTGTTTGCCAGATATATTGAAAAGAATGTTACGATTTTCAAAATTTCAAAAATTCATAACAAATTACGTGATGACGTCATCATGACGTCACTTTGGATTTTGCATCCTAGTGCCAGTATCTACCTACCCACCAATTTTCATGACGATCGGACCTATCCTTATATGTGTTTTAAAAAAGCACATTTTTGATGACGTCATCATGACGTCACACAATTTTTACTTTTTAGGGCATATCTTTGAGACATCCCAAAGCTATAGCAAAAAGAATTTTGAAAATATCTTGTTTTGTTCGCTAGATATATTGAAAAGAATGTTAAGATTTTCAAAATTCAAAAATTCATAAAAAATCACGTGATGACGTCATCATGACCAAAAAGTTCGGGACACATTCTGAGCAGTTTGTCTAAGTGTCTGCCAAGTTTAAAGGCAATCGGGTGCACCAAAGTAGCCAAAGTGCCAGTAAGAAAGAAAACGTGTACAAATGCTATGGGAAAAAGTCTGAAAAGGAAGCAAAAAAAAAAAAAGAAAAAAAAAAAAAAACTAGAGGCATGAGGTTGGTGTTTGTGGACAAACACAGGGCTGTTTCGTTTTTTTTTTTTAGTTTGGATGTGAAATGTGAATACAACAATTAAAGTTTGTCAAACAATCGCACTACTGCCAATTTTCTTTGTTAATTTTGAAATTAATTAAAGTTGTTTGTAATAGTGACATGTGATGACGTCATCATAAAGTCACATAAATTTTCATCTATAAACTTGCTGACCTACCTTTTCAACTTAATCGGACTTGTACTTTTGTATATATATGGCTTCAAAAACTGCCCCTTTAAGATGACGTCACGTGACATGTGATGAAGTCATAATGTCATGTCAATTTTCATCTATGAACCTGCAGACCTGCCTGGATATTACATTTCAACTTAATCGAACTTGTACTTTTGTTTATATGTGGCTTCAAAAACTGCCCCTTTAAGATGACGTCACGTAACATGTGATGACATCATGATAATGTCATGTCAATTTTCAACTATAAACCTACTGGGCTACCTAGATATTACTTTATAACTTAATTGGACTTGTACTTCTGTAGATATGGACCTTCAAAAACTGCCCCTTTAAGATGACGTCACGTGACATGTGATGACGTCATCATAACGTCATGTCAATTTTTATTTATAAACCTACTGGGCTACCTGGATATTTGTTTTCAACTTAATCGAATTTGTACTTTTGCAGATAAATGGCTTCAAAAACTGCCCCTTTAAGATGACGTCACGTGACATGTTTTGACTTAATCATAACGGCATGTCAATTTTCATCTATAACACCCGGTGGCATACCTAGATATCACGTTCCAACTTAATCGGACTTGTACTTTTGTAGATATATGGCTTCGAAAAATGCCCCTTTAAGATGACGTCACGTGACATGTGATGACGTCATCATGACGTAAAATTCGGCACACATTGTGAGCAGTTGGGGTAAGTGTCTGTCAAGTTTAAAAGTAGCCAAAGTGGCCGGTAAGAAAGGAAACGTTTACAAATGCTATGGGCAATAGTCTAGCGACTTGAAAAAAGACTACAAATCAACCCTTTTTATAAACAGCATGCACATTTGAGCCATGGTTATCTGCCCTTCCCAGAATTCCTTTGTGTTATATTGAATTTGGTCTAAATTTTGAAATGGCTGTTATTTCTTACTTGAGTGAGCCACGATCATGACATTTTGGAATTAGGGAGAGGAAAATTCAATATATATATTTTTGTAATCGGATTGACCCTTACATGCGTTAAAAAAAAAACATTTTTGATGACGTCATCATGACGTCATACAATTTTCGCCTTTTAGGGCATATCTTTGAGACATACCAAAGCTATCACAAAAAGAATTTTGAAAATATCTTGTTTTGTTCGCTAGATATATTGAAACAAATGTTACGATTTTCAAAATTCAAAAATTCATAAAAAATCACGTGATGACGTCATCATGACGTAAAAGTTCGGCACACATTCTGAGCAGTTGCTTTAAGTGTTTGCTAAGTTTAAAGACAATCGGCTGCATACAAGTAGCCAAAGTGCCGGTAAAAAGGAAAACGTGTACAAATGCTATGGGCAATAGTCTGAAAGAGAAAAAGAAAAAAAAAAGAAAAAAAAAAAAATCTTAACGAAAACAAAGGCTGTTTCGGAAAACTTCCGAAACAGCCAAAAAAAAAAAAAAAAGAAAAAAAAAAAAATCTTAACGAAAACAAGGGCTGTTTTGGAAAAGTTTCCAAAACAGCCAATTAACCTTTTTGATGGAAAACAAACATCTCCCCCCAAAATCCTTCTGCATACAAGGTAATGAGTAGTGATTAGCTAGGGACTTGATAAACTTATCGAGGTCACTGTAACCTTCCACTCTGCTCAACATCTCAAGTCCGGCATGCTAGACACTCGTTGCAGTGGAAGCTGAAGAAAGCAGAATCATTTCTTGCAGCTCACAGGATACGATGGTTGTATTTCCACCTTCTCTCAGGGAATTAACTGTTGAAGTGAGTCAGGATGAGTGTGTGCTACCGATAGCATCTCAGTTCTAACAGATTACACCTGTCCCAAGCCCGACTGTACCCTGGCAGAAACCGAGTTGTGGGACATTTCTCTATCCCATTTTTCGTCCCCAGAATATCTATCATACAACCAGTGCATGTCCCTCAACTATGGAACAAGATTGTGTCCTGTGTTTGTGTCACCTGGCAAAGGCTTTTAGGAGGGGAATATGGGTAGAGCTTATTGAGTTTCTTGATGTTTTGAAAGATTTTAACTTGATAAAATGTTTGTACAGTTACTGAATGTCTTTCTTAAAAAAAAAAAAATTTGTTTTACTGACTAAGCCTGGTATGCCCAACCTCCTTTATAATTCTCCATTTGTAAGTTCATGCCTGACTTTTCAATGCTGTTGTAGCGGAGAGGATCCAAATGAAAAGGAGCCTGTGTAATTGGCTTTTTAGGCTATCCCATATAAAAATCAACTTTGTATCTTTATTGCCGATTCTTTTTGTGATCTAAACAAACTGAGGTCATGAGCAATTCCGGTGTCCTTTTTTTGTGTCTGTGTTTGTCCGAGTCATAATGATAGCGCCCTACCCTTGACTGGAGTTCTTTCACTTCCTCTATACCAGCTCTTGGCGCAAAGTCTCTGCCGTAATTCACGATGACGTTCCACACCCTTTCCTGTCCCAATTTTCTAAAATAATATAAAAAACGTTGCCTTTGTAGGATCATGCTCACCGGGCCAATGCATCATCACAGCTGGACAAAGGCTTGGCAGCGTGTGATTCATGTATCACATGAGGTGTGAAGATGATACACTCATCATCCTACCACACAGAGCCTAAGCAGACATGGGCGTATTTCTAGACCACTCCACCCCATTGTTATTTTTTAGAGGTGGTAATCAATTTTTGAGAACCCGAATTGGGACAAATTTTGGTTTTTTTTACAGAGTTTTTTTCAATTTAATTTTAGAAATGATCTACATGTACCACTTTAATGTCATTAATTTCCCCCCCAAGAAAATACATATAAGTTGTCATTTTTTATTCTTTTATATTATTTATTATCCATTTTTTGGTGGGGGGGGGGGGGGGGGCTATTATGAATCCTCGTGGTTCTTAAATTTCATGACTTTTTCATGACCAATTCTTTTTTCTTTTTTTTTCATCTTACAATACATGGACCATGTGTACATGTATTGGTTGTGTGAGATTACATGACTTTTCAATGGCTTTTTCTTGAAAGATTAATTTTCCATGCCTCCTTGTAAAATAACAAAATTCCATGACTTTCTGTGACAGCTAAATCCCAGGATTTTCCATGAATGTGGGAAGACTTTTTTGGCCTTAGATCCCATTTCTGCCCCTCGTAGATTCTTGCATGGACATTCAGGTCACAAAATTCAACAAGAGCAAATATTCACTGATGATCAAAGGCATTGACGTGGTGTCAGGTGAATATTATTACTGTATATTTTGGCAGTTCCTATCAATTTCCATTGTGTAGGATTTGTTTAACCCTCCATGTGCCAAATTGGAGCCAACTACCCTATCTATCAAAACCTATCGAGTGACAGGTTGAGACACACAAGCTATGGGAGAGGAGAGAACATAGGTTGTGATAGTTATGGGTGCGTTCGAGCTGTTACTCTTGATACTCGCGGGTGCAGGAAAAAGTTGCGTGCGCATTACTCTCGAACCGCGTCGCGCGAACGGTCAAGGTTAGAGCTGCGTTCCACTCACGCGAACGTTGCCAACGTTTGTGAACTACGCGAACAATCTTCCATTGGATGTGCACTCAAATTTGAACATAGTTTAACATTTTCCCTTATGTATCATATTTATGACAATATATAATCCAAAGGTCAGTTTAACAATCGAAAAACGATAACAAAACTTCATTGGGAAATTCTGAAATGTTTACTTTCCGCCATCTTAAAATGTTAAGTGGAAACAATCACGTGACGACACCTCCGGTGCAGGAGTATACTCTCGGTCTGAGCGGGAGTATACTCTCGGTTACCCTCGATTCATACTCCTGCCGTTCGTGTGCTCAAGAGTATACTAGTGTTAACACGAGTAACACGCTCGAACACACCCTATAATAGTAGGAGGGTTAAGGGCCTGTAACTCAAAAGCAGCTATGGTGACTTTCTGTCCATTTCGGTCAGTTGGATCACATTTTGTCTTTTGTTACAGTACCGAGTCCATACCAGTGGCCTTTTAGGAACCTGACTTGCTCCTGTGTCTCTAATTACTCGTGGAAAAATCCCCTCCCAATCAAAACCCACAATGATTCCAAGAGCTCTAAAAGGCTTTAAATGTGACCCCTACAAGGGTCCTTGTGTAATCCTCATCACCTGTTGGTTCTGACCACAGCATTGACTCAGACCAGCAATAGTTTCGTGAGATTTTATTTTGTAGCAATTCATGCGGTTTGATTTGACTCAACGTACCTATCTTTCCCAGTGGAGTTAATCACACCCAAATCCCATGTGGTAGCATTTATGGTCCAGGGCCTGACATTTGTGACTCGGCCCACTGTATGAAATGCAGGTGACTTTGACACATGAGGATCATTTTTCAATCAAACAAATTAAGCGCATCAGTTTACGCAGCAATTGTTATCCCAGATCAAATTGGGCAATTGTTGCACTAACTTTACCCAAAACCCTGTACATAGTCAACCACGTCTGGTCGATCCACTGATCTCTCTGTAAACTGGATAGCTCATTGGTCATTTGAGTTGAAGCCCACTGTCTGCCATATTACCACTCCCATGTCCCCAGGGTCTTTGCATGCTCGTTCTCCTTAAATAGAGATCAGTGTTAATACGGGATTGGTATTTACACATGTATGCTACTGACTTCAGTTGCTTGTATAAAAAGCAATAGCCAGTGAGCTATCCAGTTTACATTGGGGCGTAATGAAGCTATACAAGTTCTTTGGTCTGCACACATCATGACCTGTGTTGGTGACAGCAGAAGAATTGTAGAAAAATTACTGTGTGGTGTATATGCAACTCTATCGCCCCAACATTGATGAATGATGCACAGTAGTATACACTGATAATTTTTTATTTAAATTTTCAGATTGAGCTGGTAATTTATGCATATAGTTCGTGTCCAGTACATGTACAGATTTTCGGGCGTGCATTCAGTTGGCACAATGCCAGCAATATTTCACTAGTGGCTCTTGTTGCTAGGTTACATGGGGCTGATGAATAGGAGCAAAAAGACACAATTGTAGATCCAAGATTTTGTGGGGATAAATCCTACAGCAAAAAGCTGTTCCCATCAATCAAAACTAGACCTGCATTTATTTTAATTCCCAAACTTGTTAACTGATTGTGACTGCCTATCAGCACAATCTGCTGATTCAAGTAATCTGGGATGACCCCGTCATTTATGAACTCAGAAAGCTTTCTACAGACTGAAAATTCAATTATGATTAATAGAGCCCTAGTGTCATAGTCGCACCTTGTCGCGATGATGGATGGAACACAGTTACCGAAAACCGCAAAGCCTGTTAAACACAGCATAGACACCTCACTCCCTGCTAATTATGCCTACACTGACTAGAGATATCACAGGGCCAGTTAGTTTGTGCGCCGATATTCTCATAAAACAATGCAAAACCACAAGTTTGACTCAGCGGTTAAAGAAGGGCTGCTCACTTCATACATCATGGAATGGTTGATTGGCTTCCGTCTAGGCATTCTGTCATGTCGTGGACGCCAGCGTTTAAATAAATGACTCCTGGTTTTCGTCAGTACGTCCAAAACCCCTCGGGCGATTTGCGGAGTTTGCCCCACCCGGTTTTCTTAGTAAGGATGCATACTTTCTGGAAACTTCCGCTCAGTGGTTTGTGTGCATCCATGCTAATGTCGCTGTCTGCCATCATCTTAAAAGAGGTGTAGAGAATGAGTGATTGAATTTTATACCTAACTCCCAAGGTGGTGTGAAAAATCATATTGAAATTTGAAGATTCGGAACTGTTGGGGTTAAAATAAAAATATGGTGTGTGGTTCATTGGGTAGAGACAAAGATGGGTAGAGACAAGGATGGACAAATTGACCGTCAGTTGTTTATATCACAATGTGACTTTTCTCTTCTGTGGAAGACCTTAGCTGATCTGATTAGTGTGTATTTTGTTAAACATTATTTTCACAGAAAACAGAACCTCATCCAAAAGAGGAACACCTCATGACAGGCAAAACTCTGATTGTAAGTATTAATACAATCGTCATCTGTGCTATGAATAAGGTAGCTGGATTTCCTAGAGAAAACTAGGACACAGACTCATGAAGGTTGACCGGAGCATCTGTAGCTAATTGCGAGTTCCCATTGCTCAACGTTTGGGAACAAATATGTCTCAATGGAGGGTACAGATTAGAAATCTTGGCTGGTACCTGCGATGCGTTAAACTATTGTCTGCTGTGGCCTGGTCCATGGTGTTGTGTACGCCTGAGGGGACAAATGACACCGGAGATGACGCCCATTACCCTTTTGAGAAATGGAAGACATGATAGTTGAGCACTATTTGTACTCTTTTGTATAAATTGCCATTTGACACTTTGTTATCCAAACCAAATGGCGCCTCCGACTGTGTCCATTTCCCGAGAAAAATGCTAATGGACTGTATTACATCATACAATTTTTGTGTTGTACAACAGTATTTAAAAAATAAAAATCTAAACGCCTTTTCTCACTAGACAAATCACAGGGTTGGCCCGGAGTTAAAAACAATAAATAATTCACACTTGACAGTTTTCAGCCCTGCATCAACCCCGTGTCAACCATGAGATTGGTTCTACCTCAGGTTGAACTCAAAACTGCTCTAGACCAGGTTTGAGATTCTCACCCTGGGATGAAAATGGTAAAGTGAGATGGGCAAGGGTGGTATTTTCTGTTTAAAATGAGAGGGAGATTAATTGGGACGGTGTGATTTCGACAATGGGCACGTAATTTTGGGCTCCTATTGTTAAAATCACATCCCCTAATCCTCCTGTTCATATTGAATAGAAAATGACATCTAAGGGTTTCAAGGTGTATACAAAAGAGCCAGCATTTACTTGTATGGTCCTCCTTATGCCAAGGAAATGCCTGCCACATGCAATCAAATGTCGTCTAAGTCACAAACTGTTTCATTCATGGCCCACTCACCCCCGGCTTGTTAGCCAAGAAGGATGTCCTTAATAACACAAAGAAGGAACTGGAGAATGTTCAAGTTCAGCCTAAATTGTTTTGTTTTTTAACCATCATACAAAGTTTTTGGGTAGATCCGTGGTAACTGATGTTAAATACTAGAGACAATTCGGACCTTCAGTTCACTATGCCTTGATATTTAAACAAGAAACAGGTTGTCTTCTTTTGTTACTTAAAGAGCCAGAGGAAGAGGTAAAAGTGTTGTTTTTTCCTATCCTCATTGGCTCTTACCTTTCTCATGATTTGTTTTATTTCTTCTTGTCAACCTTGAGAGTGTTATTTCATCTTCAATAAAATATTTATTACTCCAACTTTTATCATCCTTTGGAGAGATCTTTTTCCTGAGACTTCTGATCATACGTTTTCTACATTATTACTACATCCCCCCCCCATAATGTTCACCCTGTGTACTTAACCACCCCCAGAGACTATGTGTGACTAATTTCACTTTCCATATCACTTGGAAATTGGCCGCTCTGTCAAGCAGCCAGCCAGTCCTCTGTGGCAGTCATTCAATTGTCCCCTTCCTTGTAAACTTGGCAAGGATGCTGGTGAACCTCCCCAAGCTTCTGTCCCTGTTCTGTGTTTCTTGTTCTTTCTCTTCAGCTCCTGTCCTCTGTGGCCTTGATGTGTTTCTATCCAAGTCTCTCTTGTGTTTTGAATCTTTGAAAAGAAGTTTTATATTGAATTGTATTCTAGTTGTCTGTTTTTTTCCATGATTGGATTGATCATATAAAGCAATATTAGCCTTTCAATTATGAGCATGCATGCTACTCAAATTGCAAGAATCAACTAAGCAAGCTATGAGTAAGTTCAAGATGTAACCATTCATCAACTATTTATTGTCTATCCTTGTGTGTCTTATCCACTGTAAGCGATTGTGCAAAAACCTCCAAGCTTCAAATGCTTAATGTCTCTTGTCAAACTGTTTATTTACGAACATTACAGTAACATGTACAATTCAAATAGCCTCACTTTACCATGAATATACATGAGTACCTGTGAGGGTAGAGAACAGATGGTGCTGATCCTGACCTGCTTCAGAAAACATGGCTTGCTGAACAGGGGTAATAATTGTGAAGCACTTTGAAACATTTGTAAAAGTGCTCGATGAGCACCGCATTATTGTTAAGTTGTTTGAAGTACATGTGGCTCCATGGTACAACACTTGTCTCTGCCTACTGGAATGACCATGGCACAAGTGATTTTGATCATGATTGACAACCCCCATGTCTGGTTCCTTGTCCTGTCCAGCTAGGAGGACCGGTCATCACAGCTCAACGTCTAAGCCGTTCCTGGTCTGCACCCCCACACTACTGGAAATGGAGCTGTGGGAGAGAGAGATACGCCGTGTCAGGGGAGGTAACGAACAAATAACGTACAGTGAAGGGAAACATGCACCAGGCAGAGAATTCCATGGGAGATGAGACTTTGGGTTGGCATAGATGAAGGGAAGGGCCCCATTGTTCCTCTAGCGTAAACCATTATAGGTGTGAATGTGCCATGCTTTTCATTGCTTTTGCATATTGCCCATATTATTTATATTTTGTGTGATTGAATAGTCACATCAAGTGTCTGCACCCCCCTTCCCTGGATCTGTAGCAGTGGTGTCTAGTTATATCCTATCACCCGCAAAGCCGTGAGGAAGAATGATGTCATGGACACATTAACTCTGCAAAAAAAAGCACGAGAAAAAATCTCATCACAAGGAAACTTGCAGGGCAGGTGTACACTGTGTTTCCACCAAAATGAAGGAGGGTAACCGGAATGTCACTGTCCTCTAACATGTGCTGATTCATGGTAAACCTTGAACACGTCCACACCCCTCGGGGGAGAAAAATTACACTGAGCCCGCCCAGACCCTCTCCGCGGGGATGCCTGGTGGATGCATGTTCAGACTTCTGACCTGATTGATAAATGAAGAAAACCTAATTATAAGGAAATGTCAAACAATGCTGTCAGATACATGAACGGATCTGATGACTCAGGTTTTGGGAGAGGGGAGGAGAGGGAGGGGGTAGGGGGAGGGCAGGGGAACTCTGGGTTGTCAGCGCCTTGATGTTAGAGTAAGCGTACAGGTGTCCAGTGATGTGGAAATCCCTGGAAAGTCATGGAGTTATTCCAGCTTGGCCAAGAAGGGCATCAAAGGTCATGTAAAAAAATAATTTTTAAAATTGTGAGCAACGTTTAAAGTTTACAAAGGGATTTTGGCCTTTTAGGTAAGGGCCATTTGAAGATTTTTGGTAGCACTTCATGAAACATGATGTGTTTAGTTACTAATTAATTACGTCCATGAATCAACTCTTTCTACTATTTTTGTTGCAATAGTAAAAGAAGTCGTTATTAAAATGTGTGCTGAAAATCCTTACTTACAGAAATGATTTTGCATAAAACCATGGGGAAAATAGTACAGTCCCCCCCAATTTTTTTTTGCAAAGTCGAATGGTTTTCAAGCTGTTTGCAATGTTTTCTTCAAGCTCAAAATCACGCCAAAATCATGCACCCAAGATGGCTTCAAGGAATCTGCGTGAGGGAATGAGGAGTTCGCAATCTCATCAAGCTGTATTTAGAGATGACGCATACTCAAATTGTACATTGCTGGAATCACTAACTTTGCTTCTCTCTCAATCTGTCTTTCCATGCTGCCTCTTTCATCTCAATAGTATCGCCCCCCTCCCCCCCCCCCCCCCCGACCACTCTCGGATGTTGTCAATCTATCTTTGGTTGTCCCACTAAGGAACATTACCAGGGCCCAATTTCATAGCGCTGCTTAACGGTAAGCAGAAAAGTTGTGCTTACTAATGCAGGAAAATTTGCTTAAGCATTTGCGTATTTCATGGCCAAGTTGTGCTAACGCTTGCGTGTGCATGGAGATTTATATTGTTGCATCACCAATTTAAGCAAATCCTTCTTCCGAAGTTAGCGGGCTCTTCGCTGTGCTTACTGCTTACAGTCTCTATGAAATGGGCGAGGGTTCCAGAAAATCGTGTGTTAAGCAGCGCTATGAAATTGGCTCTGGCATGCCATCCCTGACAGATGCTGCTAAACAACAGCTCTATGAGATAAACTAACCTAACTCTCTGTTAGAGCAGAATTTCTGAGACTTTCTGAATTGTTTGGCTTTTATAGGAGTGTTTGGTCAGAGTCTAGAGGACACCATCATCAATGAGAGTGATACCTGTACAAAGGTCATCCCATCCGTAGTAGAGGTGTGTGTCAATTACATCAGGATCAACGGAATCAGGGAGGAAGGCATCTTTAGGTAAGGAGGCCTGTCAGTTTATTGTGTTGTCAGTCTGTCTGTCTTGTTTGTCCAGCCATGGCTTCTGCATTCAGTAGCACTTGAGAAACTCAAAATGGAATCAGAGGCCAATTTTGTGGGTCTACTAACTAAGAGAGAGACTGGGATTGCAGGTAACACCATGTGAAATACATTTTTCAAGGAAAAAGTGTGGTTCTGAAAAGAACCGGGGTGAGTGTGTAACTCGACGTTTGCACTACCCTCGTAAGAAACATTTTTTTTTTTAAAGGGGTGCCGTTGCTTTGGGGTCCTCCGCAACTCCAAAACACTGCAGATTTCATGTTTTTTTTATTTTTGGCTAATCTCACCCCTGAAAAGCATGGATACAGCATCATTGTTCATCCCCTGATGCTTGTGACTTGACTTGTGATTGACTGTGATTGCAACAACCCTTTCTTCCCAGATTGAATGGACGCAGCAGCATGGTACAGGAGTTTCAGGATGCCTTTGACCACGGGGAGACACCAAGCTTTGAGGACCTTACCCCTGGCGTGCACACTATTGCCTCGCTGCTCAAACGCTACTTCCAGCTTCTGCCAGAACCCGTCATCCCCTGGCGTCACTGCAAATACTTCATTCCCGTCATGCAGCAGCTGCAGGAGAACGAGCACGAAGGGCGGTTCAAGCTCATCATCCAGCTGGCCTTACTGCCCCGCATCAACTACAACCTGCTCAAGTACCTGTGCCAGTTCCTCCACGACGTCCACCGTCAGGAGATTTACAACAAAATGAGCCTGGGGAACCTGGCTAACATCTTTGCGCCCCATATCCTACGACCCAAGCATGCCCAGGGCGCGCTTCTCCTCGGTAGCACGGCCCTCAGTCTACGTCTCGTGCACTACCTGATACAACATCAGGATAAACTGTTTCCTCCCACAAGTGACATACAGATGGACTATGAGGTGATTGAAGCACCCTCTCCTGTGTCGAGTTTTGATTCCTCGGGGAGCTTGTACGAGCGAGCCAGCTCATGTGAGTATGAGGTGGAAATCATGCCACAGATCCTGGACAACAAAGATTGCTTTGGAGACAGTCTCGACAAGAGGGTGACCAGAATACAGAAATCTGAGAGCTGCAACTATGAGCATGAGTTCTTTGGGGAGGAATACAGTACACCATCAGATGTGAATAGTATATATGAAAATCTAGACTTGTCCAATGGCCCGTCACTGATCGAATCCTTGAAAAATCGCATCTCGGAAATGCCAAACAAGCCACTTACTCAGAGCGAGCAAAAAGCTAAGCGGTACGGTGTTTCATATCGTGATCCTGCATCCATAGCCACGGTGACTAATGGACACCGACGCCACTCCAGCGGAGGCCCCAACAGCAAAGTCAACAGCATCGGATCAGAGAATACCGTTCCAATTTTACGCGGCAAGAAACACAAGTTTCAGAATGGAGACGTGCACAGCCAGATCCAGTCGACGTACCAGAACGTGAAGACCTTGGCCATATCCTTCAAGGAGCAACAAGCAGAGGCTAGTAATGGTGCTGTTAGCGTTTACCAGAACCCGAACCCTCTTCATAATGCGTTGATCCGAGACCTGAAAGCTGCCACCACCAGTGACGATGACTACTTGCAGCCCACATTTCACAAGCCGCCCCAGCCCCGAGCCAACGGAGAGGCATTGAAACCACCCAAGACAGCCGTCCGAACTGTCCAGAACGGGGATGTCCAGAAAGTGCCTCATCAGAAGGAAAACAAAGAGCCATCGTTGTTGTCAGACGACAATGAGATAAACGGAAACATGCCCAGCACCAAGAGCCAAAAGCCCATACCGAGTGGAGATACGATGGCTCCTTCGCAAGGACTGAGGGCACGTCTAAGACAGAAAGAAGAGGAGATAAACAGGCAGCAGAAAGCTCTTGACAAGATCAGGAGAGAGCGGGAGTCACTCAGGGTCAAGCTGGTTGCTGAGGTAAGTCGGGTTATTTCACCAAACATATCTAATCCTCTCTGTAACTACAATTTACTTCTGTGTACAGAATACACGGGGCTCTAAGGACAGTGCCTGAAACCACATGTTTCCGTTCACATTATCCATTTGCAGTCAATTGCATGGTAATTCCGGATCCAAAATAATGCCACACTTACGAAGATGATAGCATTTTATTGGATACACAGAATACAAAATGTAAAAAGAAAAATGGCTTGTTGCTTCTTGCAAACCATTCATTTAAACCTAGGGTGACTGACATTCACCTGTGGTTGCCAAATTGGACAAATTCTGGACAAGGTGACCAGTATCTTTCCTGCAATTACCCTAATTTGAAGGGACAAAAATTAGGCTTCATGAAAGTAGAATAGATTGACTCAACATATTTCATGTTCCAAAATCACACTGAGTTTTAACTCTGCGGTGTGCCATGGCGCTGTTTTGTTACGTAGGTCACCGTGGTGTAACAGTGCGTGTATATTGTCATGGCACACCGTAGGGTTAACCACTGCTAAACCAATTAACCAGTGGTTTACTTGTTCGATGAAGTATGATCCGGTAGCTGAAGCCAAGGATTTGAGAATGGACCTTGCCGTCATTTGAGACTTATACAAAAGAATTTTATCTTACAGCAACTAAAACATTTAAGTGTTAAAATTATGATAGAAGTGTTTTGCAAATTAAATATACGGGGTTTTGCCCTTCACTGACATATTTTATAAACACTGTATACTTAATGTTGTCTCGAGAGATTATTTGGAATAAATCACTTGGGTGGGACTCGAACCCACGACCTCCTGCTTTCTTGTGCAGATGTCTTACCACTCGACCACCGAGCTTGTCGGAGTCGGTTGGCTGGTTCGAATCTGATATGGCGTCGGGTACCGCAACCAAACTATTCATAAGTCGGAGTGATGTGAATTCAATATATGGGGTTTTTGCCCTTCACATATTTTTATAAATACTGTATACTCAGTGTTGTCCCGAGAACACTCAAACTAAGGAACAATCTCCCCTAAACGTTGTTTTCTGGACTCAGTACATCAGTTTAAAAGCCAGCTAAAGTCACATGTCTTCAGTTCTTCATACAAGTAACGTGGCACACTCGTGAATAATGTGGCTGCAGATTTTTCGTTTTCTTAACCCCATCAGAATAGGCAACTAGGAATAAGTTCAGTCAAGGAAAATTGGTTATTGGTCACTTGCGACAGTGTAGTATGACCTACATATGTTGCAATAAGCACTTTCACGGTAATATGCGCCATCTTGCTTACGGGGCAAATTTACACGCGTTGCTGTGTTATGCATCATCAATCGGAAACTTTGGCGCGTCCAAGTCGTCATGCATTCATTCCAAAATGCGCTCGTGTCTAGCAACGCGTGTTCTTTTTGCCCCGTGAAAAAGATGGCGCATATTACCGTGAAAGTGCTTATTGGTAACCAGCATAATCATGCGCTGTACGTTGGTTCCAGCTAGTCAACTAGACGTGGTTGATGACTAGTTCGACAATTGTCAACTATAGTTAACCGCAGTCCTTGATGGAACTTGCTCTAGATTGACGGCACTTTACAAATGCAGGATTTGATTGGATTTGTAACCATGTTCTTGGTTGCTTCATTTTGATGCAGGAGGCGGCTCGAAACACTGCCGAGGAACGGAACCACAAGTTACAGCTGGAGGTCGACACATTGAAGAGACGCCTTGGTATCATAAGATAAGCACAGTCCAACGTGCTGCCTAATCAAACCAAACAGTGACTAGTCTTAGCTATTGACTCTGTAGTCTGTCTATACCACATAGCAGTGTCAATGATAGACTCATTGGCAGTTGAGGTTAAATTTGTCATTATTTTGGTCATCGGGTTATCAAACTTGTTGAAATGGTTGTAAATTGAAACGGCTCTTCTTACTTCACAAAACCACAAAACAGGGTGCCGCAAACCTAAAGTGTGGAAGCATGTATTTAGATTATCCAGCTCAGACTGTCCCCTATTGACTTATATTTTCTGAAAAACCAGCTAAAACAAATTCCTTCTTGAATGATGATAATGCCATGCACCCAGAAAAATTGCTACAAAATAATGCGTTGTACATAAAGTATTTTTCCAAATAAAAAAAAAAAAAATTCTTACATTTATATTTTATAACACATTTTTTATCGTGAAAGTCTTGTGTCCAAGCTATATACTGGGCTTTCTCGGTCAAATTTTATGAGGTCCTCAATAAACTGCTGCAAACAGAAATATGCCTTTTTTTTGTTTCTGAAAAAAATTATAAATTAATTTTTTGCAGCCCTGATTGAACAACCCTTCTGTTTACAAATTGCCAGCCAAGACCGGAGTTGGAACTTTTAAGTGGCTGTGATGCTAATGTCAACGTTGATCCAAGTGGCTGAGATAGAAATCAGTGGCATGAATGGCTTGTCTTTGCTTTTGTAAACAACTTGCACTTACCAGCAGATTTTCAGAAATATTTTCACAGGGTATTCCAAAAGGTATCCGTCTTGAGAGATAAGATTAATCGCCTCATTTGGATAAACTGCAAGAGAACATAGCAGGAAGAACATTGTTATCCGTGATTGAATAGGAGGGGGGGGGGGGGGGGGGGCGACATCTGAGCATTGTTGGGGTGTCACTAGTTGAATGCCCATCCATCAATCAAATAACAAGCTCTTTTAATTTAAGTTCAAGGAAACTTGAATTTCCTTCGTTGATCTCCTTTATTCAGACAATTTGTGTAAATAAACTTTTTCAGCAAAGTCGCATGATTTGACACTGTTATATGGTTGTGGTGAATTTTCTAGCTGAAGTCAGTCTTGTTTTAACTGAACACGTGGAAGTTCATTACAACACACATTTAGCATGAATGACGGAGGACTGGCTGGTTTTCCTTTGGCTCGAGGGTAAGATTAACCCAGGACTGTGCCTGCCTGACCTCGCCCATTTGTTTAATGAGGAACAATTGCCATCATCTGGTTCCTTTCTGACGTCATGCACCATTGTTGTATAAGATTACACTTCAGTGGTGACACCTCAGTCTCAAGGAACCAGACTTGGTGTACAATGATTTCCAATTACTGTTACTCTATGGTGAAACAGGGTCAGGTCTGGAACCAGTCCCACCATGATCCCATCTTGTAGCCAGAGGGGACGCAAACAAGATGTTAGGTGATATTAGGCCCATCGTGGCCAGGGCCGGATTATCCAATAAGTAGAGTAGGCACTGTGCCTAGGGCCTAGGAAAATACTGCCCCGGTATGCCATATACAGCCAGACCTACGAATGTCTATGCACTGACACACGCAAGAAAAGTTTTTAAAGTTTTTGGCGTCGCCTTCTGAATTTTCGATTTCGGCAGGGCTTTTTCATGTGCGTACGTGTAGCTGACCCCTGATCGCAAACCTCAATACGTGTATACATTATGCATGGATTTCCAGTATTATGAAATTGGTGTTGACGTGCCTAGGGTAGAGGGCCTAAAAGCTGTAAAACTGGTGCCTGGGACCTACGGAACACTTAACCCGGCCCTGATCATGGCTGATCAGGACACGGTGTTAGTCACAATTCAAGGTTAGAATTTTCTTAGTTTGGAGTAGAAATGTTCATGTTGGGTTGCCCATAATTGGTGCTTTCAAGACAGAGGACAGAAAACAATTATGGGGGTGCCCCACCCATGAAAAATACCCCCTATTGGTTGTGAAAATTGTCATAGCTCTATATAATGTCCGAGCCATGTACAATACATGATGTGTGTGAATACAAAGGCATAACAAGTAATATGTTCACTGCTGATGGTACCACAGCCAAGAAAGGGCACTAGTAGTTTTCCTTTTGTTGGTGGGGGGACCCCTCATCATGATTTGTTATGAAAATTACTAGAATACAAAACTACATCAAAAATAACTAGACAAATAACATGTTTTTCCATGGTTACTCAAAAAACAGGATAGCAGTCATGGTTACTCATGGTTTTAGAACATTCTTATTTTAATAAAAAGCCAGTCTGGGGTGGCTGATAGAAACTGGATGTAGCCTGTGTCGGATGAGTGTTAGGGAAGCCTACGGTGCTATAGTGACTCATTAGTAATCTGCATGGACAGATTTTCTGGGGGAGTCGGGGGAGGGCTTAAGCTACATGAGTCACTGTTTGCAACAATGCCTTTGAAATCAAACTGGACTAGATTAAATTAAATTAAATATTTATACTTAAGCCCTGCCCCTTCTTATCCCCTCCATGTACATGAGTAGAACAATAGTTTTCCCGTCCCTCTAAATTGTATTGTCTACACTGACCTTCTCTAAACTGGTTGCACTAACCCCAGGCCGCTTTCCCAACATCTCAACACCAGTGAATGCAGCCAACTATAGCAGTCGCATTACAAACCAGGATATGCATAAATCATCGCCACTTCCCCTACCCAGGGGACCAATTCTCACCCAATGTGAGACATAAGGTGCCAGGGTGTGGACAGAGGGTATATCCTGAGTCTGACGCCCATTCTCAGTTCAAGTGGCCTAGTTTTTGCCTGAGCAGTGCTGGCTTAAGTCAAGATGTTTCAGTTTTCCTTAGTAAGTAGTGAGTGACCCAGTAGAGAGGTTTAGTTGCACGCTACGTGAGAAAAAAAAACGTGAGTGTGAATGCGAAAAGTTTACGTACTTTTTCTTTTTAGGTCATCACTTCCTGCATACAATTATTCACGTACGGGAAATCTCTGGTACGTCATATCACGGACGTATACATGAGAAGGGTTTTAGACAATATAATGTTTATTTTCTTCATGGAATGCTTAATAGTTAAATTTTCTTCTCAAATGTCACTTCACTTCCATGCATTTCACACGAATGATTCTTTCCTCCATGGTTCAGGCCAGGCTTTACTTATAACATCCAAAGATCGATAACTTGTTCTGTTAATGATAATGTTAATGTAAATATATTTTCTTAGTCATAAACTTAAAGGCACGTCTGGTAAATTGTAAATAGGTTCTCATGTACACGTCAAACGTGCAGCTAAACCTCCCCAGTTTTAAATAAATTTCTGACTTGAACAAAAACCACTGAAAAGCACTATTCCCTTGAAGAGGAAAACACTACCAAAATTAGAAATATTTTGTTCAAAGTGGCGCCCACCTGAACAAAGATGCTGACAATTTGGGAGACCACCAACATAGGGCAAGATAGCTCAGTTGGTAGAGCGCCGGTACGGTATTCCGGAGGTCGCAGGTTCGAATCCCGCTCCTGCCAGTTTCTTTGTTCACTTTGAAAATGTATTCAAAATTTACCTAGTCAGTTTTCCTTGTGGATTGTTTGAAAAATTAAAAATGGAACACTCCTTTTACTTCATACTTTGAATACAAAATTTGTTACAGGCCCCATACACTGCAACACAATACTTTTCGCCCAATACCACATACTTTGTAATAGTAACTATAAATAAATAAATTAATTAATAATCTATAAAGGTAACGTGATATTCTAGTAGATATCTACCTTGTGTATTATACAAACATTATTATACATCATTGAAAATGACACTTGTACATTTTTATGTAAATATTATATGATAAACCTAAGTATAAACATAAATATTGGATATCAATCTAGAGGTATTTACTTCCTGTACTGAACAGCTTGTAAACAAATTAAATCTTGTTCTTCCTGTGACTATTTTGTATGAATTCCTTGTTTTGTGTACTATGGTGCATGCCATTCATGATCTGAAGGAGAGGAGGCCTTTGCCCACCACTTTTTGAGGCAATCCCACTCCCATAATCTTTCTCCCGGATCCTGGTTGGAATTAGAACTTAAGATAAAGGAAATTGAAATGGAAAGGTTGAATTCTGAGCGTGGGAGAATGAATCACGAACTGCAAGTAAGAGAACTCCATGGGAAAACTAAAACATCAACTTATTCAGGCTTTGACTTCGACTTTATCGCTAAGAAGTTCCCAAGTATTTCACTTCGTTTGAAAATTTGGCTCAAATGGCCAACCACCCTGCTCCATAGTATCTTTGAAGGTAATGCCAAAGAGGTGTAGGCCTAGGCTACACGGCACTGATAAGTTCACAATGTAGTTAATGCAAATGACAACTCTGCAAGCTATATGGCGGGGAATGGTGGGAGAAACAATTGATACATGCATTAGGAACACTAAATTCTTAATAATTGTGTTAAGAGGGTTACGGAATGGTCCATAACACTGCTGGTCAATGGTCTTATTATTCTTGACATTGACAATGAAGCAACGGCGGCAGAACAGGGAGGGGGGCAAGGGGGAATTCTCCTCCCCCCCCCCCCCACTTTTTCCACTTGGGGGAAATTCCCCCCCTTCCCCCACTTTTTGGTTGTTTCGCATAGGGTAGGCAGCAATGATTTATGGATGTTCCATGAGTAGTAATATGGCGGCTGCTGGCAACAGTTGTTCATACAGTATGCGATGGCCAATGAACTCCAGATGTTTATACATGGAGATCAATGTTCTAAACCAGATATTCGACTTGTGAAGGGCATAGTTTTGCCCAGACTCGGCAAGATAAGAATGTAAGTTGGTAGCACTGATGGTGATACTTAAGCGTCAATAATGTGCATGGCTTAAAAGGTTAATAATCTGCATGGTTTAAAAGGGTCAAAAATCTGCATGGTTTAGGGTCAATACTTTACATCGTTCAAATTTTAACATTCTTAGCGTATTTCACTAGTCCATTTATTTATTTTTTATATACGTTGGCTGATTAGGTAGATATTTCTGCAATCAGCCTGAGCAGTCTGGGTTGATTTTAGACAAAATATTATTTGCATGGATTAAATGTTCAACATTTTTAGTGGGTTTTTCTCATATATTTTGCTCCCGCACCCCCCCCCCCCCCCCTCCCAATACAGGTTGGCTGAGATGTATACAAAACATGTCATCGCAGAATGTTCAAGCTATGTCCTGACAAGTGAGGGCGTTCGCTGTCAATCGAGGTACTTACTAATACATTGTTCAGACATTTACAGTACAAAAAAAAGGAAGTCAAAATTTCACTTATTGTCACAGTTTGTATGTGGTAAATTTATTACTAAATACTCAAATGGGGCAGAAATCAACTGTACAAACATTTGGAAATAGTTTTGCATCAAATCCAATTTCTCTTCAATCCAATTTCCAGTTTGATGATGTCATGATTACTTTGTTGATTTCGCTGTTGTTTAGATGTGTCGGTGACAGTCGGATGGTGCAAGTTCGGCCTCCAAAGCACCTCGTTGTTGGCTTGATAGGTTTGGGTAAGTAACCTCTCAGAAGGAGTCTGAAGACCAGACTTGGTGAATTTTGATGAAATCAACCATTTGGTAGTCTGGAGAACAGCTAGGGAAGTGTATGCTTCAAGTGAGGTTTATACAAAACCAGGGCTGATTTTTACACACACTTCAACAAGTTCATGGAAATTGGTTAAACCTCAGAGAGCACCAAGTGGCGTATGCCAAAAAAGCTGTTATCTGCTAAACCTCTTACTGGTTGGCATCAAACCTCATTTATATACACAGGCTATAGGCCACTCTCTGTGTTGGTCTTGGACTTTCACATCTTGACAGTAACATTAAAGCTCCTAAATGTTTGTGTTCTAACTGAGACACGAGTCATGCGGTCAAATCCGAGTCACGAATGTTGGGTCCAAGTCACCTACATGTTTGATGTTATTCTGGTTTTTTACTCATCTTCATCTTGCAAAGTTTACAACTGCTTTTTGTGAAGTGCTTAACCCGTGTAGCCTAATGCAAGATTTAAGTTCCCCAAAATGGCAATTTTTGAAAGAACACGTCACATATTGACTTTCGACAGGCCGGCCGCATCAAGTACACTGCCATCTACGTGTACATTGTACATTGAAGAAAACCTTTTTATAGAAAGGCCCATAATGTTTGAGAATCCGCTATGGGTACAATTTTTCGATTTGTGGTAATTTCTCAGTCAGGCAACAAAAGTCAAGTCCAACTCCAAGTTGAACATTTTCCTTCCTCCATGGTCGGAATCATGAGTCGAGTCAAAAAGGAATTGTTTTCCTCCTTGGCACAGTCTTGAATCACTCGCTTCAGTCCATGGCTACATTGGGTCCCTGTCGTCTACAAGCATGTAGGTTCAGTCTCACGGGAATCATGGGGGTTGCATCCATCTAGGAAAAATGGTCATCTGTGAAATTAAAATAACCCCAAAATTACAAATCTCTGTAATTATAAATCATTGGTGAGAATACCCTGAATTCGCAACAACTAAATTATCACAAGTGTTTTATATAGACTTAAAATTCATAGTTATTTCACAGAGTCGCAACATTACTAGACGGTGAGAGTCAAAAGTACAAATTTACAGACCGTGAATCTTGAGAATCAAACAATTGTGGATGAATGTAAAACTTATTGGGCTTCAGACTGACACCGTATGAAAACCACTGGTCAGTATAGAGGAGGGTGTTGCATAGTACTTCAATTGCTTGGCTCATAGTCTCAACATTTGATTGGCCGTCCCTGTACCTTTGGTCCCTGTTCCTGTCAGTTATGGGTGGAAACCCAACAACACTTCACAAAATCTTTTATTTGATGCTGATCCTATACCCAGTCAAGAACAAGAATAATTTTTTCGCACTAGCTTACAATCCTTACTTCACGAAAATTGGAACTTGATTTTGTTTATTTTACCCGCAGGCTGTTGTCCAAGTATGAGGGTGCAGTGGGATCAATAGAGAAGCCTCTAGCAGACCTCGGCAAGCTGAGATACAGAAGCTACTGGTCCTGGGTCCTGCTGGGCGTACTCCAAGTAATTTCAAAGGAGCTCTCTCCATCTGAGATCCAAAGGTAAGGACCAATCTTCTCTTGTGCCTTTAATTCCTGTGAAAGTGCTAGAATTCAATATTTTTCTGACACCAACAATATTGTGACACCATAAACCATTGCTTCCGAAGACTTTGACTGAATACAATTATGTGTGTCTGTCTGCTTCTATCTTGGAAACAAATCAGTCTTTGACGTTTTTGGATTTTATTATTTTTTCAAGCTAACAATTTTTTTGACAATAAGAAGATGACAAGGAGAAAAGACAATGAGAAGATTACACTAATGGACTTTTATAAATGTCTCGAACAGCTTCACAGCTTTAAGACGGATCTTAAATATGTTAACCCCTGTTATTGAGGGGGGGGGGGGGGGGGGGGGCTGGAATGCCAAGAACAGGCTGTGCAGCCAAGCATAAACGCAAACAATAGGCACCACACTGAATATAGTGGTCCTATTCATCGCACTTGGAGCCTCCCTTTTGTGTGAATGAAAACTTTGTTTGAAAAAGCTCTATCTATTTATTACACTCCCATTCAAGAACAATATAGTTGAACATGAATGGATTGAGTACCTGCAGGAATGCATCTATACATCAATTGGCCTTTTGCAAACTATGGTTGTGGCTATGGCCGTCGTCCATATTTAAGAACCATTTATTCCCTAACGAACCTTTTTCTTGTCTTCAGTTGCAACTAATTCTACAAGCGACACGTTCATTTTATTCCCCAGATTCCTGTGCACTACTCCCATAAATCAGAGATGGCTGCAACCATGAAACAGCTTGTTGGTCTTCACATCTTTCAGTGTGTGTAAGTAGAGCGTGAATTAGATAAAAGGTCATCTCTCTGAATGATCCTATTTCATCAGTCCTATTGTTAATGTAATTTTTTGCAATCATTTGTCAGTGCATATTAACCCACGAGTGTCTGTTTGTGCTAGTCAGCATTGTCATAGCTGTCCATAGCAAAAGGCGCGTACAGGCATTTGAGTATGGGATGATGATGAAATTCGCGAAACCGGCCATCTGTGTCAATTTCAAAAAGTGGGGTGGGGTAGGGGTCCCGACATTTTCTGTTCATTACACATTGTGCATTAATTATTGGCTGGTGGTCTCTTAATTCTTAAATTTTTTTTCTTTATTTGAAAATGTCAATTTTTTGCCTTTTTTCTCAGTAAATCTTAAAAAGTGTTTAACTTTATTAATTTCTAAATTTGTTTATTGTTCTCAAAAATTTGATTACTTCCAAATTTATTTAAGTTGTCTGCCCCCCCCCCCCAAAAAAAAACACCAACAACAAACAAACAAACAAACAAACAACAACACAACACAATACTGGGTATTATTCCCTTTCCACCCTTACCCTGCCCCTCAAAAAGTAAATAAATATTGGACATTATCTCCCCCTTTAGTAAATAATTCCTAACTATGCTAAATACAAAAATTTCAATATGATTTTAAATACTCCCTGGTGAGTTAGGGATAAACAAATACTTGATATTATTTCCTGCTCCCACTAAACCAAAATAAATATTTGTTATTATTTCCCATGTGAAGCCATTTACTAGCAAAATATTTTTTTTAATGTAATTCTGAAACAACTTTAATACTTATAAATTGACCAAGTTGTTTCTTCTCAAAAGTTGATTTAAGTTGTCCCAACAAAATACACCCATCCCCTCCAACATAAAATATTACTGGGTATTATTCATTCCCAAAACAAAACTATAAAGAAATAAATATGTGTAATTATTGCCTGTCCGCCACCAAAACAAAATAAAGATTTGAATATTGATTTTTACCTTCCCCAACAAAAGTTTAATACTGAGTATTATCCCTTGTCCCGCCCTTCCAAAGAACGGGAAAATAATAAATATTTGTTATTATCTCATGTCAGTCCCAACCCCACCCCTTTTAACAATATATATTTATTTATTTATTTATTTATTTATTTATTTATTATTATTATACATTTTTTTCGGGGGGGGGGGGAATGGCAAAAACGTTTGCATTTTTTCTATGTAAATCATTAACATGATTTATGTTGTCCCCCAAAATAGACTATTTAAGGACATGATATTGTTTTCCATTCCCCACCCCCCCCCCCCAAAAAAAGATAAATAAATACATACATATTAATACATATACAAAGGAATAGTCTTCCATTTTTTCAAAATTAAGAACCCAGCCCCTGTGAAAAATGCTATATTAAAGAAAAATGGAAAACCTACATTCTGCATTTGTTCTCCATAAATCTGAAACAATTTTAAACCATATACATTTCTGAAGTTGATTACCATCCAAAAGTATTAATACAAAAACTAAGTTGATCGAAGTTCGTATCGAGTAGGCCCACCCCACTGATTTTTGCACAATACTGGGGCAATGGGGCAATGGGCCAATCCAGGTTTTAGTGTGATAAATATATGTCTATCTTTGCCTTAAATTTTGATAACATTTCTCCATTTCTATGTTAAAAGATGTACTGCCCGTGCTCTTAAACAAATAAGATTTTCCTGTCTTGACAGATGCAAATGTTATTTGCTTTTTTGTAGTAAGTTTTATACTTAGTAATCATACTTCAATTAGAAAATTACAGATTTGAAAATGAATTCAAAGTATTAGCAAATCAAAACATTAAAGAAATTGATTAATATCCCCAAATAGCGTGGCGCCCCCATTCGCTCAGAAATATGGCCTATTTGCAAACCCTACTGTAAATCGAGATCCCGGACGATCGATCCTGCTTGTTTTAAAATATGCCCGAACAAAAGAAAGAGGGCGTTGTTATTTTGTCCATGCTTGTGTTTAAATTAGCATTATGTTTCACATAGGGGGGGGGGGGGGGGGCGATTTATATCGTCGATATGGGGGGACCCAAACAAATCTACAAGAATAGCCCATTTCTTCAGCCTCTCGGCCTATGTATTTGTATTAAAAGCTTACCCGATTTTTCCCCGTCCTGAAATTATTCCAAAATAAGATTACTTCACAGTTTTTACCATCCAGAAAGTTGTTCAAAAGCTTCCCCGAATATCCCTCTCCTTGTCCACCGTAGGATTCTTTATAGAAGTTATAGAAGTATATGGTTTGGGGAACTCGTAAAATTAGAGTCGTTTCAAGATATGTACAGAGAAACTTGAAATTCGAAAATTATTTCCCTTAACCCCCATCAGATTAAACCCTGATTATTGTAATTTAATAGAGAACATAGCTGTTCCCATCCCGGCCCGCCCAATAATACTGGATATTATCACCACTTCCACTCAAATAAAATATAAATAAAACTTGGGTGTTATTCGCGCATCCCCACCCCCACCTCCTAAAAAGCCCACACAGATACTGGGTATTTACCCCGCCCATAAACCCAGTAAAAAGAAAACTGAAATAAATACATAACGGTTATTATCTCCCGCACCCCACGAAATAAATAATGGCTATTATCACCGTCCACCCCCCCCCCCCCCCGACAAAAATAAATAAATAAATACTGCCTATTATCCGAAGCTGAATACAACAATTATATAAATACATATACAAGGTATTTCCACCGCTTAAACCCGACAGTAAACGGATAGTATTATCCTCATTTCTTCAACCCTAAACCACCCCCCCCCCAAAAAAAAGAGATAAATTTGTAAAGGAATAAAAGAAACGAAATATTATCCTCTCTTATCAAAAAAAAAATCAAGAAATATGGTGTGTTGTCCCTGTCCACTCGTCTCCTGTCCGACACTCGCCCCTCCCCTCAAAAAAATAAATACAAACTAAATAAAAACTAGTTTTACCCCCCCCCCCCACCCCCTAGAAAATAAGTAAACAATAACTTGTCCACTACCCCAAAAGAAATAAATACTTGACATTATCCCCACCCCTTAAAGAAATACGTAAATACTAGTATCCACTCCCCATCCCCAAACCACAAAAAGATAACATTAATATATAGTAGGCATCATCCCTCGTCCCGCCCGCTTCCCCCAACCACCCACGGCCAAAAAAAAATGAATTAAATTGAATAATAATAATAATAATAATCATCATCATCATCAATTTTCCCCGTCCTAAATGCCCCACCCCCAACAACTAAATAAATAAATACTGGGTATTATACCCCAAACAATAAACATATAACTACTGCGTATTCACCCCCGTCCCAAAATAAACAATCCTAATAAATAATGGCGATTGACCTATCGCGTCAACGCAGCTTGTGAACTATTGTCCAATCACATCAATTATAATTCCACGTGGAACGCCCAAAATCTGAGACAAACTAAAATTACCACACAAAATTCCCATTGGGTTGTCTAAAGGGGCGTGGTTAACTTGTAAACGGCGATAGGTCAATTAACCTACATCCCTAATAAAAAAACACAATAATTATGTATCGACCCCAGTCCCTGCCCCTCCGTACAAATACTGGGTATTACTCCCCTTCCCGACCCACTCATAGATACGTACATCATGGATATTATATCTCCAAAATTATAAGTAAATACATGAGTAGGTACCCCATTCCCTCTCCTACCCCCAAAATAAATAATAAATACTGGGCATTACTTCCCTGTCCGTACCGCCCCGTTCCTAAGCAATAAATAAACACCGCGCATGAGGCTCCATGCATACAAAAAAAAACGCTTGCCACCCCCCCTCCCCCCTTCGCTCCCCACCCCCCTTTCGCTCTCCCCCCCCCCCCCCCTTCGCTCCCCCCCCCCCCCCCTTCGCTCTTCCCCCCCCCCCAAAATGAATAAAATATACTGATTATTCCCCGCCCCCTTTAGACCCGGGTCAGGGGTTGGGACTTTTTTTAAACGGCATGTCACTTGCAATAAATGCAATTGACTCTATAGAACAAACCTCTTAGACCGATGGCCGAGTGGTTTAGACTGCAGGATTTGATCTCGGGCCGCGTGCTCTAACGGCGGAGTCGTTGGAGCACGCGGCCCGAGATCAAATCCCTTCAAGGTTTTGCACTTTATTTAAAAAAATTTTTTTTCAGGTGTACAGTCGTGCATTTATTTTTGGGGAAAATTACCATGAAACACTTGCTTCCCGAAAGGGTAATGATTAAACTAATTAAAGGATAAAGCATTGATACTTGGTAACGTGCAATTTAACTGCACCTTCCTCAGGATCAATACAAACCAGAAAATAATGTCTTTGTTTAAGCCGAATACTGTAAATCTTAAAGATATATTAGATGCGTACTCTTTTCGAGTTCAACCCACAACACATTTTAATTGCTATTTTTTGTTTCTACTAATATAGGTTTTCGTAGCCGGGAAAACCTGTGCATGAAATTAAAAGAGTATTTAATTTAGAATAAGACATCGAACTAATTATCGACTGATGTTTGTGACCCAAAAATAATTCGGGTGTTATATCTGTTTCATGGATGCGCTATAGCAATGAACAAAATAGAAACTGTGTATTTTGTTAACGTAAAGAACGTTAGCAGAAAATATGTAGAAGAAAACAAATATGTGGAAAGCATGAAGGTTATATCTTTAAGTATAATTTGAAATATTTCAAGTTGTCTAGAGTAGCATGTACATGTATTTATATTGGTACTGTTATGGTACTGTGGGTACAGTTTCCCAAGATATACTTTGAAACCATGCACCATTGTAGAACTCCCTTCATTTGAGAAAAGGTGCACACAAACTATTTTGTGAAATTATTTAGATCTAATCTAAAAGCTATGGCAACTAAAATGCTTGTATTTGGTTTGACATAAATTTATCTTCTATCTCTTTAATAGGCAAATTTATACTTTAGCTCACTGTACTACATGTATACACATTTACATAGGGAAAATGTTTGAGTGATGTCTCTATATTCAGTGATGTATAGCTCTCAATTCATGATTCAAAAAAAGTACGGATTTTAAAAGTGTAATTATTTAAAGAAATCCCGAATTAATTTTATCAGTATAAATGTTCACTTCTAATGAAACATTTTGGAGGTTTATTGTATGGAAAATCAGCTGCATGGATAATGTAGATTTAATGCTAAAATAATTGTCTTATACAAGATGTTATTACCTTTAGATTGTAACCATCGCTATTAGAATGCGTATTTAAAGACCTATATTACTCATTTGTATAAAGCAATTAAAATGATATTGTTTGGGAGATCACAGTGACATAATAAACATCGCACGAATTTCATGGCAGGAAATTGTTGTCAAGTATGTCTCTTGTTTCTGTGTTCAAGGAATACGTTAATTATAAAGAGATAAATTAAACCATTTAAAATCTATTCAGTTTAATAATAAAGCACTATAAAAATAGCGTATTTTCTTGCTTGCCTCACGAGGGCGCTCTTTGTTGCTAGGCAACAAAGGGCGCCCCCATGAGATACGTGATAAAGGGCGCCCTCAAGCGACTGGATTTGCTTAGGTCCCAAGTAGGTACCTGGACATAATCTGTCTCTTGAGGGCGCCCTTTGTTGCCTAGCAACAAAGGGCGCCCCCAAGAGATAAATATCACTTAGGCGGCAAGGTACTGCCTGGACATTTTCTACCTTTTGAGGGCGCCCTTTAATTTAGATTACAATGTATACAGTATAGAATTCCTATAGAATTCCTAGACAATTAACAAGGCCATTAATCAGTCACAAGAGGATCTAGGATACACTCGTTATATTTCAGTTCATTATGTAGAATAATTACTGATGGGCTGGACCAGAGAAAAGAATTAGTAGACAAATATTCTTTTCAATTCTTTTTATTCAGTTGTTATTTCTTGAAGTACAAAAACCTATTAAGTAATAATAATAATTTACTGTTGACATATCTGAAAGCCTTAATGATTTTCAGTATAAAAGTCTTAATGTTACCATGAGTTTGATCTTGATATTGACCCAGACAGAATTAGGTGGAAGGAATTGCGTTACCAATATCATACTGTCATGATGAGCTTTTTCGGGTGATAAAAGACATAAGGTGATCTCTTTAAAATAGAATTAATCATGTTAACCTCTAGGTTTCCGTTTAAAAGACGAACAAATCAATTCTTTAATAACACTTAACTTTTAAATACATTAAACTACAACTGTAACATTAAAAAGGTGCCAAAATAAAATTGTTTCAACATTCCACATTGGATTTCAAAGGTAAACAAATTTTTTACACCGTACAATATAAGTATAGGAAGCCGAAATTAATTTGTAAACAATCTAAATACAACAAACTACAGAAAATCCGGTTTGTGCAGTCCGAAATTCAGATCATAACATCAAGTTCCTAGTAGTACATGTCATGTATAAGATTTGCTGGAGTGGTTCAAACTCTCGTTGAAATCCTGAACCTTTTTCAAGATAAATTACTCAAACATTTGGTACGTAACATGTAAAATATGTACTGTACTGTACTAAACCGCACTGAACAATCCCAGTAGTATGCATTTGAATAAGCCAGTATTTTTGTAAAACGGTCCGAGGCCATGATCAGGCATTTACAATTCAACTATTCTTAAAACATTGTCATGGTGAGACCTCATAAGCACCTTTATCAAAATCAAAATTTGGTGTGTTTTTTAGACCATCATGTAAAGGAGTTCAAGAGCTTTAAAATACGGCCTCACTGGGGCCTATAGGTGAAGTATTTCTCAAGTTCTGATCATTAACAAAAAAAATCATGCCATTCGTTAAATGTGAGAACAGCCATGTTTTGGGATGGGCTATCACAAATTTTTGTTACATTAAAACGTAAACATTCCATGTTTCTTGAGCACTGACTGCAAAAATATCCTTTTAGAATTCATAAGACGATTTCATGATTAGAATTACATTAAAAAAAATATCTAAATAGAAATAAATATTAACTTTAATTACTTCATTAAATACCAGCAGATACGGAGCAGGGATGTTTACACTCCTTCAAACAAATCCACATTGTAAACTAAATTTACTGTTTGACTTCATGATCAGAAACATTCTAACACATTGTTCGATACCGTTGTTGTAGCTAGTCAGATTAGTTACGTCTGGTAATTAGACAAACGTTTATGTATGTAATATGCTTTCATTTATAATGCATCATTATCCAGGAAACATTGGGAAATTCTTTTGATTTGTTGTTGACGAGTGTCATCTTTCAACACTCAAGAGCTATGTGTAGGCCACAATAAACTCATCCCAATCTGTATATTCTGGGTTTTAAATTGAGTAAACAACTTACTATGCTGAATGTGCACTAGGCTGCCATTTAAGGCATGATTCATTCATGTATGAATTAATTGGTTGAAGAGCACTGTGTTTCAAGCACTGAGAGACTCACTTTCAACCCAATAGTGCACAGACAGGGCCGATGTGAAATTTGACAGGTGTGGCAATGCTGACTAGCGAAAAACCAACGACCAATTCCTGGGTTAATATGCTCCTGATAAGGTATAATCACAGAGTTACGTCATAAAAACTAAAGGGTGCACATGCTATCCCGTGGACGCTATGCAGCCAGCTTCGCATGCAGACCCAATAGCATTCAAAGAATACGGTTCAAAGTGGGCAAGTAGAATGTAAAATTCCCGCATGTATCATTCAATAACACATCGTCTACACACTTTCCAAATGGTTCCTATTAAGATGTGTGACGTCACACTCCGCCCTCTTGTTTGTATAATAAAACTCTATAGGTATAATAGTGGAAAATAGCAGTAAGGTGACAGTATGTTACGTTAAGGGAAAGAACCTGGTCGGCAGCTAACATCGTCATCAGCTGCAGTGGTAGACTCCCGACTCCTGGCTGGTCAAGATCTTGAGGCTGATCTTCATTGTGCAACTCGTACAGCCCAGCGAGATTGAGACACAGGAACCAAACTACAGCAGCGTGGGCATCAATGGAGAGTGGCAGTTAACCTGTTCAGTATCAATCTCCCTCATCAGTAGACTGATGAAAATTATGTGAACTTTTTGCAACAAGCTGGCTCACAGGAAAAACTCCATCCTGTTTATGAAAGAAGCACAACACATGGCCATGAATAAGGGGAATAAAATATAACAATCGGATCTTCCATTATCAGAAATAAATGAGCTGGTGATAGGGGTTGCTGACCTGTTGATAGTCGGGCAAACAATACAAAATCAGAAATGACAACAAAATATTGGTGTCCAAAATAGACATCATTTAGCATTCCGCACCATGGTACACATAATTTTGATTGGAACTGGTCAAAGTAAACTCACTTACAAATGCAGCATTTTGCATCATGTCTTTCCTAAATTTCACTGCGGTTTGCATTTTGCATAAATGGAAAAAACATGGTTAAGTAATGACACAAAAATTATCACCATGACAACAAAAACAAGGCTACATTTAACCAGTCGGAGAGATTGCTATATGGCATGCACAATACCGTACCTACATGTATATGCACGTGGCACGGTTTTTACATTGTACTTAGTTCTGCACACCTATGTGCCCACATCCACAATTCGCCCCGAGTCAACAACCTAAGAAATACTGAGGTTCCACTTACTCTGGTGCAAGTCAACCAAGTTCAGACCAGCCAGCACTTCATACTGCACTTGTATAGCATCCAATCTTAGGAATTAGTACCCTATTGAAAAGAAGGTCAGGACAAATGTTGGATAAGTCATAATTTAAATCAATAGGAAACATTTTTAATTGCCCAGATCACCGACTGATTTTAAACTTGCTGCCTCTCTGCACCATCAAAAGTAAATTTTTAGCATTCCAAAAGTTATTAGCTTTTCAATGAAACATTGCCAAATAAATTACTCTCCGACGATAAGAAATCAATGAATTAGTTTCAACTTTTGAATTCGGAGAATCCTGCTCCTTATTCAGCAGGGTGGTACAATAATTCAATATGCAATACAAACTCGCCCAATACAGTCTGCTGCGATGGTAGAAACACAATTTGTTTTTATACACACATTATATTCCGGTATGCTTATTAAACAGGAGAACCAGCTGTATTCAAAAGCTGGTCAGTAGACGCCTACATGTAGCTACTGCTAGACTTTGCTGTCAATCATTATTTTGTAGGACTCAAGTAAAATGTCACTTCTTGTTTTGCATGTAGTTTAAGTTTAGTCTTACCTCCCCCCCCCCCCCCCCACCCAAAATTAAATAACACAAGAAATGCTTCTTGTGGAGGACTGAAGATATTCTAGATTGTAGTTAATCTATTTTTCATTTTAAAGAGTAATTTTCTTACAGGAACAAATCAATTTTCTACCAAGCACGGGCATAGCAACTTAGAAAAGGATGTAGAAATCCAGTTCAACTTGTTTTCATACATACCACGTCTTAGAGCATTATGTATATATATTCTACAATGTAAATGCTTGTTTTCATTTGACGTAATTATAACAGGATGGTGGTTTTATTTCTTTTTAATTCTTCCCAATTAACCCACGCAAGAGAGTGCCTCTTGTGTTTACAGAAACTCGTTATCAAAAAGAGCATAATAATTAAGAGTACAAGAATCATTCCTCCAAAATAGTCTATCAACAATGGTTTGAAGCAATTATGTTGGCTAGAAACGAGGTATTTCATATTCTAATCAACTAAAACATGGCAACACATCAATAAACTGTAAACATTTTGATAATTTTTGTGCCTAATGCTGGAGACACCACCACTGTGCCTATTGGTGACATCATTTGGCCCATGAATATGACATTTGCATACGTACATAAAAACCCAACTTTTGCAAAATTTTACTCCCTAGGATTGCTAGAAAGGAAACGGAAGTACAATGTATGTAGCAACATGGACTTTTGCAGTTGAAACAATTTTAGAACTTTGAAGAGATGCGACTGTGAGATACATGGTATTTGAGGGGGAAACGAGCCATGGGAAGAGGAGGGGGCTGTTCTCAGACTCAGAGTTACACTTATGAAAATTCAGATTTTAAAAACAAAAGTTTGTCAATATTTTGATGGAGGGGCTAAAGGTGTTTTTTAACCCAATAAAGATTTAGCTTCTTATAATTCTCCTGACTATGCTAATCTGTTGATGCTAATTAGATGTTATCAACATCATGCATAATTTTTACACTACGCTGTCAATCATTTTGTTCATTTTCATAAACATCCTTTCCCTAAGCCCCGCCCCATATAAGCAACTAACCTATGCAGTCAAAAAAAATAGTGCAACTCTTACCTGTCGTTTGTGTTATGATGTTTAGTCCAAGGGATGGCCAGCAACTGTTGATTGCCTATGTTACAGTAGGCCTACACACAAAAGGAAAAAAAAATGGAGTGGATGTTTTTCAGCAACAATGCTCACAAGTGGACAGAGCCAACACCCTAGCTACACAATACGTGTACGTACCGCCATGGTGGTGCAGAATAGTCTAGACCAAAGTCGACTAGTGCACTGATGTTGTTTTTGCTGTTCTCTTAAAGTTTTAGTTCAAGTAAAACTTAAAAGTTTTGTTAAACTTACCGAAAAACTTCCGTCCAATCATCTTGAATCCCATTGTTGAACTCGTCTCTAGTCTGGTGCCGTTTTAGCACTGAACAAGACCTAGCTACTCTTCAGGGTACCAGTCCTCACTAGTCCGCGCGATATCGAATGGCGCCCTCTGTCGATTGAAATTTTTCTTGGGGGGGTCGGGGGGCGGTGGTCGGTCATTGGGCGTGACCAAAATAGGAGGGGGGTTGACTGAATGAGACCTCTATTGGTAGGTATGACACATGGACAACTTGACAAATCATTTTTGATTTAGTGATAAAACCCCACCCCTTTTAGTCATGTCCCGGTAACTATGTGGGGCATAGGGGGTTTCCTCCCCTCCTCGTTGGTCCCTTCCGCTCCTACCCTGGAGATTCCAGTTGTACTTTATAAAGATTAACAAATTATATTTTATCTCTGAACACTACCGCTTCCCCCCCCCCCCCCCCCCCTTGAAAAAATGGGTAACACCTAGTAACCCCTTAAAAATTTAATTTAAACATTTAATTTAAATGGCACGGTGTTCTTATATTTAAACAAAAATTGCAAAAACAAAATTAAAAACAGAATCTAGTGATTGACACATATTTACTCTAAATAATGTACAGGAACTCTGTTGTTAGATTATGGAATTTTGATCCCACAAAATCCATAACTTTTCAAGTTCTGCAGCAAAGTATTAATTTATTCGAGCTGCTTTGTACAGGTTTTTAATATTTTAATATTAATCTGCTTCTGATCAAGATTTGTATACATTCATTGCAAAGGCAAATGAGAGAGAAAATAAAAATGGATAAAGACACCATTTAAAGATCACATTACAAGGCAAAAGAGCAGAATCTGATTCGAAGCAGTGCATGTGTTTATTCACATCATTTGTAAAAATACACTACATCTTAGATGGGCCCTTCCTGACATAAATAAACCATGATATTTACACAATTCTCTCAACTTGTGACATAAAAATCCTTTCAGGTATACAAAACGAAACAACAAAAGAAGATTAAAGGCTGACAACATAGGGCAAGATAGCTCAGTTAGTAGAACGCCGGTACGGTAACCCGGAGGTCGCAAGTTCGAATCCCGCTCCTGGCAGTTTCTTTGTTCACTTTGAAAACAATTTATAACTTGATTAAAAGGACGCACTGCGCCCAACTTGCTATAAGAAGCGTTCGTCATAAAACTGCTGTGATGGGAAAGATCGTCAAAGAGTAGAATATCAAAATGTACACGACCATCTCTTGAAAATGCGCCGTTTGTCTGAAAATCATTGACGAAAATACAGCGTCAAAAGTTTGGTTCGAAAAAGTTATACACAAGTATTTTTTCGAGAATGATTTTCAGACAAACGACTCATTTTCGTGGGATGGTTATGTACCGGTACATTGTTCTACTTTTAAACAATTCCCAATCATAGCAATTTTAGGATGAACGCAATGTGTTCTTTTTATCAAAATAAAGTTGTTTGGTTCCATGACATGTGTACTACTACCCATGTCAAAACTGTCATTCTATGTAATATTTGTAAATCAACAAATTAGCTGGCCTGACGTTTCGAACTTAAGCAAGTTCTTTCTCAAAGGAAAATGACAGAGTACAAGAAACAAACATGTTGTAAAAGTTGAAATTTTAAAGATTACATTTTGAAAAGGGCTACCCGTGAGCAAAATAATTACGTTACACATAATTCTTATCTTATTAACAAACTTTGTTAGAGGCAGGGGGCACCAGATTATGAACTGAAAAAAGACCCTTTGCGACATACAAGATCTGATGTCTGAACTGTGATAGAACGTCTTAAAAAATTTCGAGAAAAAAAAGCAATTGTGAAAAAAGAGAGGTTTCACTATATACCGTATAGACTGTTTCCGTCGATACTCGAGAATAATTTTGATTCTTATACCTGCGATGCTATGGGGCCCATTTCAGTTGACACAATAAACACAGTATGCTGCCAGTACAAATCCATTTAGGCCTACTTCCAACTAATGAACACAGCTAAACTCATCCACTTTATGTAGTATCACATAAGGACCGCAACATTACAGCTAGCCGAAGCCGAACAAATCTCGATTGCATAATTTCCCTTGTGTGAGGATGACTTCTTTATTTAAACCCTTACAAGACAGTAAACATGTTAACCAGGAAACGCCAGCAACGTAAACTAGGGAAACGTTAACCCAGTTCCTCATGCACTCAATGGGATGATCTTTCACCCCTTTTGTCCCGCCAGTTTGGGATTTGTTTTCTTTAGGGTCGAAATCGATTCAGTGCGACCCTGTTTGGGAGACACGGGGGACAGCGTCCCCTAGCAACGGGCCACAAGCACGGGCCCGGGGACGACATTCACCACGTCGGCACGCACACACATCGCAGGCACGGTGACAACAGAAAGCACTTTAACCAGTGAAACCATTTTCTCTGGGACATTTCTCAACGAAAGTCATCGTCTCCGAAGCCAGATTTTCACAAGATTTAAAGGTAAAAATTTGTACCATTCGGAATGAGTTAATTATGGATGTTATTGTGGGAGAGGTTTGGCTTTATAATCGGGATATTCCATGTTGGGACTCTGTCAGTCACGCGTAACAAGTTGATTGCGTTTTTGGAACGGTATGTGGATATGCAGGGATTAGGCATATTTTATCGAACTGCACGTACATGCACCAAACAACGGGTGAATTTCCACCCAAGTTTCAACCTAACTTTATTTTTTTCTAGTCGACATAACGGACTTTGATGCGGTCCCAAACCGATTAGGAAATAAACGAGTTATGTGATTGGCGATAAAAAAAGTGATAATTAGATTTGGAGACGTGAAATGGATTATGAACGGGCCGGACCATCGGTGTTAGGATAAACAAATATGGATATGTATACAGTTATAATGCCCCAGGTTATGTCTAGAATTTCAATACGAAAACAACTGTTTGAACTCATTATGGCTTATACATTATCCTTAAATATAACACACGAGAGTGTACATATTTATTTATCCACAATTATTCTTGTAGAACTGTTAATAGTCCGCTTAAAAATGAAGTGATTTGTTTCAGTCTAAATTTTTGAAACTGTTTTCGTTTTTACCTTGATATGTTAGTCTATTTATGACATTATTTAAATGTAAACATACACCCAATAGGCCTAATGGCATTTTTCTTTAAAAACAAAAGGCCAGACATCGGTAAAATCGAAACTTCAACACGAAAAGCAATTTTCGTAAGTCTCCTATTTTTTTTCATTATAAGATTTAAGCAGTAATTTACAAAACTGTCTGGCATTTTAATTTCAGAAATCAAAATTTCCATTATTGTACCCCGTTCCTCTTCTGGTAAACCTTTGCCCTCTCGCTCATTTATTGTCTATTTATCTCGAAAATCTATTGTCAAAAATTCATGAACATAGTTCCCACAAAGCCTTGTATTATACGCAGCACCCTTTCAATGTTGTCCCCCACATAGACTTTGAAGACGAAGAGTCCAAAGTTTTCTTCAATACAGGAACAGCCGAGCAGCCTTCGGTCTTGCCTGAAAAATAACAGTATAATTGTACAAGTATAGTTGCCAAAACAAACAGAATGTGAGCCAATTTGTAAATCACACAAAGTCAGGGACTGTTGTAGTGATGAAAACACCCAAAAGCTACTAAAAAAATGTATGGAAATGCTTTGCTTTTTAATGAAGTTTGTAATCAATCATGAAAGCCACACGCATAGTTGGGATAGATATTATGCCATTTTTCTTAAGTAATTCATAAGTTCTGATTCCACCAGAAAACAATGAACAAGACTAAATACTGTGCTACTGTACAATGTAAAAGTTGAAGTTTAAGGCTGACAATCAAACCAAGGTTATCTTTAACGTTTACCCCAAGCAAAGTCTCTCTGTTTACTGTTGATAGTTTGGGTGTTGACGGTAGACTAATGTATGTTTACCGTTGGAGACCAGGCATGCAGTTTGCTGTGTTCAGTGCACCAATGGAGGAATAAGATACACCATGCAGTGCTAAGGCTTTTGTAAATAAAGTACCAAGGGCCATGATGACCCAACTTTAAAAAGGGGAGGAGTCAATTATGGATATGCCCCTCCCCTTTTGGAAGTATATACATGTACAGAAATTCAGGGCTCACTACGTACCATTAATGTTCTGTTCCCCACCACTTTGCCTCTGCTTGGCCACCATTGGGAGTAGCGTGTGATACAAAACATCGCATTAACACTTTGCAATTGCACTGATTTTTTGTAAGGATGTAAAGATGACAAACTCTAAATATTCAAGGTTAAAGGAAATTTGTTTTTAAAAAAATCTGGTTGCTGATCATAAAAGGTTAGTAAAATGAATAAAAAAACTAAAACATCCGGTAATGTCATTTAAAATAACCCAAAACAATTGGTAGCATATATAAATGGGGCAAAATGCTTGGGGATTTCTTTGAAAAAAATTGCCCACTCGGCACACATTTTGAAATTTTGAAATTTTGCCAAAGTACAGTACCCATAATCATGCATGATAATAATGTGAATTTATATACTTAACATAATGCAACACAGTACATGGCTCACGTACATTATTGATTAATGATTGCTAGGCATGATAGTTGCACTGGCATTCAACACGGGCAAAATGAGTATTTGATTGATGAGTATTAAGCTTTAATGAAAAATAACCCCACACAGTGTTGGCAAGACATGCATAATTCATGTCGAGTGCTGAGACCTTTTTCACCACAGTAAACATAACATGTTTGCCAGCATTAATTAACTTTTTTCACCACAGTAAACATAACATGTTTGCCAGCATTAATTAACTTGTCAGATTTTTATCTACATGTATTTCTCGCAACCAACTCAAACAAAATAACTTAATCTTTTGCTTTCTTCTCTTGCAAAAAGATTGCTTTTCTCTCAAATTATAAAACAAAACTAAAACAAATTCATTTAAATTACCAAACATTTGTTTACTTGGTATTGTTGATAAATGAATAAAATATACAACTCACAAGTTATGCAAAATCAAAGAAATATCAATGAATATATTTTGGGGGCGCAGGTAGTGAATAATGTTTTTTTTTAAAGTAATTTCAGTTTCGATAAAAATGATCTTTTTAAACTGTTGTTGAGTACAGAGGGCTAACACACATGATAATACCATGCTTACTTATGCACATCATTAATTTCTGCATTTTCAACAGAAAAGTATGAATTAATTGGTGTGGATTAATGCTTTACAAAATAGCATGAAAACAATGCAACAACAATGAGTGACTGCTTGCAATTTTGACCTCTATTCCAATTTTGACCTTTATTCCAGAATGTCTTGAGTTTGACATATTTTTAATCGGCAGATAAAAAGAATCCACCCTTGGGTTACCGTATAATGTCAATACACCTGTGTTTGCAGTCGACTTCATGCCCCCTGCCAAGGGGTATGAAAGCACTAACATTTCACCCTCCACTCTAGCGTTGTTACGGCCTGTAGGGCTACTACGCCAGCAATGCAAACAAAAACCCTGATCAAATACTTGACCGTCGAGTTATTCGCGACGTGCGAGGGACTTTATTGGCCTGGGTCGAAAAATCAAAAATGCGAACAAACAAGTACATGGGTCAAGATGATTCTTGTTTCAGTGTTTGTATTTGTATTTGTGCACATGTTTTGCAAGAATGTGCAGTGCAATGTCAGTACCAGATTCGAGTTGCATAAACCTTGTTATTGACGCAACTATCAATGCAGTGTGTTTTTTATTGAAATCCCAAACACAAGGCCAATCTAGGTAAAGGGTTATGATCAGAGGTAGGCGACAGGGTTGGCGACATTTTGAATTGCCAACCCTACCACCCTTACAGTTTTCCTGGGCCCAGATCTAAATAGAGGATTCTCCAACAGATTCCAGGGAAATTATCCCAATTTCCAGACCTACAGACCCAGGTAGAGTAGCTTCTACCGTCGGTGAGACTAACTCACATCACCCATTTTTGTTGTTTGTAAAGAAAAAACTTCTACCCTCAAATAGCGCCTCCATATGTGTCCTCCATTGTTTAAGCAGCTAATGGCCGAGTTGCATGAGCAACAGAAAATATTCACAGGGGCCATACCCCAGGGGCGGAGCAAAGGGAGTAGAAAACTCACAGGGCGTCAGATTTAAAAATATTTCACTTAGAAAACACATGCTACCACTTTCCCACTCTAAATGGTGTCTGTGGCCCCTCCCCATTTTTCCATCTCTCCACTACAGCCTGAAGTTGAGTCGCCACGCACCAATCTTGAGAACTAAAAAAAGATGTGATATTCTAAATAACAGTGGGATTTCCCTGAAAAAATAAATCAAGCGTTATTTAGATTGATACAAATGCACTTGGGCTGCAGTAAAATCCATCTGTTCTTGCCCTCAGTATGTATGTCTGAGCATGTTGCTTGAGGTGCACAACTTGTCTTGAAAACTTCCTTTTCAATATATGAAAAAGAAACCTAACCGGATTTTTTCCGTTCTTTTTTCTTCCAGAGACGAACACTGAATAATCCTTTTCTTCACTGAATCCCAAAAATGAATGATACATGCATCTTAAATGTTTGCTACTTTTCACTTCCAGCATCCGAGACCTAAATGATGCCCATATTCACTCCGTCCAGTGGTGACCCTCTGGTGGTTCGGAGCACGCTTGGCGTGGTGCCAGAGAATAGCTCCAAGGGACACCATCTTCCCATGACCAGGAAGGACTTTGCAGGCAACCGGCCGGCCACCATGGCCAGTGCTAGGTTCGGTAACCTCAGTCAGAGTGCCTTCTTTGCTAGACACAACCCTCACCCTGGTAGGGTCAGACACATCAAAGGTAAGCTGGACTCAAACAACAGACGGGACTTGTGCACCTGCAAAGCCAATGGTTACAGAATTTGGCAAAATCCAATGTTCTGAATTGTAAACAGAGAAGGCAATGCAAAGGGAGAAGTCAAGTCTCCAGCGACATTACATTTCCTTTTTACAACTGTTTATGTTATGGCCGAGATAGCACAATAAAACTGTCTGGAAATGCTCAGTTATAGAGAAGAAAATAAAAATGTTCCTTAGTTACATTTTGTTCATTACTTAAAACTGGAATTATTATTGATCTTTGGTACTGAAATCCAGCATTTCTCAAAACACAGACACTGGACATTGTTGTAGTCAAGACCAGGGGCCAATTTCACAGAGCTGCTAACCACAAAAATTTGCTTAGCACCAAAATGTCTTGCTTAGTTAAAACAGGTTACCAGCCAAAATGCCATAGGATTTTCATGCTACGCAAATACCAGCTGAATGCCAGCCACAAGCGATACAATTTACATCAAAATTTGGTTGGTAATCCTGTATTTACTAAGGAAGACTTTTCATGCTAAGCGAATTTTTGTGCTTAGCAACACCGTGAAATTGGCCCCAGAAGGTTGAGATCGACACCAAGACCGAGACCAGCAAACTCGGGTCTCGAGACCTACAAGACTGACACACTAGCTCATGGGCCTGAAGAAACATGTGGGGATAATCTTGGGGAGCAGCTTTAAGACTACACTTGAATATGAACTGCGATACTGGAAACAAATGTAAAATTGAGTTGGTATTTTGACTACCTTCAAAATTTATTTGGCATTCAAATTCCACCATCTAGCTAATAAGTAGCAATTTTTAACGAGTTCCCCAAATCACTATTTCACTATTGCAATTGATGGATTGCTTTTGTTGCCCTGATTTCCGAAAATACGACACTTGCCCACAAACCATGCCCTTAGAGCGACAGAATTTAACGTGACAAATGGCGCACTGAAAAATGCCAGGAAATTCCGCCAGCTGCCGATGAGGCAACAGACTACAGGCGGCGAGCGGTGCTGACTGTGCGAGACCTGTTTGATCAATCGACTGGTTTATTCTGCAGCCATCACACGGTACGATGTGGTTTGCCAATGGTCAATGGTGAATCGTTTGCTGATTCAACAAACGAGCCCTTTTTTCATTTCATTAAAAAATTGATGCTGCAGCCACTTCTCATCTGGTTTTTTTTTTAATGCAAGGCAAATTATTTAAAAGTGACAAACCGCTGTATAATCATGTAGCTGTATGGTTTGTCAGCCCATGGCAAAAAACTAGCCCAGACAATAATTCGGAGCAATCATCAAGCTAAAATGCAGTGAATAGCAGTATGAATACAATTACTATTGGCCCAGTGTTAAAAGTCTCTGGTGTTCTCAAAAAATTCATGGCAAACACCAATACCAGATATTGAACCGTTTCTTTTTTTAGAAGACAAACTCATTGAGGACCTGATTTTCAGAAATTTGAAAGCATTTTCAAAAAATCTCAAACACTTTTCTTAGTTAAAATTACATTCCTGAAAAAAAAGACAGAATATTCTTTGCAATTAAATGCAAATAATAAAACAGGAAACTACATGTATTTTGAGAAGTTATTAGGCGGGGGGTATAGACTTCTACCTGGAGAACCGTGCCAGGATCCAGAGGTGTTTTTGTTCCAAGAACTCCATGCCCCTTCCAGATTTATATCCAGAGAATCATTATGTCATCATCCATCAGGGATGACAATCTGGGAGAAAATACATGTACATGTAGCTAAAAACATTTTGATTTGATCTCATAAACAAAAAGACTTTTTCGATTTTGGGAAGATTTTCATTTTTATGGGGAGAGGGGGCCTATTCTGATAAAGGTGGTTATTTTCTTCAGACTTCCAAGCTACAGTTCTTGAATCCTTGGTTTCATTACTAGAAATATTTGAAATAGAAAACAAATAAATATTCAATATTAACCCTAACCCACGAGGGTGCATTCAAAAGCATATTAAAATCGGAGGTTTGGGACTGTTACGGTTAAACCAAACTTTCTTGTTAAAAGTAGTCGACGATGACCAAACTATCATAGATGGTAAAGCTTTTTATCTTTTCTCAACAAATAAAAATTATTTCAATAACCGATGTTTTATCCCTTTGTATTAAGTTCAATGCTTTTAACATTAAACAATTGAAAAAAACCTTTCTGACATATATTCCATTGACTTTAACTACAGGTTTGCTCGATATCCCAATCTGTTCCGTCCAAGATGAAGGCTTCGTCATCAACCCCCGTCTTCACATGAGGAGGCCCGGCACAGGCACCCTAGACCAGACCCGCATGTCTCTTCCCACTAAGCTGCCTGTCCAGGCTATAAACTACCACCCCAACCACATCAACCCTCTCTTGCAAAACCACAGGGTCAATCAGATCGACGCGCAAAAGCAGTATCGCCGTTTCCCTCTGTCCATGCGGGAAAGGGCTGACCCAAAATTTGGCATGAGTAAGTTAACCGCATGAGAAACCTTCGTATAGCTTGAGTAGTGTCTGCTAGTCCGTAATAACTGTGTATACATATGTAATATCCGTTGTGTAGTCGTTCCACTAATGTTCATGTAACTAATTCATCTGCATACTAATTGCTCTACGTAGCTGCCAGAAGATATTCACAGGCATGCAACTTGGAATTAACAAAAAAAACGAGTTAATTCCGATCTTTACAAGACTTTGTACAGTGTTGTTCAATTTTCAATGGCATAAGTGTAAAGTGAAAAACGAGGAAATCAGCTGATCCGAGGAAAAGTTGATGCCTGTATTCGAGTCGAAATCAAAAATCAAAAGACAAATACAGTATCTTTTTCTTTTACAATTAAGAGGATTTTTCTAGAGCATTTAATAACTGTTAAGTTGACTGAAAATTCAACTAACTAATATGGTTATAGGAGGGTCCTGCATGTGGTGTCATTCAAAACCACTCACTTCGCTCACCCAATGTAAAATCTAGCCTAGGAGACTCATGGTAATAGTAGAACTGAGACACTCATTTCTCAACTGCGTTCCCCATACTTCATCAGTTCATCATCTGGAAATTAGTGCATGAGGTATTAAACTCTTCAACTGACTTCTAGTATTTCAGCATGTGAACTCTCGTCTCTAGTCATACTCACGTCCATGTCCTGGTAGCTACTTCTAGGACGGCAGCATGACTTTACAGCAGCATGAGTCTACTCACATCCATGTCTACATTCTGCTACTCATAACATTCTTGAAGTTGTGACTCGAATCAAGTGCCTGCTCATAACTACTCTCTCATTATCGGGCACAATATACTCGCTAACAAGTCTGGTCTTCAGGGAGTGCTCAGGCCTTCTCAAATTGAGAGACGGGGTTGCCATGACAAGTCTTTCCGATGGATGCACAGTGAGGGATCCGAGTTGAGCATCTTAAACGACAATCCTCTAGCGTATGTTGTCATTCTCAGGGCTGAACGGCATCCCTATCTGCGCGGTTCATGACGACCACTTGGTCAGCAATCGTAACCGTGACCTCAAGAGACCCACCATGGGGGAGACTCGACAGATGTATGCATTCCGAATCCCGGACGTCAATCCCCACAAATACAAGATCTACAACCAGAACCCCATGCTCAACTCTCACCGCTACCCTATCAACACCCTGACTGGACTCAGCACGTACCCGCTGGGCTTCAAGGAAAAGGCCGACACAAAACTGGGGCTTAGTGAGTGGTTTTATTCGTGTGGTTTACTGTGTCAACGGTTTGCTGTCTTTGCTGTGGTTATGATTTCATGATTTGATGTTTCAAGCAGTTTGTGAGTTTCATATGCCACTGTGGTTCTTCAAGTTTCTGATTCCGTGCTTTAACTGCAGTTTGGCAGATTTCAGATTCATGTTGCTGTCCATCCATCATATCCGTACTGTTTGAAAGTAGTCCCATGTGTTAAAATTCAAACTCATTTCTGGCTCCCATTCACTTTCCATTATCACATTAATAATTCACCTTGGATGTTGCACTTTTTTCCCCGAATTTTAATGAAACTAACTTCTATCTATGGTAAACCTTTTCAGGCAGTTTTATAGAATCCATCTCAATATTGCTGGCTTACTTTACTCTGATTAAGATAGCGAGTTGCTGTAAGCTGCTCCAGTTAATAATTTTTTTTTAAAAATTCAGTAAACTTTAAAAATAAAATTCATTAACTACAAAATACAAATACTGCAGTGTTCAGGGTGGAGAAAAGATGCAACAATCCATGCATAAAATTATGATTGCTGAAAGAGGAAAATGACAAAGCCTTGTGATGATCCTGTTACTTAAACACTAGCAAGATACCTGCATTTGTGGTGTCCATGCTTTAAACAAACCGCTGCCATCATTCATATAAGATTTCATAGCTGAAAGTAGAAAAAAAACACCATGTCAAGTGCTGTGTTTCACAGGGAAGGAAATTACAATTCAATCGACGGATTTGGGAGGGGAATTCTGAGTAAAAACTTTGGAAACTATGGCACTTCCACTCTAGAAACCATGGATGGGACGTGGATCACTCCTGAAGATGTCACTTGTTCTAGGACACATTGAGGATAGTTTCCCATCTGACAATTTTATTACCAAGGAGTTTAAAACTCTCCCGGCTTAACTGGACAGCCACACAAAGGGACCTGTTTGTAATACATCCTGAACACTGAGTTACGTTAAACCTCACCCTGCTGCAAGTACATTTATTTTTTGCTAGGACCATGCTGCATCAAACAATATCCAACAGTCACTGAAGTATGAAGCCTGCTGAATCCAACAGAATCCAACAGCTAAACAAAGGATCTGTTCACTGCTCAGACCAACAAGATCCAACAGAAATTTCCCACTGTTTGATCGAGTTGGATTCAGCATGGTTAAGGGCTAAGAGAATACTTCTGAAGTAATTCTTAAGTAATAAAGCTAGACTTTTACTTGTACATCACAGCTCATTCAGTTTTCAAAGCCTCCTTAGTGATAATAAAAAGTCATCCAAGTTCTGAGCTGTATTTCATTGATTTCTTGCCAACAACAGTCCCAATGACCGACCTGTGGCGCGAGGAGCTCCGCCAAATGACAGAGAAGGCTGGCTTGGGTCTACCCAAGGAGATCAAGGAGCAGCAGGATGCTCAGCCCAAGAGAACCAGCATCTACTCGGCAGACACTGGCCGACTCATCCCCCCACCATCCAGGGCCATGTCCAGGGGGTTTTCCCGTCAGAAACAGCGACCCAGAGAGCTGTTCCATCACATTGCACCAGAGGCTGACCAAGAGGCACTGGTATGCATTTTCTTTAACCCTTTAAAGCCGGATGACGTCTATAGACGACAAAAAAAATTACCACCAGGCCGGATGACGTCTATACACGCAATCTCTGCATTTTCATTCCATTGTTGGATTATTGTGTATGTTATGCTTGGCTGCACAAGCCTCTTGTGTCCATTTTGCTTGGCTGCACAGGCCGCCATGGTGCCTCACTATAAATAACCAGCTTCAAGGAGTTAACCCCTTGTGTCCAGCTGTTATTGATGGGGGCTGGTATGCCAAGAACAAGCTGTGCAGCCAAGTGTAAATGTTAACGATAGGCACCACACTAAAAAGTTGTTGTATTCAGTAAACGTAACACAAAATATAGGGCCACATTACTGTTTTCGGATTGGCTTTAGAGTACCGAAGTGATGACGTCAATAAATGCAATGTTTGGAACCAGAATACATTCTAAACTGCATGTGTTTGGAACCATTGCCGTGGCAACTGACATCAGACTTCGGTACTCTATTTGGAATAATGCGTTCACGGTTGATTAGTTAAGTCTTTGTAAATAAGGCGTAAGAGGAAGAATAAAGTTGTTGAAGTCATTTCGGGGTTATGTGCCGTAATTCGTCTCTGCTTATATACCTTACAACAAGCGGTCCTACTCACTGCACTTGGTGCTTGATTCATTTGATCTTTCCTTACAATTCATTTGTTCATTCTGTTCCTAGGTGGTGGAGATGCTTTGTCAGATTCTGCAAACTGACTCCATTAATGCTGTCCAGTCTTGGCTCTGCTCGGCTGGACAAAGAGGTAATGAAATTACTGCTACATATAGCCAGAAATTCTGCACTAACGGTTAGCATAGTTCATGGGTTAGCAAGGATTGTGCGCATGCATACATCCCGTAACTAGGATTCTGTACTAACAGTGGGTTAGCAGAATTTCTTGGCGAGCTCGGTTAGCATAGAATTGCAGGTCGTTGGGGAGTTAGGATTAATTCAAACATCCGAAACAATAACAAACAACATTAATCCTAATTTGTAATGTGTATTTATCCACCAACATGGTGCTCAAGGTTTACGTCATTATAGAGGAATTTCAAATTAGCCCCTTCTGAATTAATTAGGCCATAAAAGGAAGCGCAGGCGTACGATCAGCATAAAGTTGTTTACTGTGACATTGAGATCCTCGTTTTCGAATGCAGAAGTGCGCAGATCGGCGCTCAACTCATCGTTGTGGGATTCCTCTATTATCCCTGCTCATCAGGCCCTTCAATTATTCTTTACACCATTTCAGCTCCACAGGAATATACAAACTAATTTCTGCCACATAGAGATAATTCAGTCACAACAACCATCTCTAGTACCCTCACAGGTAACCCTTTAACCCTGGGTGGAGAGAAACTGTATAGACACAACATTAAATGAATTCATTTCTTGTGTACGGCAATTTAGAAAAAGATCTGGTGCTGGACATGATCCGAAGCGCCATCGCCAACGAGGACGACTACTGGAAGCGGCAATACAGCCATGACTACTACGACACAGCCGCTCTAGAGCACCCTCGTAGCCAGCAACCACCGCCCATGATGAACTTGCAGAATGGATATGGAGAACTGGACCGGCCCGACCCAACTCTGAACGAGGAGGGGACCCAGAAAAGAATAGGGACGCCCAACGGCTACTCACGGTACTCCTACCAACAGGAGGCAGAGCGGAGGAAAGTAGGAACGGCTGACAAGCAGAAGGTGGATGGACTCTCTGATGGGCGAGGTAAATACAGCTCCATTGACATAAAATATGGCATTTCTCAAATGATTATGGACAAACAGAATCAACTGATGCTCATGCATTGAATGAAACCTATTCTGGAGTAGAAAGAAACAGCACATTACGGTTCCCAATTAAGAACAGAATCAATTAACGCTCATGCATTAAATGAAACCTATTCAGGCATAGAATTAAAAAAAAAGCACATCTCAAATATACGGTTCCCGATTAAGAACAGAATCAGTTGAAGCTCATGAATTAAATGAAATCTATTCTGGCACAGAATGAGAAAGCACATCTGAAATTACGGTTCCCGATTAAGAACAGAATCAGTTGAAGCTCATGGTGTTTTAGGTAATGCCATCATGTGAGAAAGGATCCCAAAGTAGGATTCAAACATAGAGGTGATATGTAAAATCAGCTTGAAAAGAAGTGTGCAGTTTCAGCTTTAGACAAATGTCGAAAATCAAATGGAGATGGCCCATCTTCCACACCTAAAATGTTGAAAATGATTGTAAATCTTAACCAGCGTACAAGTAATCAACATCAATGTAGCAAATATGCTGAAAACATACATTGTGACAGTGATGTTGAGCCTCACTGAATAATGGCAGTGTTACAGTCCAGACAAAGTAAAATCTTTCCTTGAAAATTACCAAGTAGAACCAAGAAATGATTCAAACATCAATTGTGCTGGGCGTTACAAACCAGGGTAGCATAGCTGTGACAGGGTTCCTGCACCTTTAGGACAATAAAATTCCATGAATTTTCCAATCCTATTTCATCAAAATTCTGATCAAAACTCGGACTAAAGTAGGCCTACAAGACAAATTTTAAGACATATTATGTAAGGTATAAAAATCAGATTTCTGATGGTCTTCACAAAATTCCATGACTTTTTCATGTCTTTTGTCATTTTTACAAAATTTGATGACTTTTCCAGGCCTGGAAATTGAAAATATAATTCCATGATTTTTCCAGGCTGCGGGAACCCTGCTGTGAGAGAGAGGGGAAACTGCAACAGCCTGACCAACGACCCAAAGATAACCACATACAGCCAGAATTCAGTCCTGTAATCAATAGATTCCATCTTTCATTTTCATCTTTCATTTTCATCTTTCATTACAGATCATCCAGCATTAAGGCAAAAGAGCGGCAAGCCCGACATCTTCAAGATTGAGCATGACCAGCGTCCAGCCACTCGGTCCAAGTCCCGGACTGATGAGCCTCCAGCCCCTGCCCCCCAGACACCCAAGCTCCGATACATCTCAACACCCAAGGACGGACAATCGTGGAAACCAGACCAAACTATGGTCGTCAACTGAGTCGTGTAAACAAAAACAAAAATAAATAAAGCAAACAAAACAAAACATGTATTTATTCTAAACGTTAACTAACATGCAATCTTTCGTAATGTAGTTTCTATAGAATGTGGTCCAATGACCATCCAACACAAATGGTGATTTTACAGTACATCTCCTGTCTAAATCATGTCTTATTTCATTTTAGCACCGATGCTAATCATTTATCTCATGCACACAAATCTTGAAGGGTGAACGTTACAGCCCTTTTGTGGCGGATGATCCAGTGCTCGTATGCTTCAGGGCGTTTCTTTAGCAATGTATGTCCTGTGGGCCAATTTCTACTCATTTATCCCCAATATTCAGAATAAATGTTTAACTGTGCTATCATCACCGACACTTAAATTCACATCAGTTTCACATAAATTCTTTGAAAAGCAAACCCCAAAAAAATTCTGAGAAACGTAGAAGGGAAAGGCAGAAGTTCTCTTACAGTAGATTCAACTCTTAAAATGTTAAAATTGTAGACGTTTTTAAGTTGATCAAACTTGGACATTTATTAACATTCTACAATTAAAACACAAATGTTTTATTGAGCTTCCTAAAAGGGGCGGGCATGATTCTTGGGGGGTGGGGGGGGGGGGGGGGCTAGCCAATCATTTTACCCAGCCCCCGTTTTTGGTCCAATTTAGAACAATCTGAAAATTTCCAAAAATACTTCAAAAAACTTGCTATTTTCAAAACTGGATTCCCAAATATGGGTTATCTTTCAAAACAATTGTAAATGTAACTTCCCCCATCTACCCCCCCCCCCCCCCCCCCCAAACAAAATATTATGCGCTTGGTGTGGGATTGCCTTTGTGTGGATTTTTTGCACATTGCATATGCATGGTGTGACATTAAAACAGAATGAAAGCTTTGAACAAATGCCTGTAATATAATCCCAGCTACTGCAAGTTTGTATACATGTGTGTTGCATTGAGACCAATAACTTTTTAGACTTTAAGATGGCCCACAAAGGCCACTTGTAGTCGAGTGTGATAAGCTCAAGCAAAGACGGAAAGCACAGGCGACTAGTGTAATGGCTGCTTAGTATAATAACAATAGTGCTAAGCAAATTAACCTGCAGCAAAAAAAACAAAAAACGGAGAAACAGTTACAAGCAGTGTGCGTCACATGCAATTTGGGCTGATAACCTGTTTGTACTAAGTTAACATGTTTGTACAAATTTTCTTTGCTCAGTAATGTCATGTGCTTTTAAATAAGCAAGCTTAACGACATTGGCCTCGTTGTTTTGAGCATTTCTCAGTACAATACACTCTAATATACTTCATAATTAGCAATATGCCATAGCTCTAGTTCCTGCAAATACGTAGGAAACATGTGTTCCAGTGTGCCTTTTGAATGTAGTGATACAATTAGTGTACAGATTTTTTTGTAAAAATGTTAGTTTAAATCATTTTACAGTAAATGCAGGTAAACATGTTGGCAAGTAAATGCAGATACATATTGGCCCAATAAGAATTGTTTGTTTTTAGACAGCGTGAAAATATTGATGATGCAGGACACCACATAGGTTATTTTTAGGTCTGTTTAAAATAAGACATGCACAGGTACCAGTTGATACTACATCACGTACAGGGATAGATGTGTAACACCTCTCGGTAACATTTGTTAAAAAAAAAAATAAAAAAATAAAAAAAATAAAACTTACTATCATAAAACTAAATTCACATCATCAGTCACCAACATTTCTGTGAGATATGTAAACTAAACAAAACATGGGGCCAAAACACACAAAAACTGAGAAAGGCATGATACTATCAAATTCTGCAACTGAATATAACAGGATGTACTATGTCCGTGTCAATTTTTCTTAAAGCCTATCTGCTTTGGCATTTAAACTTTCATCTCTTTACTTAATATTTTGCTTGGTGGATTATACTCCAACTGTTTGGAGTCACGGTTAGTAGAAACAGGGGCGGGGCTAGTACGACAGAAAAAGAGGGTGGCAAATGACCTCAAACAAGGGTGGCAGAGTTCATGAGACGTCAGTATTTTTGTCTACACGTACATTAACCCTAACCCTGCTAAATGCAACAGAATGCACCAATGGTAAAAAGTTGTCGCATTTAGCAGTCAAGGCATGTCTCCTGGTCTGATGCATTTGTTTAAATTTAGTATTATACAACAAGGCTGGTACAGATGAGTTCACTGCACAGTGCAACATTGCATTTGGCAGGGTTCTTATTTCAGCTGTGTTGCATTCTGTTGCATTTGGCAGGGTGGTCAGAGAATACCTCGTGGGGGTTAGGGTTAACGAGCACAAAACTGTTTAATATTGTAAATAATGTACAAAAAAGCTCCTTTCAAAATACAGTTTTATATGTTTATAGCACCGTGTGTTTGCGCAATATTTTTGTTCAGATTTGAAATGAAGAGAAAAGGGTTTGTAATCTTACATACACTGAAAAATGTTAATATATCAAATGTGTTCAGCTTTGTGTGGCAGCGCCATTATCATATGCAGTTTGTTGTCATATCATCTGTACTAAGTCTGAGAAACTACAAGTGTAACATGTTAGTTTGTTTTTTAAGTGGATATGAGATACTAGATCTCAGTATCATAAGCTGACCAATGACTTTTCTCGGCTTCATCTCAGAAATTTTGCTGGCCAACTTCCAAAACCTCAGGGAAACCATATTATACTGTCCAAGACTAGAGACGAGAACAATTTCAATTAGCACAACGATGAACAAGAATGGATTTGTACCGAATTTTCTGTACTATACATGCACATTTAGACATATCAGTTCACTGAATCAATGTTTATAATTATAATTCTGAACCCACCAATGTACACTGTAAATAAACTTAAATAATCTGTTTGGAGCCACTGTTTTTAATAAATTGTCAAAGCGCTTTAAGAAACTTGTTCAAAGTTCCATAGCAGTTTACTATGATCAAATGAAACACCTGAAGAGATTGATAACACAAAAAGGATCATGATATACTTATTCATTGTCAACACTGAGTGGAGCTATAAATAAAGCTAACAAGTTTATCAGTATCTCAATGGAATCTTCTGTTAAATTTCTGAAGGGTACTTTCCCCTGAGAAACCCCCACCCCTACAACCAGATAGTCACAGCCCCAGATATAAAACTTGACAACTAAAACAAACTCTCTAGGACTCAGTTGCAGCTTCAACCTGTATTCTGTCAGTTTGTTGTTGTGTTTTCCCCAAGCAGTTACAAGACGATATATTTTCATCTTTATCTAACTGTAATCATAATTGTCCTATTTTTTAAATACCAGCTTTGAAGGTAGTTAAGTGAAGAAATGCATAATTTCTAAACCTAAAGATTTGGTTGATATTTAAGGTATGATATAGCTTTGGTAATGACCAAAAACCAAATTGATTAGTTTCAATCTGAAAGCTCACTGTTTATAAAGATTGTACCAATACCAATTCTCCTGAGAAATATTTCCGTCTGAAATGCCGTCATCTTTCAGAAAATTGTATCTGAAGACCTCGAAAAATGCCGCGGCTTATTTCAATTTTTTAACACTGAAAATAAGCGCATATGAGTGTTCCCAAAATCACCGTTAAAACAGAACGGTTAGTCACTAGTTGCTCATGACTCAGTCGACGGACTGAGTTCAAACTTTTACAAGTTTTATATTTCATGTACATGTTGAATCCCACAAACTATTGAACACTGTCCTTTTAATGCAAAAACATACCTTAAAACTCATAGCATAGTGCACTTTAGGTGTTATTTCATAAATTTAAAAGAAATATTACTTTGTCTAGATCTGACAGCATCGAAATCAAACAGCTTTTCAGAGAAAGATTTATTATGTTGATGTAAAAACAAACTAGACTGGACGTGTTTATGTCAGGCCGCACTGATCTCCATGTATATAAATCTGGATAGCTCATTGGCCATTGTGCACTGTACGAACAACTGTTGCCAGCAGTCACCATATTACCACTCGTGAAACATCCATAAATCAATGCTGCCTAGTTTAAGCGCCTGCTAGTTTTACATACTTTCGTGCACTGCATGGAGTGGTAAGATGGTGGACGGTAGGGTCAACTTGAACAGCTAATGATCTATGCAGTTTTTTATACATGGAGATCAGTGATGTCAGGCTGATGTCAATTAAACAATGTTATCAAAACAGACCAGAAACCATTTCTATTTAAAAGTCACCAGTGACAGAACTAAGATCCAATTAAAGTTAGTGTTGGGGGGGGAGGGGGTTTCACTGTAGGCCCAACTCCACACTCATTTGCTTAACATTAAGCAGCACAACCACAATCTCGAATGGGGGGGGGGGGGGGGGGGGGTGGGAGAGATGGGGCACATGTACCACACTCAGTTATATGGGTGTGCATCTACAGGTAGTAAATTACACATGTATGTCTCGTCGAGGTTCTTTATCCACACCCAGCCTACAAAAACCACAAGCGGTAAATTCCCTTTATTGTCCATTTTCGTGAGCGTCATAAACATTAAATCTGTGCTGGTTTCCCATGTAGTCGTGTTTTAATTTTGAAAATTCCCGACAAATAACATTCGAAGCCTTTCCTTTTTCATTTTCTGGAAAGTTACTGTGCTATAATGTAAAGTTGTACGGGTACTCGATTCCATAATCTGGAACCGGTTCCTGACATGAACGATCGGGTACTCGGGTACCCCTCCTCAGTTATGCCATTGTAAGTTTCAAATACTTTTTTCTCCTACTCCTACCCCTTTTTCTCTAGAAACTTAAAACCCTCCTACTATTTAAAAGGTCAAAATCAGTTAAAATTTCCTTCCACCTCCCCTGCTATACTTTTACACAGACATGATCAGATTACATGTGGTTTTGTACTATGGCAGGAGGGTAAAAAACAATCACCTTGACTGATTTTGACCCATACAACAACATGGCTCAGAGTGGTTTTAATGTACATCAGAGGGTTTTAATGTACATCACTTTGGAATGATCATTTTGGATGACTTGCCTTTCAGTTCAAACAGCCACATACATATGCTCGTACCTTTGTCAGCTGGTACTTCCTTCCTTCGTGACCTTTTCTAATGTTGATTCACATTTCTCTGGAGTTGCATCCTCTTTTTCTGGGGTCACATTGTCTGACCTTTCACCTTTGACCTCTGATGAATCCTTGGTGGCTGCCACCTTCCGCTGGGGTAGGACCTTCAAGAATGCCTCCTTCCAGTCATTAGTCTTGGTGAACTGAAGTAGGATCTCATAAACTGTTGATGTTGACAGCGAGACAGAAATGATCAAAGTTGTATACAGCAGTGTTAGTCAGCTAGACACAGATCAATATTAAAGGTAGCATTTTAAAGACCAACATTTAAATTATGGTCAAATTATGCCAGAATGTGAATTTTAGTTAGTCTTTGAAGTCTGTAAAGTGATACCTTCAATATTTATCTGTATGGGGACAGAAAGAATGAGGATGAAACTTATTTGACAGAAATCAAACTGGCAAAAAGGAACTTGTTTTTGTTGTTCGGGGGGGAGGGGGGCTAGTCAGAAATCAGAAGTCAGAAGTTTTTTACTTCTGACTAGCGCTGCCCCCTCCCCCCCCCCCACAAAAAAAGAAACTGACAATTTGGGAGACCACCAACATAGGGCAAGATGGCTCAGTTGGTAGAGCACAAGTACGGTATTCCGGAGGTCACAGGTTCAAATCCTGCTCCGGCCAGTTTTCCTTGTTCACTCTGAATATTCATGTTTTTTTTTTTAACCAGTTCGCGTCGGAGGACGTGTTCACACGATCTTGCTGTTTTTATACACGGGCACGGCTGACAGGTAAAAACGTCAAGCTTGCCTCGACTCACCTCCGGGTGACGTCTCAACACACTAATCCCTCATTTGTTTTGTACACACACACACACAAAGTCCGAGAAGTCTGTGGAGGCGGACCGTGTATTGAACTTGAACTTGGCCGCTGTGCACGGCCTGTTCTACAATTTACGCTCCGGTGGGCGCACCCGGAGTATTGAAAATATATGAGGTTTCGGCAAGAAATATTGTACAAATACTGTTGAAATTACTCTTGCAAATCAGTATTTGTGGCCTTTGGCTGTATATCAGAAGTTGGCTGCTATATTTTGCCTTTTTGGAAAATAGAAATTCTCGGCAAAAATAATCCTAGCGAGAACTGGTTAAACTTGTCAGGAAAATTATTGCGGTTGGCTAATGTAGTAAACTGCATGCTGAATCTGTTAGCAGTACTTACCATGATTGATTGCTAGGACTTTCCTATCTCTAAGCATGACGTACTCACTGATGGGGAGCTGGGCATGTGGCCAGCCATTTTTCTCAGCGAGTGAATAGCAGTGGCCCTGCAAATCAACACAAACAGATATGGTTCCAAGTTTGCTTCACAGAACTTATTGTGATACCTAGGCAAAATCCATAACTGGCTCAGTTTCGGCAAGACTTCTTTTTGTCCTCTGCTTCTTTGACTCCTCCACAAACTGCGACAGGTTAATGACGTACCTTATGATGATTGTGGTCTACTAAACCCCCGATGATGTACACTTTGTCGGACTGCAGTTCAGTCAGTAGGTTCGGAGACTCTGATGTCAGGTACACAATGTTGTCCTTGCCGAACGCGGTCTCTGGTCCATCCGTTTTCCAATAAACCTACAAATTCAAGAGAACTAACTGGTCAATTTACAATATTCTTCAAGCTTGGGGCGTCTTCAAGCTTGGGGCGTCTTCAAGCTTGGGGCGTCTTCAAGCTTGGGGCGTCTTCAAGCTTGGGGCATCTTCAAGCTTGGGGCGTCTTCAAGCTTGGGGCGTCTTCAAGCTTGGGGCGTCTTCAAGCTTGGGGCGTCTTCAAGCAGTGAAAATAATGAAAGCAAAAGACTTCTGGGAGAAAACAAAGACTGCTCCGACATGTTCAAGTACGTACAAATTCACCGCAACTAGCCAATTATCTATACAACTGTTTATTGTTCTGACGGCATAGCCATAAAGTGCTGAAAATCCACTTGCAATGCTTCATGATCATCAACGTGGTTTTGTGAAAAAGAATTCTCGACCAATGCAAGGCTAAAAGACACTCAAGGGCTACAACAGAAGTGGTGGGGTTGGCCACATTTTAGGTTGCCAGCCCCACGACCCTTACAGTTTTCCTGGGTCCAGATCTAAATAGATAAATCTTCAATAGATGGCAAAGATAATATCCCAATTTTCAGACCTTTAGATCCAAGGGCAGTAACTTCCACCATTGGTGAGACCTCCCTTGGCCAAATGCCCATACAGTGATACGACATGACCTGGGAATCATACATGCGAAGATGCCAAGGTCAGGTCATGTCAGGTCGGGTCATCAGGTCATGCCATCAGGTCATGCCATCAGGTCATGCCATCAGGTCATGCCATCAGGTCATGCCATCAGGTCATGCCATCAGGGCATGCCATCAGGTCATGCCATCAGGTCATGCCATCAGGTCATGCCAGCAGGTCATGCCAGCAGGTCATGCCAGCAGGTCATGCCAGCAGGTCATGCCATCAGGTCATGCCATCAGGTCAAGCCATCAGGTCAAGCCATCAGGTCATGCCATCAGGTCATGCCATCAGGTCATGCCATCAGGTCATGCCATCAGGTCATGCCATCAGGTCATGCCATCAGGTCATGCCATCAGGTCATGCCATCAGGTCATGCCATCAGGTCATGCCATCAGGTCATGCCATCAGGTCATGCCATCAGGTCATGCCATCAGGTCATGCCATCAGGTCATGCCATCAGGTCATGCCATCAGGTCAAGCCATCAGGTCATGTCATGGTTCATATAATTGTGCACTAGATGGAACAGTGAACGCACAGTGTCTGGCCCACTTGTGTCCTCAAACTTCCAGGAATGAATTTTTTAGCTCATTTTGCTAATAGCGAACAGTACTACAGTCGTAGGAGGCATCACAACTACAATGTGCCAAAACCATACAATGTCGTAAGTTACGAAGCAATTTGTGAAACTAGTTGCACAACAAGCTGATCCGACTTACATCCCAGCTCTTGTAGCCTGTGATAACCTGCTCACAGATCTGCTGGAACCGTCCTGCTAAGCCGCAGATGTACAGCTGCAGGGGCTTGTTGGTGATGCTGCGATTCTCAGCATAGCATCGCTGCAGTTGCTTGCATAACTTCTTCATCTCCTGCTCATAGAAACACACCAGACCATTAGACAAAGAAATTAAATCCATATGGCTCAATCTTAGCATGCCATTTAACACACGGGTTATAATGAAAAGGTATACAGTAATATATCTGAAAATTGTGTCTGTGATGTTCTTTGCTAAATGCGTACTTTAACATACTCTGTCAATGCTGGACCCTGTTTCACCCATTTGCACAGCCCCCCTCTAACCCCACTTTTTCAAGATGGCAACTTCAAAGGGAACACCAGCTTAAATTCAAATGCTAAAAGAGTACTTCCAGCATAATCACTTTTTATCCTCACTTTTTCTAACTGTTCAACCAATTTCTTGACATAGGGTGTTGTTGGTATGATATAGATTTTAGGCATTGCTGCACATTTCAGTCAATCAGTGTACACAACAGAATTAATCCTATAGAATCTGCCACCGTGGGAGATTTTCAAAAAATCTAGGAGGGTTGGGGTTGATTTACTAGGAATGCCACGAAGAATACAATGTACGCTGGATCAGGGATAGAGAAATAAATTGGCAGGTGTACATACTAGCTTTGTAGTTGACAAATCAGGCATTATTTCCAATAATCAAACATTTTAAAATACCCTCACACATTTGCAAAATATAGATCACGATGCTGAAATTATCAACAAAAGTTTATGACGACTTATGACTACTCCATCACTGTAGTGGCATAGCAAGAGGACCAAGGGAGGGCAACAGCACCCCCCTCTCCCCAGCCCCCCACCTCTTGCCCCTGGAACCATAGGTCCCGCTTTTCCTTGTTTTTTCTTTTTTTTAAAGAATATGCCTGGACGATGGCCTGACATCTGTTGAGTGATGATATGTGTCCAGTATGGACTAGATGTAAAGCACCGTCATGAAAAACTGGAACCCTCACTTGCCTTATTTTACTTGCCTTAAATTACTTTGACAGGCAAAACAAAAACAAAAACAAAATCAAAAGAAATTTGCCAAGGTCAATGAATTTCCTACGTTACCAAATCGTTCATGAGGTGATCATAGGTGCAGTCAATAGCTACTCTGATGTCGCTGGCCTCTGCATCATTCATACGACGTTTCTTGATGTGGACTTGGCCGTCGTCTACTGAATCCGGCATCCCTTCCCGATCAAGAATCTTCTTCAACTTCCTCTTCTTCCTTTCTTTCAACCTGTAGGATTGAGGGGCGGAGCTTGAATTAGAATGGGGAGTTGTATTTGAGCTAGGCCGGGTGGTATTGGGAGTTAAGAATTGTTGGAATTTGTATGTAGTGCTTAACAGTAGAACACTACTAAAATGAACATGATGGGTGCATTAATTGAAGACTGTTCAGAATAGCAATCATGACTTATGACTATCAACACTTTCAAAAATAAAAAATAAATAAAAAGTGAACAAAGAAACTGGCAGGAGCGGGATTCGAACCTGCGACCTCCGGGTTACCGTACCGGCGTTCTACCAACTGAGCTATCTTGCCCTATGTTTGGCGATCTCCCAAATTGTCAGTATCTTTGTTCGGGTGGGCGCTTAGTCAGAAGTCATAAACCCAGAATGTCGCATAGCTAGGGATAATGTGTACAGTACCTTTTAGCCATTCGCCTTTCTCTCCAATCTGCATTTTTCATCATTTTCTTCATCTGGTTCTTGGACATCGGAGAGCTTTCTTCAGCATCGGTGCCGGCTATTTCTGGTGCGACCTCTGTCCCATCTTGACTGGTAGTTAACACAGTGTCGCCATCACCAGAGTTACTCTCTTGTGATTTTTCCATGAGGCTAGTTATTTTAACAACAAAGACATGTTAGAAATGATAAAATGAAACTTACTCAACACTAAAAACATGCAAAAATAAACATGTTCCCCCAAAAAATATTTTGGGAGGATGGCATATATACATTTATACCCCTAGAAGTAGAACTATGGGGCTCTTACCGGAGCCCATTCTCGCGGTCGGCATGACGTCACATCTTATAATATTGTTCCTCCACGCCCCCCCCACCCCCTTCCCCCATTGAGCGAATTCTCCGCTTTCACTAAAAACACACCCCCCATTTTCAAACCATAATGTCTTGAATTAGTTATAAAAGGACGGTCTGCAATAAGTCCTGAAACTGAATCTGGTGCTAGCTCGACGATTGAATCTGATATCTGGTGCTGAATCTGGTGCTAGCTTGACGATTGAATCTGATATCTGGTGCTGAATCTGGTGCTGAATCTGGTGCTAGCTTGATGCTGCCATAGGGAACAGGGCCCAGCTACACCATACAATCGCCGGGGGGGGGGGGGGGGGGGGGGGGGGGGGGGTGTCATTAACTTTTAGTACCATGCACCAGTATGCACCAGAATACACAAAGATTAGCATACATTTTCAAAATTTTCCCAGGATACGTATTTATTAAGAGACACCGAGACGTCTGTGTGCTATTTTCTCCGTTCTTCCCATCCCTGGAAAGATTTTACTTTAATACCCCCAACCACAATCAGTCAGGAAGAGCAAATCTTGGAAAAATAACTATCCATCTGTGTTCAGAATTGTACAGTTGATTGACCGGTTCCGCAAACGGTAATCGTCTGAGGCGTCCGGTGGCGAAAACACTTACTTTCCGAGGAGGGTACCCATCCATAAATATCCGGAAATAACTCAGTCACCTAGAGGACAACAAAGTTTTCTGCAAGTATTTTGAAAGAATAACGTTCACTTGGCACCTTTAAATTTGAGAATTTTGTTGGAAAATTTTCGTGAAATATAAGGGAAGAAAGTATGTGTGTTCTGTGTTAGATGTTCTTGGCACAGTGTATGGTCACTCAAAGTGTTCACATACATGTTGATTTCGTTCTCATTTTTTACAGATTATGCTTACATAAATCTTGAAATAACAGGTTCTGCCACATGTTTAGACAGTTGTTATCAAGGAGGGTTGGTTATTTTCCAAGGTTTTGCTATTCTTGATCCATTTTGGTGGGGGATCCATTTTGGTGGGGGGTATTAAACTAAATCTTTCCCCATTCCCATTCCCATTCCCATTCCCCCCCCCCCCCCCCCCCCCCCCCCCAACCGGCCTCCCCTTCCTCCATGCCCCAACCATGGAGTACCCCATGCCCCAACCCATCGCCGCCGCTGGGTATTTCTATACCAACGTTAACATTCTTTCCAACATTCTTTCCAACACAATACAAACCTAAAATAGCGGTGTTGCTTCCAATTCTGCTGGTAATTTGTAATGAGAAACAGTACCTTGTGATTTAGTTCTGCTTTTCATAAAAACATGAAAAACGAAAACGCCGCGGCGCGCGGTCCGAGTCGTCGACGACGGACACCACCTGAAATTTGTGTCGAGTATATAGCGCCCTCTATTGATGTCATGACACCATATCCTGCAAGAAAAAACACACTGGATTATTTTTTTCCGAAGATGGAAAGGGCCAGCAGCACAGTCATGCCCAAAAAAGTAGGCTGTCGTGTTTTTTTGTGTAGGAGGGTTAAGGTGTCTCACCCTAATTATTAGTTATTCTTGGCCTGGGATCAGATTATTGTAGAATATTATTCACTGAACAATATATATTTATGAGCACATTCAGGCTTTCGTGGTATTTAGTTCGCATCTCCCGAAGCACCATGCCTCGAAAATGTTGTAATCAGCATGCAGTTCGGTGACTGTAGATTTCCTCAAAAAGTGTGCTTTATTCCATATAATATACAAGAGGGCGGATTTTCATTCCTCCATGGGTTACGTAATGAACTCTCTTTGAAGCAATACCGAGTGGAAAATGAAAATTAAAGTTAACATGCAACTTACTCCAAGACAATGTAGTACAGTTTGCCTATTACACAAAACTATCTTTTGGTGAAATCAGGCTTTTCGCTCATGAATGTGGAAATAATTTTCATCAGTTTAACATGTTGAAATTTCTCCCTAGATAGACTTGCTACAAATGAGGTGGAAATTCATAGTACCAAAACTGTCCTGCATTCATTCAAGGCATAAGGTATAATGGCCGCTATGTTTCCTCATTCCATCAGTGAAGAGTCAAAATACGATGTCTGCGACAAATGGAGTTGCCTTTAACCCTAACTCCCTAATAAGATGCGTGGACAATTATATGGAAATTGGACTGATTCAGGTCCGTTGGGGTTAATAGTGCGTTTTAAAGAGGGTCTGGCAAAAACAAAACAAGACTTCTATTCTATTCATTCCAATGCTAAGATTTAATTCCTGCCAAAGTTGCAATGTTTACACACACATTAATCCAAACAAAACTCAAAACGCACAACCATTTAGCAACTGGGTAGAGTGTATTTCGTTTGTCCGAAGGCTTGTTTCACCATACACTTATTTTTAATCCTAAACATTCTATTACTTATAAGATATTGCCTGTTGCTTTTCGCTTACTTTTGGTTCCCAAGTTATGAGAACAAAATCTTCTAATTGTCTACTGCTCTTGGCTTTCCATTTGTTTCACTGTGGTGAACAGATAAAATTATACTTTAAATATTTAAATTACAAATTTTTAATTGCATTGAATGAAGTTATAATATTTATCTGAAAACAGATTAATAGAACCTCAATGAACCTTTGAATATCAAAGAATGTATAATGGAGGTACTCTATTCTAATTTATTGAACCATTCAATTTAGATTTGTTCTTAAATACAATAATTGAAATGGGATAGATGTTTATGAACAACTACACTACATTAGCTTCGACTTTCTAGTGTGGCTCATAATTCCTCAACTTCACCGCTAACAAAAGACCAAATCATTAGGCCCCACCCCTTAATGTATAGACCAATCACAGCCTTGCACACCAAAAATCTGCCATTTTTGTCCAATAGCATAGCCAGGTTGTTTTTTGGGGTGGGGTGGGGTGGGCAAATTAATTTGTTTTACCCCCTAGACATTCAGAACCAAATTGTAAAATTTTCCAAACTGAAAAAGTGAGCCTTTATACAAACAATAATAAAACTGACATAAAAACAGTAAAATAAGTTGTTTGGATCAAGTTAAACACCACACTACCAGCCTCATTAATATACTCCTTATATGGAGCATGCTTAAAACAGCATGCTGGACTCATGAACAATCCATTTTGACAGATGCTTTCTCTGTGCATTTGACAAATTCACTCACAATTTTGGGTCTCCGTCTTCAAAAGATGAAAACAATCCAATGCTGATATATTAGCTTTTATAATACACTTTTTGCTGCAGTCGGCAACTGCCTTCTATAAAAAGAAGCAATGGACTAGGTCCATATTATAATTTAATGTAGTTTTTTTGTTAAAGTTAGCTGTGTAGGTATTAAAATAAAATTAAAACTGAACAGATCCTGATGGGCCAACAATGTTTTATCTTGTATTATTGACCTTCAACAGACTAGCAACAAAAATCATCCCTCCCACACATTTGTAGAAATTCCCGTATAAACTGCCTTTCCATTAGTACATTCTATGGCCATTGCATAAACAAGCCTGATTTTTAGCACGTACCCGCGTGCATTTTAGTGTTTTTGTTCTAAAATAACTAAACACATCAATTTGTTTGTTAAGGTCTTTCCTCATTGAAATTTCTCACTTACAATGATGATGAATATTACATGACGTTTTATAACCTTCCCCTCCAAAAAGAAAGAAAGAAATGCAACACACATGGGTGTAATATATGCACTTGAAATTAAAAAACGGATTATTGGAAAAGCACAACTTTCTGATGATCAACAAATTTACATTAGAATTAAAGATTCATCCTTACTGATACTGTGTAGGATTACAGACCTAGTGCTCCGCAAAGCACATGGCACTCAGATTGAATGACATTAGAAAAAAAAACACTTCAATTTACGGGTGTGTATTCCTAAACCGCAAGACAAAACAAGCAAAATAAGATATAAGTATATCCAATTTATATTTGTTTGTGCGTCACAGCACCATCTTTCCCTAACTCTCTAAGGTGTGTGGAAAATCATATTAAAATTGGGGGATTCAGGATTAGGGTTAACAATTTTGCAAAATGAATGTAATGAACTGCTTCGCAACTAGACTAACTCTGAATGCTAGACGTTTAGGCCTGGACGATTTGATTACGGTAGAATCTACCTTCATTGGCTGGATTCCCCCCCCCCCCCCCAAAGGTTAGATTTTCAAGATTTAACACTTGCATACAGACAGAATTCACAGAAATAACCAGGTTTGTTTACGGTGTACATCAAGGACTTCCCACTCTCCATCTGATGGCTTCTTTTATTTCCGATTTCTTTTCATTTGATTTGTACATGATTTCCAACCGAGGCTAGCTTGCCACTCATCACCCCCATGTCCCCTCATGTCATTCTTTATTCTGTGTCTTTGATATACACCATAAACATACACAAGAACACCTCAAAACCACCTGGTTAATCCAAATCAATCTTCTGTCTTTTTATTGGTCTGTCAGACACCACATCCACATCATCTACGTCTGCGGTCAAGTGGTCAGGGGAGAGGTCCAGACCAGAGTCGTCGGACTGTCTGGTCGGACTGGAGTTGCTGCTGGATGGGCCGGAGAGCAAGTCGTCGGGTTTCAGCTGCAGCAAGGGTAGGTTACTGAGGAGTGGCCTGTCATGGTGGCTAGTCGATGCAGGGGACTGTCTGGTCTGGGCAAAGGACTCCAGCTCCTCGGGGCCGAAGCCCTCGATGTCTTGGAGTGCCGCCGATATGCAAGAAAGGAGGTTGCGAGCATCGTCCATGGAGAAGCACATGGGAGGTTTGAACTTGAGGACATTGCAGCACGGGCCCTCTGTACTCAGCAGGATAAACTTATCTCTCAGGCTGTGTTAGATAAAAGCAAAGTCAGATGTCATGCTTTTGTGTTTATAAATCGAATGGTGACTGTTTAGCAAACTGTGAAAATTAAATTGCTTATAGTTGCGAATTTTTATTTAATTTTTTTTATTAATTAGTTAAATTTGATGAGCAAATGTTCAGTTTTCAAACAAATGTTAAACTACATTTTGCTATTCCAAGTGTGCAACCTACTGTACGATACAGCCAATGACTTTCTGCTAAAAACAACAACAATAAGACGCAATTAAGAAAATATACTTTTGAAACAGACTTCTGCTTGAGAAGCAAACTTGAGAACCAAATTAAAAAAAAACCTCTTCACGAGATCCAACAATTCAAAAAACCCTAAACACACAGCTTTCTCGAACTTGAAAATCATCCCAAGCTGGAAAGGTAAATTGCATCTCAAACAAGCAATTCCGTTCAATCAATTCGTTTTCCAGTTGTACCAGAAAATTGGCCATTCTACAACGGACAACTTTAGACCATACAAGCTACCGGCATCAATCAAATTACCTTCCCTCTGTAGGGAGCCAGGGGTCAAATGTCATGGACCTACTTTGCGGAAAATATTGCAAAGAATCAATCACAAGCAACACAATACTTTTCGCTGGTAACGTGATTAGGCTAAACAAATCTTCTCTGCTTTAATAGCACAACTTTGTGCATAACAGCTCCACACAAAATCAGCCCCTGGTTGTAAAAACTTACGATTCAACGATGTAGGTTGCCTCGTTTGGGGCTGGCTCCTTGGTGGCTCTGTCGCGAACCAACTCGATGCCCATGAACATGCCATGTCCCCTGCAGAAACCAGACGTCAAATGCCAGTAGTAAAATTGAAAACTCTTTCAGGGTATCCATAAAAAAAAATGAAAATGATGGGAAATTTGATGGGAAATATTTCAGAGCACAAATTACCATCCAGATAATATATTTATTACTTCTCATAAATATATCTTTGGCGACATGAGCAGTTGATCTCAAAACTAATGAAATCATTCCTGCTTCTTCACCTACGTGTACTTATTAAAAATTAAGAAATCCTGACAGCCAAATGGACTCCACAAGACTTTTCTAAAGGTCTGTGAAGGTGGTATCATGTCTGTGCATCACTCCGCATCCCACCACGTAGTCTTGCATTTGGGTGCGTGCACGCTTTGCCAAGTTGTGAAGAAATCTCTGCTAGGGATCGAGGGGGTAGGGTATAAAAGTGAGAGTAAAAACAATGCTTGTTGCTAACAATTCTCAGACATCAGTACTGGGTCTTTAATATTCGGGGCTCTACGGAAGCAACACTCCAGTGTACTTCATTTGCTTGCTCTGTACTTCCCAGTCCAAATGTCGCATTTATGTAGAGGATACTGCAGCACGTTTTAGTCGGCGTCTATAAATCACCCCTTCCAACCCAATCAAGCCGAGTGGTAAATTATGCTTGGTTCTGACCTGACATCACCGATGGTCTTGTAGAGTTGTTTCATTTTGAGTAGTTCCTCCATGAGGAAGTCACCAATGAGCAATGCATTCTCTCTAAGGTGTTCCTCCTCAATGATGTCCAGTACAGCCATACCCACAGCGCAGGACACGGGGTTGCCGCCGTACTATACAATGAACAGGGGCAAATTTGGGATAAGTGAGGGGTGTCACTTGACTGCCTGTGTGGGCATTCCTATATACTTAGCCCTTGGCTGGGGGCTGAAATAGCACTAATGATTGGCTATAAAAATGGGGTGCTGGTACGCCAAGAACGGGCTGTGCAGTCAAGCGTAAATGCAAACAATAGGCACCACACTGAATAGAGTGGTTCTATTCATCGCACTTGGAGCCCACTTTGTTTGAAAAAGCTTCATATTTTCATTACACTCCCATTCAAGAATATACTTGAAACATGAATAGATTGAGTACGTACAGGAATGCGCATACAAACAACAACCGGCATGGTGGTCTTTTTCAAACTGTGGCTATGGCTGTCGTCTGTATTTAAGAGGTTAATGGAGTAGGGTACTCATTTCTTGTCCAAATATTTAGTCTTTACCTGAACTCAAATAGAGATGTCAAGATACATTGTTTTGTATGGTCTGTCCGGCCAAGTGTGACATCATCAGTTGTCAGTGAAAAGCCTGTTTAGTGCAACAAAATTCAGCAGCTAGAACAAAAAGGTCTTTTATTCATGGCTCAGATCAACGGAAACTTTGTTACATTGAATGCTACATTAATTTAATGACAGTCATTGCGGTTATTTTCTGAAAGCCCACTTAATCTTGGACGGTCACTTACAGTGTTGAAATACTGGTATCCATCCCTGCCCAAACATGCTGCTATCTCGGGTGTAGTGACCACTGCAGCGATGGGATGACCATTACCCATCGGCTTGCCCATAGTTACTATGTCTGGCACGATATCTACAAAGAACAGAGTATTACTGAAATAATCAAGACAAAGGTGATTTGCAGCATTGCATGGTGGCAAGTACAAACGGGACACAGGTTTGCGGGAAAGACATGAAGTGGCCAAATCAAGCAACGTGAGGTATGGTTCTGAGGAAACCAAGAGATATTATTTTAACTGGCGGTCAGTATGCGCTGTCGTCAGCAGAAACATTCTCTTGATGATGGTCAGAGCGGACTGACCCAAATGGTGAAACTTGACGTTACTTGATGTTCTGGATCCTCTCTAATTTACAGGGGTGAGATTGGCCAAAAATGAAAAATCCACGAAAAATCCACGAGGACCCCAGATCAACATATAGTTTGTATTTGCCTAAAGGTACCCTCTTAAAATATCTGTTTTTATTGGTCTATATCCACTTTTACAGGTAAAAACACCTTTAGGACAACACCTCTGGAATTCCAGATTGCAAAAGAGATTCTTTAAAAATTCTGAAATCCCGACCAAAAAATTCCTGAAATCAGGAAAAATCCCGACAAATCTCGCCCCTGAATTTAGAATACGTCACTTCACATGGCAGTACTACAATCACCCCCAAGGTGCTCCTCAAAAGGTGGTTTTGTGTACGTCTCACACCAGCTAGTCACGTGGGTGAAAAGGTCTATTCAATAAGTTTCAAATTTCCCAAATTGCGCCAGTTTCTTTATTCACTTTGAAAATGTATTCAAATTAACCTAGTCAGTTTCCCTTGTGAATTGTTTGATGAATTATTAACGTATATCAATCTTTGTCCATATTACATCATAAAACAAAATATTTATATAGACCAGAGTGCCAAGTGTAGTAAGTTTTTTTTTTTTTATTTGTACGGAGAAATTAATTGAATTGAAATTTTCAGCCTGAGCACAGACATAGTATCCTTAACCCAAACAGTACTCAACCCGCCAAAACCCTACAGCATTGTTTGGTTGGAATCAGAGTCCTACAGTTTGTGTGTACAGTTTACCATAGGGCCTATGGTGTTAGAATTTGCAAGGATGGGTATGGTTCCTTGAAATATACACTAGGGAGTTAGGGTTAAAGTCGTTATCATTTGGAAAATTGGAAAATTGGAAAATTCTGATACTTTCCTAGAAATCCCTTAGAAGCTGTTAGATTCCTTACCTGGACCTTGTGTCTGGAAGCCCCACCAATGACTGCCCACACGGCCAAAGCCCACTTGGACCTCATCAACAACACAGATACCACCTGCCTCACGTACATGCCTGATGAGAGGAAGAGGAAACAGCTAGTTTGGGATTACGGGCTTGATGCACACCTCCACTATCTTGCCAAGATTGTGTGAACGTCACGGCAACAAATGGACAATCAAGTGTCATTTTCTATTGTGCATTGATTCTGGAGTGTGTGACCATGTGACCAGGGGCCAATTTCATAAAGCTGTTAAGCACAACATTTTGCTTAGCATGCAAATGCTTCCTTGATAAAAACTGGATTACCAAGCAGATTTCCATGTGTGGAATATTGCTTTTGACTGGCATTCAGCTGTTGTTTGCTTAGCATGAAAATTACATGGACTTTTGGCTGGTAACCTGTTTTTACTAAGCAAGACATTTTCATGCTAAGCAAATTGTTGTGCTTAACAGCTCTATGAAATTGGCCCCAGTGCACAATGTATGCCAACTCAACTAATCCCAAACCGACAAAAAAAGCACGGATTTGTGCACTTTTGGGTTTGAAAGCGAGGCTCGCGGGGCTAAACAAACAAAACGTTGCGTGCATTCATGTACAGTTTATACATGGAAAAATCCTTTGTATTTCACAGTGGCGGATTTAGTCCTAAAAAAAAAAAGGTCTAATTCAGGTACATCTATTTGAGAAGCATTATTCTGTGAATCAGTTGAATATCATGTTGATTAAGAATGAATTTCGACTATTTTGTTGTCGTGATGAACCGGTACTGCTTCATCACTAGGCTGCTGACCGAGCGCTGCAATGCCGTGATTCATGCATGCATGAATGAATGAATTTTGCTGAATAGCACTGTTTGTTTAGCACTAAGAGCCTTGCTTTAAGTGCACAGATAGGGCTGATGTGAAACTCATCTATTGATACTCATTTAAAAGCAACAAATCTATTTTAATCTCACCGATAGGCATTCCTTAAGTAACCTGGAGGATAAACAAGTTGTCCGCCACAGCTCTGGAGGGACTCGGCAAAAAAGGCCGCAATCTGAGTTTTGGAAAAGAACAGCGCACGCTCCAAGTCAGTATCATTTACAGGAATGGTCTCCAAAAGAAAACAAAACGTACAAACCCAACACAAACGTCAATCTGAAAGGAGAATAATTCTACGACTGTAGCGACCCACTGCTTCAGAGTAATAGCCAGTCCTTAGCAGTCCACACAGCCACTAATGATCCAGATGTGTCAACCAATCCACTGATCTCTGTAAAGAGGGAGACATAATGCAGAAAACAGAAACGGCCGTCCATGTCGAAAGGGCCCATGGAATCCTGGTCGGTCAAATCTCCCGATCTTCAACACTCTAGCAGTCAGAGGGTTAAAGCTTTGACACAGCAGCCAAAACACATGTACGGTCCCTACTATAAGGGAGGGACTCAGAATCTGACCGAAGTTCGGGGCCTGCAATTTCACAGAAGCAACGAAGGAAATTGCCTCCAATGCCCCTAAAATGTTCCCCCAATGATGATGACCACAAGCGCCTGCAAAACGTTTGATAGAGGTACCATCACAGCCATCTCAAATGGCACCCCTCACCACCCCTTCGGTAGAATTCTGGATACCTCCCATAATTTATTCTTCAGTTGGTACTGTCTTTTTCGTCAAAGCAATGACACTGTCCTTTTAGCAGCCGTAATGACAAATGACCTGCGATACAAACTCAAGTGGAAATACACAACGAACCAAAATCTGCTGAGTAATCCACTGTCTGTAAGAACATGTCGACAAAATACTGCATGCGTATTCAGACAAACCCCCATCGACACAACGTACACTGTACATGCGAGACTGCTCCAACGTCAGCTCGGATTCCCAACAGAGATATGAACCTGGACTGATTTCATTTGGCTCAAACAGGAAAACTGCTTCGAAAAAAAACTGGGATCATAGCACACTGTACATTTATCTCACTGTTGTAGCTGACAACTTTTTATATTAAGCAAAGTGTGAGTTGTGTGCTGTTGGATCGAATTCTTTCCCCTAATACGAGCAAAAATCATACAAATTTCAGTACAAATACGAGTACACTTATTTGCATGAGACTATTTAAATTTTCACTTATAGTGAAGTATATTTTGTGGAGAACAAGTACTTAGCAGAAGTCCCAGTTCGAACATTTGGAATTCTTTCGGTAAGAGTACTAGTGCGATTCTTTGAGTACAGGTATGCAAAAGTTCAATCAAGTAGGACAGTGTATTTAAAATGGTTCTAGTTACAACATCAGTATCCGCTTTGTAAGGGCGACCTCATCCGGACCAGAAATAGCAGTACATGTGCTTCATGCGTTGTCCATAGAGACCCATATATTTGAAACCAGCAGGTTTAAAGCTATCTGCGAAGAGGACACTGTCCGTAAACAAGCAAGCGGACCTTCATGTTTAAAGCAAACATTCCAAGGCTTTTATCTTTTTTTTTACGGTGGTTTTTTTTTATTTAGCAAAAGTCTCCACATTTTCCTGAGCTGAAAATATATCCCATTTGGTATAATGTTTATCTCAACAGACACACACAAAATAAAACTCGTCAAAATTGACATGGTTTGTTTTGTAAAAATCCCTCTAAGACAATTTCAAAGCATGGTTGCTATCAGTTTGGGTCGGTTTGAGCCGAGTGCAGAGGCTGGTGTCTTCTGCGGAAAATGTGTAACTCACGAGGGGGCAGTCTCTGGGACAAATATGATTAATCACCTAGAAGTCTAGTACCTGGAGGCACATACACACTGAATATAATAACATGGAGGGTGCCAAATGGTCGTCATTTGCCGCTGCCAACCTTTTTACTGGATATTACACACAAAATGATGAAAATCCACCTGAAACGAGAGATTACGAGAGAGGAAACAAAAAAGAATTAGTGATTTTTTTTCTGAAGATCGACAGGAAGTAGCCAAGCCAGCAGAGGAAGGTGTATGTGCTGATCATTTTTTACCGGATCAATTAACCAGTTTGCGTCGGTTGACGTGTATACACGCACTCGGCGGGGCAAGGGTCCAGCGGAAATATCCGTCAGCGACCGGCTCGCAGTGAGCGAGGCCAGGGTGTGCTACCCGCAGATAAAGGCCTGAACTTGTCTGGCACCCAGGCTCTTGAAAAATAATCCCGGCGTGAACTGGTTAAAAGATTGGCCTCTGATGCTTGTACACCTGCTGCTTGACAGTTCATTCCATTTTGGTTTGGGAGGGGGAACACATCTGAAATGTATACATATATCTGCATAGGTAAATGTTTTAAACATGAAAGGATTTATTTGTGCTATGTGCATGTAACACGTGGCACTTGTGCAAGTGAACATAACATCAGTTTCAAGCCCTGTGTTGAATATATGTTAACACTCCTTGAGAAAAAATGTTCCCACACTCACAGTGCAGTACACGCTTCAGGCACAGCACAAACCTGACCTTAAACATAATGTACAAACTGTCGTGAAAATTACTCACAACACACAGCTGCTACTGGCAAATAAACTCTTTCCTCACCACTCAACCGTTAACATAGGAAAGGATCTAAATCCTTTTTAGCCCGAAAAATTTGAGGGAGGGTGCAAATAGGTTCATCAAGCAGTATATTTCATTCCCAAAATCTGTCAAAATCCAACATCTGGTGTTACTGAATTCTGACAGATGATGTAGCCAAAGGCCAACCCACAACACTGACCACCTCGAAAATAAAGGGTACCAAGCCCGACCAATCACTCCACGTTTGATGGATTTTGAAGTTGGAGTTGAGACTACACCATGTCGGGTGCTACAAATTACTGAGTGAGAAAATAGAGAATACAATGGCGCACCTTCCTGCTGCCTGCGTGTGCATTGTCAATGGCTTCTTTGATGTCATTTGCGAAGGCCTCGCCTGGGTCGGCTTTGTCACAGTATTTGCCTCGGTACATATCAGGGGGTGACACCTGCAGGTAGAGACCGACAAAAATAAAGAACTGAAAGTGCAGATATAGGAGAAGACAGGATCTCTGATAGTGGGTCACGTTTTTGTTTTGTTTTTTTTGTGGTTTTTTTGCACAATAAACCATATTTGGGTGATAGCAGGTCAACTCCAGACTACTCTTGATCAGGTGCTTTTGACCCTATCATCCACACAAGTTGCTGTTTAGATTTTCATTTTTTTTTTTTTTTAAACAGCAGTCCTGGTCTACGCAGGCAATGATTGATGCAAAACGGCAATGTGCTTGAAGTCTCTTAATAATAAAATAATAAAAAATCAGTTGCCTATAGGAAGAAAAAAACCTTGTTATTCAACTTCATGGTAGACTGGACAACCTGTTTACAAGCTGAGAGTACAACAGTTCCTGGTACGGAGCAAGTTCCATTAAGAACTATTGTTGACAATTGGACTAACCTCGCAATAAACCTTGGCTAGTCAACCATCTAGAACAGCCCACAGAGCGTGGAATAACATGGTGAAAGGCCATCCAACTTATGGCTTTTTACATGTAGGTGTGTTTGTTTACGAAAGAAAACAACTCCCCAAAACAAACCAGCACAAAGAATGCCAATACTGATATATAAAGCTCTAGCTTTGATCATGACAAAAATGATTAGTTTTACTGTGAAAGCTTAGCGTTTATAAAGATGAAACTAGTACCAATACTCCGGAGAAATGCTGCAATCTCCAAAAAATTCTGAAGACCTCCAACAATGCGGCGGCACATGACAATTTCTACAATTGATTTTCTATTTTATTTATTTCACATCTATGTTGAATAAAACAAAGCCTGAACACTGCCTGCAACTTCATAAATGTTATCCACAACTTACCACATGCACCCATTTTCTCTTGGCCTGTTTATTAGTCTTGTGCTTGTAGGGACTGATGGCAAGAACACTCTGAAGATGACCATGGTAGGCACTAAAAGCAAACGTATTTATTGGTCAGTGGTCATTTTGCATCAAAGACGAGCCAACACGCCATTGTGTGGAGTAGGGGTGTGCATTTACGGGTAGTACGGGAATCGGAACCGATTGTGAAATTAATTTGGTGATCAACTTTATAGCTATGTTGCAAAAACATTCATAAATAACCCCTTTTTTAGAAGCATGATTACACTGTAAAAACAAAAATTTGTTACTTTTGATGAGTGAGAGTGTATCAAGATTGCCAAGAATTTTGTTTTTCTTTGGGATGGATCACAAGACGTGGCTCCAAATTCCTATTGGACTGAGTCCAGTAACTTAGGCAGACTCTGAGAATAAAGTAGATTAGTGGGCTTGTGATTTTTCTTTCAAGTAATCTAACATTTCTAAAGTGAATCTTGTGCATTTGTTTTGTTTTATTCTCTTGACAAACTCAGACTTCAAAAGCACACTTACATGTACACACAGTCGTACTTCCCCAATACGTCCGAGGACAATGCTTTGTGTTTCCTATTGTTCCTTTAATATAACCAACCCCCATAGACTAAGCACGTATCCTTACGTTCGAGGACCGATTTCAACAAAAGACTACGTTCGAGGACTGAAAGGTTTCTTTGTGTTTCCTTTCTTCTCTTGTCCTCGGAGATATATACAGTGCACGTACACAGAATGTCTATTGTGATTTTGAACCAACACTGATTTCATTACTGTGGTTTAGTGGAGCAGACTGATCAAGTGGAAGACTCGATATTTGTAATCACGCATTTAATGGAGATGAGATAGAGATGAGAAATCACTGAGGGAGACGGCTAACTCAATGCATGTACCATCTGTCAAACACGTAGCCAAACAAAAGACGAGAAATCCGAGTCAAAAGCTACCAGACACAATGCATGTTTGTCTATACCACACTGAAAAAAATTGAAACATGCGTCACTGGATCGATTGTCATATCACCAGACCGACTGACGGGCCAGACGTGAATAATGGATAACAGTTATTCCACAATGCCATTCAAAGGAATAATTCCAGTCATAACATCCAAATTATATCCCAAGGTCACTATGGTAAATGCATGTTCCCTCTATTTAGAGTTCCTGTTAAACAAAATCACAAAATAAATATGCACATAACAATGTCTTACAAAACATGAACTGTTTCAAAGTGAACAAAGAAACTGGCAGGAGCGGGATTCGAACCTGCGACCCCCAGAACACCGTACCGGCGCTCTACCAACTGAGCTATCTTGCCCTACATGTATGTTGGCGGTCTCCCAAACTGTCATGAACTGAATCGAATTGCCGGTTCGGTAATGGAAGGAACTCCTTCTCAAAAAAACATATCAGCACTAAAATTGTCTCTCTAAACTACCGATGATTTGAAAAAATGCTGTTTAGAAACGGATTCCAACCAAGCTATTTAATAAGGAGATCAACTAAAACAGTTACATTTTCCAAGAAAATGTAAATAAAATGATATTTTTGTGCACAACGATACCACTGTTGTGCCTCCGAGATAATACTTTGGCTCATAAGCATTAAAAACATTGAAATTACTCCTTAGAATTACAAGGAGAAATTTGTATCCATATAAACATGGCCAAAAGTCAGAAATCCCACTGCACCATTCTTTGAACCGTTTTGCTGATGATCTTGGTTGAAACAAAGTAAGAAGCAATGGCAAGGGACTTTTGTGTGGCAGGTTGCAGGTCCAAATAAAATCTTTTGATCTATAACTTTATTTCCTTTCTTTTTTCCTAACCGAACTTCCAGGAAGCACTGTCTATGTTGAGGTATTACACAAGCTTTGGCTGTTTGTGAAACTGTCTGTTTGAAAAACTTAACCCCCTTGGCTACTATTTATGGGATCCTGGTATGCTAAGACAGGCTTGTGCAGTCAAGTATACCAAACAATGGATTGAGTACGCACAGGAATGTGTGCAGATGACAACTGGCCAGGTTTTCTTTTTTAAACCACAGCCATGGCTGTCGTCTGTATTAAAGATGTTAAAATCCAGTGATTATTAACCCCTTGGGCACAGTATTTTACGGGAGACGTCGGGGTGTCGCGGCGGTTCTGGCAGCCAAATTAAACCGCTACAATGTGTTTGTGCAGTCAAGCGTATCATAAACAATACTCCAACAATGGATTGAAACTGCACAAACAGCGGCCAGTGGCGTCATCCGGCCTGGTGACACTGTATTTTTGCGCCCACAGGCGTCATCCGTACGCAAAGGGTTAACAAACTTGAAAATTCCACGAAATCCATAAAAAATCCACGAAAAATTCACGAAAAATCACCAAAAAATCACCCAAAAAATCACGAGGACCCCAGATCAACATATAGTTTGTATTTGCCTAAAGGCACCCCCTTCAAATATCTGTTTTTATTTACTTTTAAAGGTAAAAACACCTTTATGACAACACCTCAGGAATTCCAGATTGCAAAAGAGATTCCTTAAAAATTCTGAAATCCCAACAAAAAATCCTGACAAATCTCACCCCTGGTTTTGATGAGAAGCTAGAAAACAAGTGTACTTACTGGTCCAGGGTGATCACATCTTTATGGCCTGTGTACTTCTGGGCTAGCTGAATCGCCAAGTCATTTGCTTCAGAGCTAAAAATAAGAAAGAGATGCAGAGAGTGTTAATTAACTTACAGAAGGGTTAACCCCTTGACCCCGGGTTTTAGATGGGAGGCGCAGGGGAACCAGGTCAGGGTTGTGCAGCCAAGCAAAACGGAAACAAGAGACTTGTGCAGCCAAGCATAACGTACACAATACCCCAATAACGGATTGAAAGTGCAGAGATTGACACAAATAGAAGTCAACCGGCCTGGTGACAATTTTCAATCTGCACGTATTTGTGTCAACCGTACGCAAGGGGTTAAAAGGCCAAGCACACTTCAACAAGTTATGTTAACCCCTTGCAAACGGATGACGCTTGTGGTCGAAAAAAAACAATCCCCGTGTCACCAGGCCGGATGACGCCACTGGCCGCTGTTTGTGCAGTTTCAATCCATTGTTGGATTATTGTTTATGATACACTTGACTGCACAAACACATTGTAGCGGTTCGATTTGGCTGCCAAAACCGCCGCGACACCCTGACGTCTCCCGTAAAATACCGTGCCCAAGGGTTTAACCTCGTGGATTTCATTTGATGTCTAGTATATTAGTAGGTTTAATCTCAGCATGGACTTTGGTATTGGTCAGAAAAAAAAACCAAGATAAAACAAGTATCACAGGAATTTTATCAAGACTGTAAAAACAGTTTAAAATCATAAATTTCACCACGATTGATATCACCAATCATTAGAAAAAGTAAACAATTTTCCCTTTTTTTATTATCATGTTGCTTTTGATGATAATTTTATTTGTCAGTGATTTGTTTGACCCAACAGAAATATTTAGGTCAGCAAATGCCCATACGGAAAGTGGATGCTTTCATCAGGCACGGATGCTTAGGAAGAGGTTAAAATATAGAGGTCAAAATAAGGTGGGTGGGGCAGGTGGGGGCAGGTGGAGGCAGGGAGTACGAATCTACCTTTGGGCTACAACTACCAGCCATGTCAGATTTTTGTTTTTGCTCATTACTTAATAAAGATGATGTCGTGTACTGTGAGTGTACATACCCAGAATTCACCAGGAAGCAAACAGATAATTTCTCAGGTAGGGTGCGCGTTAGCCGCTCTGCGTACTGCACCAGGGTGTCGTGGAGAAACCGGTTATTTGTGTTGACTATGGCCATCTGTTCGGCCGCTGCCTTGACCACTTTTGGATGGCTGTGCCCGACTGTCAAATAATGGCAGAAATATTACCTTAGTTTGAAAAAAAAGTCAATGACATAAAAATACACATTTAATTTGTTATCTGCAAGCTACTTCGTTGGGTCGTGTTACGCTCAAAACAGTGAAATGTCCGTTTCCCACCCTTCTGGCTCTAGCTGTTCGGAACAGACACATGCATTACAAAAGTCTGTCAGATACTCATTCTGTGCAAAATACTGTGTGACAGAAAGGACAAAGTTTCATCGCAAAGAACGGGCAAACTAAAATGACAAGTTCTCCAATAACCCCACAGCAAACGTTTGAGTAAAGTACTTTAATTAACATCAAAAAATCTGTTACAATAAATCACTCAAATGTGACAAAAACAGAAACAAGACACAAATAAACTCACTTAACAACAACAGGCACAACTCAATCTTGTGACCAGAATATTGAGTTGAAAGAAAAACAGAAAACATACATGTAAGCTTGAGGCGAAGTGAACTCGCCATGTTTAAGCAAGTCACGGTGGCCAGAATGCCAAGCTGCATTATATTGCTGTGGAAACTTTGTTGGGACTGACCAGGGGCCAATTTCATAGAGCTGTTAAGCACAAAAATTTGTTGAGCATGAAAATGTCTTGTTTAGTAAAAACAGGTTACCAGCCAAAAGTCCATGTAATTTTCATGCTAAACAAACAACAGCTGAATGCCAGTCAAAAGCAATATTCCACAAATGGAAATCTGGTTGGTAATCCAGTTTTTATCAGGGAAGCATTTGCATGCTAAGCAAATGTTTGTGCTTAACAGCTTCATGAAATTGGCCCCTGGTCAGATCGGGCAGGAAGCCAATTCATCAAGGGATCTGAGGTAGCAGATTTGACTGTCATATTTAACCTTAAACGTCCTAGCCATTTAGTTGGGGTCAAGTACACTGCATGTATACTACAAAATACTACACAATTTTTCCTACGCCAGTGTTGTAAGAGTACTGCATACTACAGTATATTTTAAGTAGTATTTTGTAGTAATAGGTGAGGTTAGTGATAAAGTACAGGTAAATGCCAGTCAGACCTAAACTACATACACATGTACATGTACATGTACATGACTCATTCAGGCAAGGATCCATCAACAGTCTGACTGGGATTCAAATCAAGTGATCCGAGACTGGAACCGGTTTAGACTGGATGGCCTGACGTCAATACGACAATCAACGGAAATCCAAGTCTTGTTGACACAGTCAGACATACAGGTAGATATGTTCAAAACTACCAGGACAAGGATGATTGTGATTCAAAATGACAAAGACCGGGAAGGGATTGTTTGACTTGGGATGACAGTATTTCCTCAAACAGGAAAGTATAACTAGGACCAAAACTCAACTCACATGACGAAGCCCCTGGGAGATGTGAACTACTTCAAAAATGAAGGGAGGTTTACACATAAATGTACACGTATGACAGAAACATAACTACATGTCAAGACCAAGACCAGGGGTCGAATCTCAGGTAAAAATCTACTAGACAGCTGGGCTAGTAGCACAATTTTTTTACTAGATCGGAAGGTATTTCACAAGACCAATGGTAAAAATAAGAACACACAGTGTTTTGAATGAGTGTGCTGTTTCAATTTTTTCCCCCTTTGCCGACCTTCTTGGGGGAGGGGTTAGAAATTATGTTTTGATTGAAACTCCCTGCCTCAAAACAAACAATTGCCATTCCAGAAATTATGGGGCTTTTTCAGTTCACTAGATTTAGAAAAAAAATTGACTTAAGTGATAGCATTTTACGCAGTTTATGAAAAAAATCACTAGACCACCGCACTAGTTCGGTCAAGAGTTCACCAGACCAACGCTCAAATCACTGGACTCGGTGCAGCTGATATTTCGATCCCTGAAGACCAGTTCTTCCGAGACCGATTTTGATACGACAAGGTCTCAAGATACCACGAACAAATTTGCAAAACGGTCTCAAGACCTACAACACTGCCAATGTGATGCTACATGTAAACTGGATACACTCTTTATACCCTGCATGTTATGGATTAAGTTATAAACATTCCATTTGGGGGGGGGGGGGGGGAACCTTTACAACCAAATCCTCAGAGGAACCAGACTCACCATGGCAGACATTGTTGATGCAGTCTAGATACCTGTTTCCTTGTTCATCGTACATGTACTGGCCCTTGGCTCGGACAATCTTCAGTGGGCGACTAGGGTACCATAACTTGCAGGCCTTACTGTGAGAAGAGAAAAACATGGTAAAATACATGATCAACACTGATCAAAAAATTCAAAACGTTGGTATTAAATCGATGATTTTCTCAAATTGTATCATTTCACTTTCAAAAAAAGTTTTTTTTATTCATATCAACTAAAAGTGATGCAGAATTTTGTCAAATTTTGAAGTAGGATTTGCTTAATTAAAATTACATGTATCTAACATTTTGTAAAGATATCTTTTATTTCTGTCTTGTATGCATTGTTTTTACTTTATAAGCCAAATGACATTTTAAAAGAAGTTCCGATTCGACGGAAAATAATTGGCCTGGACTTGTTTGAAGGAATGATCTCACATGTTCATTGTACATGTTTGAACACTATCTGCAACCGTGTTGTCCGTTCTACCAATGCTAGACCTTTAACCATGCAAAGAAAATAGAAAGTCATGTTTTTCCCCAACTACTCCAATCAGGATATAAGGGTCAAATACAAAGTACTTTTATGGCACACCCCACTAACAGAAGGAGCAGTGCTGTGTTCATGCAAAAGGAATGCAGTCAATTTGGTTCAAACCCTGTTCTTGGTGTTCCAAAAAGGTTACGCCCCAAACAAAGTATGACCATAAATGCCCATTATTATGGTGTTATCATAAACTTGGGGTAATAAGCTTTCCATCAATATCTTGGGTGCATTTCTCCTTTTTGGGACACCCTGTAGTGATATAAACTTGAAAAATGTTCAGTGTTGATTGTGGTTGAACTCTCATTTGAGTATTGTTTGTGAACTATTTATAATTATATGATCACCCAGTAACCATTCACCCCTCCAAAGTGCAACATTTCACAATGAAAGTCAACATCATGCAGTAGATAATATTCCCACCTTTGTACGTGATTGAGCAATTCTTTTGTGACTGCAGACTTTAAACAAGTCAAGTTGATAACTAAGTATTCTGCAATATTTGTTTTTCATCTACCCAGGCAGAATAAACAGCTTGACAGTCTTGTTTTGTTATATCGCCAAACCCAGTTTTTTCAGTTCAACTTGCCTTGCTTGGTGGAAATTTATATAAACAAATCACGCGATCAAAACAGCTGATCATCTGCTTGTCCGCTTTTACCACTATAGTTTACTGTCGTTAACAGTGTAGCGTGGGTACCAATGATACAGCTCAATAGCTAGCTAGCTGCGCCGATGTGTGATAAAATAATAATAATAATACAGGTTCTTATATAGCGCTTTTAGCAAGATCAAAGCGCTTTACAGATATTATTACCCCTGGTCATCGGGCCCATTAATCATTCCTGAAACCTTCTCAGCTCCCTGGGGAGTATACAGCCCCGGCTGCTATTTTAAGCGCACATGGGCTAATCAAACACATAACCATCACTGCCCTCACAGGTACCCATTTACTCCTGGGTGGAGAGAAGCAACTTGTGACAAAGTGCCTTGCTCAAGGACACAAGCACCATGACCCCAGCCGGTCTCGAACCCACAATCTGCAGTGTCACCGAGATCTTGAGTTCAATACACTAAGCCACGAGGCCACATGCTTGGAGTGTGCCATGCCTTTTTATAGTCCAGGCAAGTGATCGTTCTAGGCCAATCAAAATACAGTATTCAAGACGGGGATATAACAATACAATTTACATCAGAATTAAACCTTCAAGTTGAGGTCACTCAATCCTTCAGAAAAAAATTCATATACCATATGTGACAGCTGCAAACATAATGTACATGATATACACAATTTGATAATGAAATTTGTAATTAAAACCAGGGATGAGATTCTGAAAAAAATGAAAAAGTCTGAATTTTTTCCATCATGAATTGAGCATGCGTGCACCGCAAAAAACATGTGCGCAGCATGCGGGCACGGCAAACTCCATGTCAAACAGCACTGCAATGTATTGGAAAATGCTTGACGTTTACTATGGTGAAATGATGTAATTCGTAAGAATTTTCTGTATTTTGAGAAATTTGGGGGCAAAGAAGAAAAATCTGACAAAAAGGTGCAACAAAAATTTATTATAAATGTTACCAGTAAGAGCGTATCACAAGTGCCTTCCCCCACGACGCATAGTTTATTTCGGCATCGCACCCTAGCCTAGTGCTTTTATCCGGGCCCCCGGCTCTTTCAATTTCTGGATGAATTCCGACAGAAAAAATCCTCCACAAAGGCTGCAGATTTTGATTCCACCCATTCTCACTGCAAGATATTTTTTTATTTCTTTATCGATCTCCTTTAGCAGTTTATCTGCTTTACGACTAAACGATGTCTTTACGACAAGACATGATGCAAACCAACAATCTCGAAAGCTGGTGGGGAAATCTCAGGACAAGTACAAGTACCGAACAAGTACCACAGGCGTGCATCAGATCACTGCACGTGTGTTGCAGCGTGGCGCATGGTCCGTGCTCGGTCATTGGTTGAAAGTGGAAATAGCCACAAAAAACAAGCCAATTAGAGCAGTTGTAAGACCAATAGTTACATCGTTGACCTAGCACGAATGCACTTTACACAGTGATTGTCATTGGTCAATATGCGTGAGGTAACCCACTTTGTTTCGGCAAGAGCCAATGGAATTCGTTGTTTTATTCCGTCTCTCAATGGCAGGCTGGTTCAGGGGATAGACATTCTCGTTGGCGTGGCATATTAAAATTAAAGAAAGGAGTGACACGAGGCAAAAAAGTAAGCAAAAACTGTTTTATTTCGTTTCAAAATTGTTGGAAAGTAGAAGGTCGGAACTTCAAAAGTCAACTTGTCAAGGTCGAAAAGTCCCAAAGTCAGTATTCCGCCAAAAGTCGGAAGAATCTCATCCCTGTTAAAACATGACAGTTACATGTATGTGTACCAATGTATTTTAGGAAGAGGCATTTATGAATACATAAATTGCACAAATCCCCTCTGGAACTCTATCATACAATGGCTCTCAAAATATCACAATTAGGATATTTGTGACACTGGAAATACTATTTCAGATATTGCTTTTCCTCTAAGTATTGCATGTGGTAGCTTACGGTAGTTTCCGATTACCATGCGGCCGGTGCGGTATGCACTGCGCAAGCACCCCCCTTTGGGGATCGCTATACGACGGCCGTTTGCTGATGCAATGACAGCTATAAGATAATGGACAAGAACGCATGCAATACAATGACGGGCTGTTTTTATTTCCTCGTTGCCTTTTCCGAATCCACCGAGGCAGTATTCCATAATAATAAATCTTAAGAAATACATACAATTTCTGCTCAATTAAATTTGCGGGTAAACACTGACCAAATTGTAACATAAGAGCAAGATGAAAATATAGAGGCTATAATAGCAGTAATTTGAGGCAAAGGCAACGAGGAAATAAAAACAGCCCGTCATTGTAGGCCTACTAAAAACATAGGTCTAAAGATAGGCCAAATGATACAAGCTTGAAATAAAACTGATAATTCTTTCAAAAACTACATGTACATTGTATTTTAAGTTACTAACAAACATCCGAAAAGTGTCCAACTCACGCAAATGCTAACATTCGGCAACGTTTGCCAAATTTTTCTGTACATCCTATGGAAATTTTTTAGCGTAGTTGGCCAACATTGGCTTGGTTTGTTCCAAATCTTAATTCTAGAAGTATTTTCAATTTAGTAGGGTCATACTAATCACCGTCAACACGCACAAACACCGTCAACACACCGTCAACACCTCCAAAACACATTCTAAATGAACAAAAGAGGCATAGAAATGTAATGCCTAGGCTAAATTAGAATTTCCGTCGGTTAAAAGTCACATTTCATTTTGAAAATTGATTTTTTTTTTCACGCGAAAAAATATCTCTAAGCAGCACGGCCGTTGGCCGCCATCTTACCTTCGCACGCGCTGCGCGCCCGCTGACATGGCCGAGTGAGGCACGACTGCCGATTTCGGAGCTGCATGGAGAGGTCCGTTTTCTTGAAGAAAGAAATCGCATTTTCAGATGTTTAACCTCCCATTTTTAAGCCCAAATCTCGTGTTGACCCATACTTTATGGTTTTGTACCACATTTGTCAGTTAAGACACTGTAAGAATGTGATTTTGAGGTGTTGACGGTGTGTTGACGGTGTGTTGATGGCGTGTTGACGGTGTTTTGCGTGTTGACGGTGATTAGTATGACCGATTTAGCCAGATTGACAGATTGGTGAAATCGATAGATCTGCATGATGGTGTGATAGCACAGCGCCATCTACACTAGTGTTTGTGCAAGCATCAGTCGACCGCACAAAATAATGTTTGCGTCATCTACTGAGCTTGTGCAATTGGCGATCATTTCGGCAAGAGCTACCGATTGCCAAAGTATTAACTGTTATTAGATCGCAAACCTATTCCTTCATGATCAACTACACTTAACTTGCAAATCCATCCCTGCTTGATTTAACCATGGAGAAATAAATCACAAGTACATGGCACAAACCCTGGTGATGTTTGCGCAAATGATACCGCATTGCGATCTCCAAACTGCGCAGACCTACTGTCAGTGTTACTGTGTTAGTGTGACTGTTACTCACCCAATGTGTTTTCTGCGCAATTCCAGTGTCTTCTCCTTTGGCAGTGCCTCCATTTTGATTACGACGATTTCTGGTGGATCTGCATAATAATAGGAAGTTTCTTTAGCCTAACCTATGCATGGAGGAAGTTGCAAATAAAAAGGCCGAGGCTAATCCAAGGATGTTAAATACAAGGATGTGATTTAGGCCTAACGTTTAACGTTAGTGAACAAAAATCAAATCTTTCGGGGATGTTTTCAAAATGTTTTCAAACAGAAGTTGATGTGTTTTTCAATTTCAATCCCAAAGTCATGTTTTTTTTAAACAACTGATGATCATGATAATCACTAGCTTTAAAATTCCAGCTCCAGACTCAGATTGGTGAATCCATGGTGAATCTCATCATGGAGTAAACACCTCCATGATCTCACACGTCATGCATGTCATGAGCTTAACAACGAATGTTCGGCTGTAGTCGTTCAGGCTCTGACGAATTTTATACGCAAAGCATTAAGAAATACGGTGTGAAATCACCTGGTCTGCTTCAAGAAGTACCAATAGCCAGTCTTTACCTGAGTTTTTTTTATCAAACGACTTACCCTGACGGTTCATGTAAAGTGAAATCATCGACAGAATTATTTGTCACCAGTTTTTTTCACGGTCGACATTTTAATGATTGACACAACATGAAAACCGGCGCAGTGCGCACAGCTGCTGCGTATGAAAATTCATAAACTTTACCGAGTCCATTTTTGTCGGGTTAGATTTAAGATGAGGCTGCCAAATACCATTAAAAAATTATTATGCAATATGTTTGGATTATATATTGCTGATCATATTAGCAGGTGAACACATAATTTTGATGAAGCAATACTATTCATGATAACTTGCTAATTGTTGAGTAAAAATATACTTGAACGACTTGAGGAAGTTTATTTTCCTTGTTCGTGGATCGTCACATGAGCAAACAATGGGCAGTCTGCGAAAGTCACATGCACAGCACGCGATGCATATTTTTGTCCCGGGCGCGCGGGGGGGGGGGGGGGGGGGGGTGGTGCACGGCGGGCGCGGCGACCTTGTGAAACTGAAACTGAATTACTCATTAGATATTTATTTTGTCGCATCTGCTAGAAAAAAAAAGCTCGGAAGTCTTGCATATCGCCCATGTACGAGTATGATCCCCGTATATACGTAGTAGTATGCTTGTAGCAAACCCGATGGTGACCCGCTCTGCAAAAAGGACACATAAGTCGCTGTATGCTTTTACGAGTTATGGGCCGTTCAATGTGAAGAGGGTGAACAATTCTTCAAACAAGTGATTTTGAAGGGAGGGAATTTTGTGCATCTTTGATACCTATATTATTCTATTTCATAACCAAAATCTTTGATTTCAGTGAATAAAGTTGGAAAAAGAATGTGTTTTTGTCGAGTGCTTACATCTATTGCTTTGCTTTTTGTTTTTTTAAATGGCTTGTTTCTCCTTAAGTCATTTCAAGAAATTCCTGAAAACAAACATGCACATTTTCAAATATCTCGTGATTGCAAAATGCTAGAGACCTCAGACATATACCATATGAAAGCTTATAAAATGGCCTTTCCAGCTATATATAAAACACTATTTTCAAATTTTGCAACATAAGTGCCCTTTTTGCAGAGCGGTTCGTCTAATGCTGTCGGTTGGGCCATGGTTGGTGCGCGCCGCGCGGTTCAATTGTGACGTTCGCAGTTACCAATACTAATTCTCTTCGCGTCATTGGTAATTTTTTTACTAAATTACGAAATACCTCACTAGACTGTAAGTTAATAGTAGTCTCAATCATCCTGGTGTGGCTGTTGTTGTCAAGAAAAGTGGAGATTTATAACGTTTCCCAACGATTTCCATCTGGGAATCGTTGGAAAACTGCCCTGTAGCCTTTAGTCAAGGCGCGCGTGGTTACCCGTACGAGTGGCAGGCCCCGGACATGGTGGCATTTAGGGCGCGTCGCGCATCCAGGTAGCCACGCGCGCCTTGACTAAAGGCTATCATCCGCCCGACGGTTGGAAACAAGCGCCGTTTTTCTCTCGTTTTTTTCGCCATCCAACAACGCAAAACTTTGAACAGGTCAGTGGAATGATATTTCCTATAAAATACTAACCCCCGAATCCGCCCATTTCTGAAAATTGCAACAATGACCAATCATGTACACTACCTTTAACGTCTAGTTCATTCACTTTCCAAATTATTTTCCGTGCCTTTTTTAATTTGTTGAGTTTCACCTCGGAATTTGTTTTTGAAATTGCGATTTGTCCAGCAATAATACGAAAATCCGCTCACTTTTATCACCAAGCACAAGGCAATGCGACCAATAATAAAAGCTCCCGAAAATAGACTCCCGAAAATATAATTTACCTTTAAAATAGAACATGTTAAAAAATATTGAAAAAAAATCTAATTTTTGGAAGAGCACCATGTACGTATAGGCTACATAGGTTTACATACATGTGCGTCGCTGCTCGCTCGACCATTTTGAATGTCACAATTTTGCCGACGGGTCGTGAGAAAAAAATGCCCAAGAAAAATTTGCAGTCCATAATCATAATTTGAACAGCGGAGGGGGAGGTTATGACGTCGATGATGCCATTAAATTTGTGACATATCTAATACGTACTATGCACCATGCGCTTTGCCGACCTCGACACATGTATACACGAATTTTCACTGACAGTGCAGTGTACAGCGACGCCGTGCAGTACACCAAAACACAAAGCAACCTTGCTGCAAAGTTAACCTTAAATCTTATTTAGACTGACAAGAAATATTATTTACAATGACACGTCACAGCACTGTAACCTTGATCATTAATTACTTGACCAGCGAACCGCAACTATTTTGATCTCCGCAACAGCGACACATCCAGCGCCAGCAGCCAACAGGTGAAAAAACAGCGCCCTCTATGACCTGCTGGGTAGTTTGAAAGCTGCAGCGCCACCATAATACCAACCAAGGGCCATTTGCCGGAGGTACATGTAAGTGCGAAGTACGTACCTAATATGGGGTTACATTTTCATTAAAAGAAATCACTTGCCAGGGTTGGGGGGGGGGGGGGGGGGGTGTTACGCGCCCCCTCCACTCCCCCTGATCCGCCACTGCTAACAGACTGTAAACAACCAGGTACATAATTGGTCCAAAGTTTTGGACAGCCCGAAAACGTACCGTACCATCTTCTGAATATCCACAATGAACAGTACAAAGACCTTAATATTTTGTCCGCTCCAAAACGTAAGGGCAGGAATACCTTGTCAAAAGAACATAAGAACAGTACACAAATCAGTCCTATGAATAAATTAAACCAAACACAACGTTTTGAAGAAATACTGGTTACTAATGTTGCACAAACAAGAATAGAATCCCTTTTAAGTAATTCTGCATTTTTGTTTTCATTTTTAGCTTCTGAATCAGTATTTAACGTGAAATTTTATTGCTTCTGGTGTTTTACACTATGGGACTTTAATGAAAAATAGACATAGGATGTAATGTGCATATGATTGGCATTTGCGGCTATCTGAGATAGAATAATAAAGAAATAATCTTCTGTCGTATATACCCTGGTGCTTATCTGTACTAATATATGATTGTTTTTATTCTGAATAAACTAAATGTCATGTTCGGAACGGACCTGGTAACTTCTTTAATATGTGGGCCAGTGTACTCGTTTACTGTCAGCAGATCGAGTCTTGTACGTCCACCCCCGTCCTACCGTCCAATCTCTCATCGACAAACCATAACATCTTCCCCTAGTTACCTCTCTCGCGCACCCCCCCCCCCCCCCCCCCCCCCAGGCCCACTATAGCACTAATTCTGGCATCTCGCTAACGGACAATCCAATCATCCCCCGACCCAACTCTCGTCTGGTCTCAGACAGCAACATCAGACAGTCATCCTAGTTCTGGGTGTCATTACCACGATTTTCATTAGCCTAATATATCGTGGCCTGCTCATGGCTGACGGGTTTTAGTTTGATCCAAGCCAACCGTTTAAAGATAGTATACACCATTTGCTCTAGCTGTAATTTTCAGAAATAAATGGATTTGGGGGTTAATATTTTATAGCGTGCTAGCAAATACTGTAACACTGACCTGTTTAAAGTTGTGTGTGCATAGATGCTAGGAAAATAAAGAGAGACAAAATATGTTCTTAGTTCCGTGACCATATACCTTAGACTAAAACGGAGCAATTTATAGAGTCAGGGAATTATCAGGTCGGGGAACTAGACTATTTCCAATGATTGCCGGCCGACAATCGCTGGAAAACGATATAAATTTCCACTTTTCTTGAAAACGACAGCATGATTTCACATGCCATAATTTCACAGGATGCTTGAGACTGCTATTTACTTACAGTCTAGTACGGTATTTCGTAATAATTCAGTAGTTTTGTTTTATGTTTGCAAATGATGTATATACTACCTTCAATAGTCGCATGGAAATTACGTTACGTCCTATGAATCTCACTGCTTCGTCCCTTTAATCTGAGGCCGACAGTGCATGGATTATTGCTTCACCGAGATGCTAATATGACTGTCAAACTAAACGTCTGGAGGCGCGTTGATAAGAAGGATGTAAACCTTGTTCAACATTTTGGTGACATTTCTTGGTACAGGCCAAAACGTTTCTCTCTCTTAAGTACATCTATACTGTGGAAATTCTCGAGCTCATACCCCAGAGAGAGATTTACTCAATTCCCAATATTATTACATTATGTATATGTCTTTTTGAAAGCTGGTAATTACTATTATAGACTATTAATTAACATGACATTTTCTGCGAAGGATACTAAAGTAAAATATATTTTGTTCGACCTTATAAAGCGTGGTATAAGTCCAGCTGAGCCAAACATGTACCTGGTACATGTACAATGCAATATACTCATAATCTGCCCTAAATAAAACACAAGGGCCAAGCAAAATCTTGAGTAACTTTGAAATGGAAAATGAACGTGTTTGTTAGAAGCCTTATTATATACAACTACGGAGTTAAAACTTTGAAAACATCATTTCGTAAGTGAACTCAAAGCTGAACGGAGCAACACAGACGGAAAACCTTGACTCAGTCTCTCAAACTTGCTCAGTATCACTCACGGTCAACTGTGTAAAAAAAAGGTGAATTTGCCAGGATCTGTTTGACCAATAATTGCCGAGAAATTACATTTGCTTATTCAATCTCCGATTATAACTAAAAGCCATTACCGTCTGCTGTGCATTTGTGTTTGTCTTGAATAATTCAATTTGCTTCGTGTAGGCTTGTAATTCGGGAGAAAGGCCTATGTTTTTTTTTGTTGCAGGCATTTCTTCAGAATGCCAATGATGAAGATGATTAAGACAACCGGGTTTTCCTCACTTAAAAACCGGGAGTATATTGGCGAGGCAGAACCGAGGCAGCAGATGGCGAGGGGACAGAGATAAATCCCCTAGCGCCATTAGTCCTGACTCTCCGCCGCGACCCATCAATTAGGCCCCAACAGCCTACCGCGACAAACGCCGCGTTGCCCCATCACCATCGTCGCCTCGTCTCGCTCGTCTCGCTCGCCTCGGCCCTGCAAGCAGCGTTCACCGACCCGGGTAGTTCAGTTCACTCGAGCAGACGACGGCGTAATTAGGACCAACATATGCTCTGGTAATGCACTGGCGGTTTAGACGGGCGACTTGGAGCCGGAGCTAGTTAGCGGGCAGCCCGGCATATGCTGTTTTATCTGAGCGGCGTACATTTCCAAAGCCCTCTTGTCGGTTGCTGTATTGTGGTACATGCCACGATGCTTTGAAATCAAGTTCAATCATAATTTCTAGCGAATTGACGTGGGTTTTACATACCATGCCTATAAGTTTGACCGGATCCGAGTCGAACACAAAAAGGGTCACTCGAGGTTGATATCAAATTCAACGTTTGGTTTTTTTAACTATAGGCCTATACCGTACGCTCATCCTAAGAAGAAGGAGTAATCTTTGTTATAGGTCAGCACAATTTACGCACGACAAATATATTCCAAAAGAATTTTCTTTTCAGCTTTACTCGAAACAAGCAATTAAATGCATGCAATGCAATTTCCATTCGAAAAAAAAAGTGAAATGTCTTCAGCATTAAGGTCAAAAGTTACTCTGCCCATTCTGCAAGCAAAAATAAATAATTAAATAAATAAATAAATAAATAGTGTACAGGCCTATATTCAGCATTGGAATGGATGTAGGCCAAGGCTATCGCCCCCTTTTAATTGTTAAGATTGTTTTTTCTAAAAGTAATTTTTTAGTTGACACAACCACTCATCTCAAACATGGTTAACGAACTACGATCTGGTTGGCAGAATCAAGCGCCATGACGACGGCGCACGCGTGTTGGCGGCCGTCCGAAGACTAAATACGCAGATAATCCTCGCCCGGGGACACGCTCTAAACCCCTTCTCTTTTTGTGCGCGGTCTACCGAATTGCGTGCAACATCGTCTGACATCGATAGCTGAGCTGCACGGGCGAGTGTAAGCCCAACCAATCATCAGTTACGAATCTGAAAGCTTGAGAGCCGTGCACTCGGCTAGCTCGCATCAGACGACAAGATCAACCATCCGATCATCAGCGCATCTCGACCGCTCAACTCAGCCAACACTTCAGCACCGTTCAACGTCCGCCTGGCACGATTTGGCGGGAGATTCTGGTACATCGCGACGGTATTCTTTACACTATAAGGACCATTTTATCACTTGGTAAAGGAAACGCAGGAATCGGTCAATTGAATCACAAGAGTGTTTAGGAAACCATCAAAGTGATGAGCGTCTTTGCCAGTCTGCAGCCAACACTAACTGGGTTAAGCGGGAGAAGGTATCATCAAAACATCATTTTCTAACGTGAAGTACCGAGAGAAAGGAGGGACATTTTCAGGTGACGTTTCGGTAGACCTTTCTGGGATGTTGTGATCATTCAATGATCAACGTGCGTAAAATGTGTGTGGCTGAACCGTACCGACACGAATCGTAAACCGTAGTGCCCTGAATGGCACGTTCCTGCTGGGATTTGAGGTAGATTCCGTACAATCGTAGTGGCAATTTTAAGCGTCAACTGCGGCAGTTGCTTCGAATTCAAAACACAAGGAGTTCATAAACCCTTTTGGTGGGTTGATGCGGTCTTAATTGTCTTTTCTCCAAGAACTGAGACAGCCGTTGAGCCTAAGTGACGCTGTGTGCACCTCACTACAGGTTGGTGACCCTTTCATTTCGTTCGATCGCAGGATAATTAATTGCTCTAATTAGGTGATTACATTTTGAGACGGTTATAGGCCGTAAATCAACTATAGAGAAAGGTTTTCTCTTTTTTTCGCGCAGATTGTGCATCAGTTCGGTTGAAGTTCATTAGTTACCGGGTATGTTCTGAAAAGTACATGGAGCCATTATTTCAGTCATTCAGCATTATTTCTTACCAGATTACAGAAGGAACCAAATAACCTACCGGTATATATTGGCTAAAAACGTGCACGATGAGGACCACAGTGGAAATAAGGGTTGGGTTTGGTTTGGTTTGTTTTTGCATTCAATAGGGGACCTTTAACAATAGAGGACAATAGGGTCCCCGATTCAGAAAGACCCACCGGTTGAAAATTGTGTACAAAACCAACGAGGGTCCTTGCCAAAAAAATAAAGTATGAACAATAGGACAATAGGAGGTGCCCGATTGAAGGTGTTTACACACTTGTTGGGTTGGGTTGGGTTGAGTTTGTATAGCTATTCAAACCGTGGACCTTTAACAAAGAGGACAATAGGGTCCACGATTGAGTCAAGGTCCACGATTGAAAATCGTGTACAAAACATATGGGAGGCCTTCCGAAAAAGTTAAAGTATACAAACAAAAGGAGGACAATAGGAGGTTCACAATTAAAGGTGTTTAAACACTTAGTTGCGTGTGGTTTGGTTTGGTTTGGTTTGGTTTGGTTTGGTTTGGTTTGGTTTGGTTTGGTTTGGTTTGGTTTGGTTTGGTTTGGTTTGGTTTGGTTTGGTTTGGTTTGGTTTGGTTTGGTTTGGTTTGGTTTGGTTTGGTTTGGTTTGGTTTGGTTTGGTTTGGTTTGGTTTGGTTTGGTTTGGTTTGGTTTGGTTTGGTTTGGTTTGGTTTGGTTTGGTTTGGTTTGGTTTGGTTTGGGTTGGGTTGGGCTGGGCTGGCCTGGTATGGGCTGGGCTGGGTTGTTTTGTTAATATTTTATCATGTCATCCTCGGCGAACTTTCAAACTGTTTGCTGTGACAATAGTTCTTCTCTTGTCTGTATAATATATCTTTTATTGTGTGGCTTACAGCAGCACAGCTAGGGCTGCCTCCATGGGGGGGGGAGTGGGGGGGGGCTTGATGTTATACAGTGGGGGGGGGGAGGGGGGCGCTCACAATGTTTTTTCTATATAATACTTTCTTTTTTGGGGGGGGGGGCTAGTGGCTTTATGCTAGTGGCTTTATGCTCGAGACTGTCAAATCAAATGTTTAATATGATAGTAACCTTTACTTAGTAAAGGTTACTATCATATTAAACATTTGCGGTGCCGACAAGTCTACAAGGCTAAGAATAAGACGAGCGAGAAAGTACAGGCGAAGATGCTGAAGAAAAATATCACAGCAAAAGCAGGCATAACGCTGTCGATAATGATGTCTACATTCAAAATACTGCAATATGAAAAAGCCATGGGCTGTTCAGCGTAGCTGAATTAACTATTAATATGTCAGCACTACACGAGACCGGATGAGCTCTTGCTTGACACTCACAACATGTGGTAGGTGGCGAAACGTCACGCTAGGGGCCACCGTAACTTATGACACACCGGCCGGTGCTGGGAGTAGTCGATTATAAGCGGCGTTTCATCACTGTCTCATTAATTAATTACGTGTAGCCTTAGGCAAGTATTAATGTTACGGCTTATGTCATATTGATGGATTTGAAGACTTCGCGAGCCAAGGTAGTGGCAAAAAAGGCGGGCAAAGCGTTTTATTAAAGATCAATAAATAATACGTAGGGCCTAGGCCTACATCCGTATTTTAAAACCCCCAATTTCCCAATGTATATTGGGAAAATCAGTGATGGATAACTACATTGTAAATTGCTATTAGTAGTCTCTATGAACATTTAGCTATTTATGACCCCATCAACACAAACTGGCGTCAGAAATCCGATATGCCACTAAGATGGACAGAACTGCTAATATCGAGAACTGGTCAAAGTTTGCTGTAAATTAAATCACATCTATTAAACTTATGTTCTCTTTCAGATACAACGTTGGATAAACCTCTACTCCTGCCTGCATCTATAGGGCCTATACCCAAAATAAATTACTGTTCTCCAGGACTGGAAACATAAACCTTAACTTTCATCGGACACGACGGATATTTAAATCGGATCGCCAATAGCAATCATGGAATTTTCATTGAGGGGTCAGAGACCTAGGAACACGGCTGATCTCGATTCCTTAACGGACAATCACCGAGTGATAGATACAAGAGTACATGCAAACCACTGGATAGCGCGACCAGTGGCACTCAGAACCAAGGACAGCCCGGAAATGTCGCAAGATTCGGGAGCGAAGGGATTGACGTGGGAAGCCTGGTTCAGTGGCGAGCACCCATTGCCAAAGAAACCACGCACCTCGCAACTTGGAACGAACAACTCAACTGTTAATGCCAGCAAATCGATACCAGGATGGGATTCCTACGGAAACGCAGCTTTCGGCTCCATACAGTCTGTATCTTCTAAACAGCGAAACAATCTCGAAATTTTGCCAACAAAGAGATCGTTGGATATAGACAGCGCACTACAGGTGAATTATTTACGTTCAAGCGGTCCACAAATGTCGCCCTCCGCCGGTCAAAGTGATCCGCTGCAAATGGCGCCCCCTGCTGACCAAGCCTGTCCGATGCAGGGGCGATCGGCTGAGAAACGCAGTGCATTTAAGAAAGTTGCAAAACGTAACAGCGCAAGTGACAGTAGACAAAAGCCTGGTGCAAACGCAGCACCACCACGACTGCATGGGAGAGAGCCGCCAGAACGACTTGCAGTATCAGCAGAACATTTCTCAAAATCTAAAGTTTCAGTTCACAGATCATCAGCACCGACCCAACCGTTTTATGGCTCTCCCCAAACATTATTAGCCGCGCATTCAAGCAATACGCACCCTCATCATAATCATCGTCATCATAGTGGAATGGAGCTTGAAGAGGTTTTTAGAGCACCTTCATTCCTTCCCTTCAAACGCCAACCCACAACGGATTATCTGAAATACACACCAGGCTACAATGCGAAAAACAGGAGTTTGTTTAATGGTACGTTCGCCGTGCAGTTTGGCACCTTTCAAAATGGCGCCACCGCGGGGCAGTTATCTCCCCTGTCGTTGCCATGGCAGCGGCCACTGGTGCCCACCAGTGTTTTGCCGCTATCCTCCACGGTACCCGGCCCGCAGTACGACAACTGGTGCGCCAAATGCAACGCCAGTTTCCGGATGACCAGCGATCTGGTGTACCACATGAGGACGCAGCACAAGCGGCCGGCCACGGGCGGTAACCATGGCAGCGGTGCGGCGTCGTCATCCACGTCATCGGCCGACGGTTTTGGCGGGAAACGAGCGGAAGAGAAACTGAAGTGCGACCGCTGCGGGGAGACGTTCCGAGAGCGCCACCATCTGACGAGGCACATGACGTCTCACGACACGGACCGTGAATGAATAGTTATAATAATCCCACCAGATTAGATCGTGAATCAGTGTAGACTGGTTCCCGGTCCCTCCATTGTCCTTCGGACTTCAAATGTGGTTATACATATGGGGTCCGGGGACCACTGGTCTAGGATCAATGATGATCACCGATCGCGTTAATCTGCATCAGTTGATGACATTGGGCAATCATTAAAAACACTGTGATAACAGTTGGAAAGAATTTTCTGCCGCCTTTTGACAACAGTTTTAAAGAAGACCCTAAGCCTAGGCCTACGTCAACAGTTCTTATTGTTGCCAGAGAAGATATCTGCACGTGGTTCATACCAAAGTGCGTCAACAGTTTTGTCATGTGGCTTGGAAAACACTGATACTGGTTCAATAGAGTATCGAAGTGATGACGTCAATCAATGCAATGTTTGGAACCAGAATACATTATAAACTGCATGTGTTTGGAACCAGTTGCCGCGCAACTGACGTCAGACTTCGGTACTCTATAGACCTGTTGGGAGCTGAAGCATCATAATATGCCTATATTTACAAACTCATGTTCTGCACTGTATGTAAATAAGCCAGTTCGGTATTCCAACTGCGCATGTGCACATCAAGATTCGACAATTTTTCTTTCCGGAGAAACATTTTATCGTATGCGTGCAAAAGCATAGCGGGTACCAGCAAATTTAAAGAGATCGTCCTGTTCTGAAGTAACATTTTTCAAAAAACGTTTGGACAGCGAAGTGTTTTCAGGTGTCTTGTGTGTCCAAACTTGTGGTTGATTAAGTTATTTGCAAAACAAGTTTTAAGTCTTGAATTAAGTCTGTTGTTGTAATAACTTTAACTGATGGGCATGCCTGAACTATGCAGATAACGTCACAAAATCAGATTTTTGTTTCCAATGAAACCAAAATAAGCCAAATAGGGGCTTCCTGATGACGATGTATTGTATAGCTTTAGGAACTTTGAGAAATGAGGATTTTTTTTAAAGAATTCAGTCAAAACAGTTCGCCAAGCTGAAAATGTACCCATTGAATGGTATTGAATAGTAATAAACCCTTTTGACATTCTCAAAACATCATGGGAACAGTATCAACTTTTACTGACATTAGAAGAGCACGCACATTAAAATGGATGTGATTGGTTGCATTGGTTGTCATGGTTATAAAATCCTCTTCTGATTGGCTTATAATATTATGACATTATTAGCTGTTCTAATTGCAGAGGTGTTACATTCATCAGTAACTGGTACCCTGAGAGGGATTCCCCAATTATTTCCTTATTTTTATTGCCATTAAAAAAATTCTGGTTATTATTTTCCTTATGTTCCATGCAAAGATATGTGAAAAGATTATCTTTCAACTCATGAGAGCTATTTATAATCAAATCAATTAATATTTGGACTGGTTGATATAGGTTTGTGTATAAATTAGATGGTTTGTTTGTCATCCATATACCCACATCAGCCCACAATGCAATGCCATTGAGAATTTTGCAGGTTGCTAATTATCCGAATGACCAACTTTAATCCAACACTAAAATTGCAGTGTTGTGGTTCTAATACTAGCTTAAAGCCAACTGTACATACGCCTAACGACCCGTGGTTTGTTCGTGACGCGACATAGGCCAACCTTGATCCTGCGCCGTAAATGTTGAACTCGAAGTGCGAACGATAGCAAGTCGAGGTGTCATTGTTTCCTGTTCACTTGTCACAGTTTTATTACGACCAGTGTTGCAATTAATTAATAACCAACCCAACCATACCCCGTGCTGTAAATGGTTCGTGTCTCATAGCGCCCTCTTTCGACAAGAGGTCCCTCCATCATTATTCTTCCTTCCTTTGTTATACGCTAAGAAACATGCAGTCAAATCACGTCCAAAAGCTTTCTCTATTCTTTATTATGATGGGTGGGTATAAGAGCTAACTCAAGCTCCTTTGATGGGAAGGAATCTCGCTAATGCCGTTATGAACAAAACCATTTTAGGCACTTTTTATATCACTTTACTAAACAACATACGGATATGGTACGTTGCCAGCTGCACTGTGTGCTATATTTTTTAAAAACTGACGTCGCAAAAAGGCAGCCACTGCGTACACCCACATACAAAATAAAACAAAGTAAAAGAAAGGGAAGTAAGAACCCTCCGTTTTATCTGTGATTTGTGCACGTAAGGAAAAAAATTTGTTGCACCCCCCCAAAAACAATTGTGTTCTGGATCCGGCCTTGCCCAATTCCCCCTCCTAAAGTTGACCTTTATCCCGACGACGCGACAAATTTGGCTGTACAGAAATTGAGTCAGCTTTATTCGTTACCGTACAAAGCATTGTAGTATAGGCCTACTGGAACCACAGTTCAATGATAGTCTATTTTACCCCCGTACATGTTCGCCAATGTGACAATTGAGTCCTGATACCCGAGTATATAATACTAAATAATAATAATAAACACTTCTCTCAAATACGCGAACTGAACCTCAGACACAATAGAACAATTAAACCCCCACGAATGAGGATGTCGGTCTTCCAAATGAATCCGGAGATATTTCAACACCATTTTGCCAACCTTTTAGAATTAGTTACATGCATAATTGTGGTTAAAAAAAAACTGGGTTATAAATTCTTGCACAGCCGAGACGTCAGTTCCTGGCCGACTTTTCCCCATTACCTTTGGCCGGAAGTTTTCTCGCTCAGTCACGTTGAACAGGCGAGCCGCAGAGCCCGTGGTCTGTCGCCGATTTGTTGTAACTTTACGGCAAGTATAGGTGAGCCCCCAAACACCCAATTAGGCCACAATCAGCCGGCTTCCAAACCGCAAACATTTTCAGCGCAAATAAATTACACAAGGGAGTCGAACGATAGCATAATATTTACGCGATCAAATGATTAGCAGAGGGGGCGAAACCACACCGAACTTTCATCATCTGTAATTGAAACTTTCCACCGGAACTCCTAATAATATTTCCAAACACACACGCAAACAGGAAACTAGTTTCGGCAAGTTTCGAAGTTATTTATAGTCGTATAATATACTAAACAACTGTAACACATTCAGTCAACTGAATTGCTGAAAGGAAGCTTATTGTTTTCGGTTGAATGCACACGACTGTTTGATTACTCCTGATTTTAGCGATGATGAGGACACGGAGTTTTCATTTCATCATAAAATAGTGAACGGAAATTATGTTTCTCTAGTATTGAGTTTCTTTGGTCGCGTTAAGGATCAAGGAGGAGTCGAGGAGGGGACACAAATTTACGTTGGCTCACTGTCAACGGCTGTTTAGGGAAAAACCAAGGCTCTGTGTGTGCGTGCAAAGCCTGAACACACTGCCGTTTGGGAATAAGCTTGTGTCAATGTCAAGGTTAGTCCAGTTAATAAAACACAGCTATATTGAGGCTGCTCTAGTTTTTGAAACCCACAGATAAATTTAAGTTGGACATTTCGTTTCATGGTTTCATAAATTTTCAATCGCCCTTTTGTTGAGGTGACGTTAACGCAGAGTATATCGAGAGCAATCCCAAGTCACTCATGAGGCGTCACAGGGTTTGTTATTGTAAGCTAGGTATTTAGGCCAATGTGACAGTTTTATGAGGTTTGCCAAAATCGTAAATATCCCATTTTCTTTTGCCGGACGGTTATCAGATCCGCCTATAAACACAACAAAAACCAATGTGCGTGATGCCAGAATTATGTGGTCATGATTGATTTCCCAAAATGGTCATAATTGCTCTGGCGAAAGCCAATTTCGTTGTGGTATTCTCAAACAATGAACAGTACCTACAAAAACAATATTTACCAAGAGAGAAATGCATTATTTCCTCAACCCCCCCCCCCCCCTAAAAAAGCATGACTACAACGTCTCCGACAAAGCTGAAAACACAATGTCAGATAGCCTGGTAAGGTACAGGTGTATAGCGGGAAATTTAGTCACTATGAAATACGGTGGTATTGCACATGCCTTATAGTGATCGATGATATCGATAATTGGGAGAGTGGCAGGTCACGTGAGATGGTTTAACCAATAATAGGGATAATGAGTCCGATTTTCATGGGAGTCGGATATTCATATGACACCGGTATCCAAGTTTAATAGTACTTTAGTGATGTTGACTGGTGACCACACGCCTGCAGACATGTACACAAACTGCACCATCACCCATCCTATACACAACTTGGACAATGACATTTTTGACATCATAGTAATCCGTGACCTCATGTTTTTGTGTCATGAGTGACCTATCATTTTAAAGAGAATACATTATAGGCCTCACGATGATAATAATTCGGTGATATCAGTTTGATTAATATGGAATACACCTGGGGTTTAATTCCAAACAATGGCTCGGAATCAATATACATGTACTTTCTTCCTTACCCCGTAGACGGACAGTCCGGAACAAAACTTGACGCGTCTATGGGAAACACTGCACTCGACTCATATGGACTTTCAGAGTTTCGCCCATGTTTTAGAAAACAAAATGAGATATACAAGCCTTAAAATAAATTACAAAATTACATTAAAATATGGTAATACATTCATAATTCCAAAGACAAAAATTGTTATAAATACGTGTACTGAAAGATAGAATGTCACTGTACTGAAAAGAAAGTTTACTTTACAATATTATAAACAGCTTTAAATAGTCTCGCCTTCCAGGCGTTATTTATACTACGAAGCAGAACGAACACTACTGCGTATTTCAATTTTAAAAAAATCTTATCGTACATAAAATATAAATATATTGCAATAAAATTATAGCTGAAAACTTGTCAAAACATCGTTTCCATGGGGTAATTTTTGTTTCTGTAATACAGCGTGATAGTGCTAGTTATGTTTGTAGTTAAAGGCAATGTGCCCGAAATCCTCCCAAATTTAATCTTTTTTCGTGGTACATATCTATTTTCAAGGTCTGAGTGTAAACATTCTACCATAATGTGTGATATTTGCAGAGAAAACAAAATCGAAGCATGACACTCGGACACTCAGACTGGCGCCGAACACAGTGCAGCCTGTACGCAGCCAAAGCGCTGTAGATTAAGGACACCAGTCTGAATTCCAACGGTCTGACTTTTATGAACCAAATCACACGAAAATACTTTCGTCAATGATTTTCAGACAGACGGTGCATTTTCAAGGAATGATCGTGTACCCGGGTATATTTTTATATTCTACTTTTGAATGATCTTCCCAACCACAGCAACCACTGTGTGTAACCCAATTGGGCGTAGGGCGCCCCCAAGGAAATGTACCCCTTTAACCTTTAAAGGTGCATTGAAAAAATGCGTACGTAAGAAAGATACACAAAACTGAGTACAGTTTATATAAAAACGACTGGGTCTAGCGTCTATACCGTACTCCACAGACACAAAGTGTAATTGTGACGTAATTACTTGATACTTAGAGAAGATCCAAGTATCCTATTTCTGTGCAATGATATTCAACTACCATTCCTTTAAGTTATATAGCATTATTACAATGAGTGAAACAGTTAATGTTCGTTTAGTTTGAAGCTTTTCTGAAGAATGCGACTTTTTTCACCAAGTGAATTGTAAAGAAAACCAACACGTGTGGACCGCTTTGGAGCGATCATCATACATATATCGTATGGGACAGGTTAAACCACGTGCCGCACTGGTTTACCTGAACAAGCACTGCATGAGTATCACTACACTAAGCGGTCCATGGCGACATGTGAAAAGGGTCTATAAAACAGAGCTCTCTTAATTTGTTAAACTGAAATTCTCCTTCATTTACCAACTGAACTTGGACATTACTTGGTTTATTGATTAAGTTTGAACTCGTCTACAAGAAAGGGTTTGTATGGACATCATCATCCCGACGCAAATTCCATCTTATGAATAGAAATTATCTTTGTTATACAGCACAGGGAAACGTATCTCGGCAATTACATGCACAGAAAGTTGCACAGACATGCAAAATCCTTTTCCGTATGCCACATTTAAAATACATTGCCACAACCACAGAAAATACAGTCGACGCACTTCTACCGAGAACAACGGACGGCAACATCGCTCTCTGTAATTCAGACACAATGAATATACGTTTAAGGGGAAAAATACATCGTAAGTCGTGATTGACGAAAGATCGCTTCTCCTTTAAAAAAAATAATGGGTCCGACTTTTGTTCGGGTCACCGAAAGCGACCCGACGAACAAGCGGGCTGCAGCCGGCTCTCTCGCCTCAGTCGCTCCTTAAATGAAAACGACAAACCTATCACCGTTACCAAAAGGGTCAGGGGGGACACTGGGAGGGTTGTTTAGGTAACCCAGCCCAGTTGTATCGCCACAAAATGATGGTAATTACAAGCGGCGGCTAATGTAAAAGACGTAAAAGAATTTAATTTCTTTGGGATGGTTTGGGGGTTGAGGCGTTTGGTGGTTTGGCTAGACAAGTGGGTGTGTGTATTAAATTGTGAAACACCGTTTTCCGCAGGGGTGGTGATTAATGCGTGGAGAAATTGTATAATGGTTTAATAGGCGTAAAATCACATTGCAACATTATCTGGTTTTATTACACGTACAATGAATGGATTGTGCCGAATTTGTGGTGACGGGTTCTGACAACTTAGACCACCAAACGTGCCAACATGTGTTCTTATCAACATAAGCAGGAGAAAGCGTTACAGTATAAAGGAATATTTCTCTACAACTTCCGGATCTGTCTTGACATCTTGTGAAATTGGTTCCCCGCACACTCAATAAAAACACACGATGTTACCGAGTTCTATATCAATGCAATAAAAATGTCAACATAAAAAGGTCTGCATAACCGATGAGCCTTTCAATATTCGGATGATGTATTTTGGTACAGCGAAAAAGTATTATGTATAATTTATATATAAGTGCTGTTTGGTAAATTTCGCAGAGCAGTCTGGCACCAAAATGTCAGTACTTGCATAACCGCGGTGTTTGTAATAGATAGACAGTGGGTGCCAGTCCACGGCCAGTCATACAACCGTTCTATTTCAGGTCATTTTGTTTCGTCCATGACCGTCAGTTTTACACTTCTCATACTCACATCTCCTGCAGGGAAATTGCGCGGCGCCTTTATTGAGAATTAATACTTCTCAACTGAAGTTTATTTGTTGGCCCATAAACAGCCGGCCATCTTGCGCGCCATCTGTCCAAAAACAATACACCTCTTGTTACCGGCTGGTGACGTCATTGTCCGATTGCTGGCTAACGACGACTGTTCTCTCCACAGTGATTTCACTGGGATCCAGCACCCGACTGCTGTTTGATGGTATCGACAACGACGACGGCCGTGGTTGCGTGACGATCACATCCGAAGCGGGTGCGTCGGTGCCGACTTCGCCTGCGCAGCGGCAGCTTTGTCCCCGGACTCTTGCGCCGTCTTGGCCGTCGCAAGTCGGCGAGGAATTTTCCGAGGATCTCCCCCTCTCGTCTCCGTTCCTCCACCGGCTCCTCGCCGCTCCTTCCCCCGTGCATTCCCGCTCTTCCCCAACCATCCTCTGCAGGTGGAAGTCGTCAAACCCGCACTTCCTCGTGAACTCGTTATCGAAGGTTCCGTCGCGATTAAAGAGAGTGTAGACCCGCCTCCACTTATCCAGGTATGGGTACAGCCTCTCCACTCGGTTGTAGCTCAGGAAGTTGTTCTTACTCCAGTGGGGCCGCGCCCGGTACTTGGTAAACAGGAAATCTTCAAGCTTCTTGTGGAACTCGTCGATACCGTACGCACCGGGCAGGAAGGGCACCTGTACATAAGCACACAAAAGATCAAAACAGTTTTATTTCAATCAAGTTTTGGTCATATTATTTTTGCTTTTTCCCAATCCATTCCGGAACAAGATTAAGTCCATGTTGCGGCTTGCGAGAAATGTTATGAATACACCATATTAATGAACTAAGTAAAAAAAAAGAGAAATGTGGATCTTCATAAAAGAATCAGTGGTGTAAATTATGTTATAGGCAGTGTGCTCCGAGACTGACTGTCTTCAGGAAAACGCGTTGTGGGTTACTGCTTGCGACATAATAATTATAGCGTTCTCAGTTTATACTGTTTGTGACTGACAAGTTTCCCCACAGTTAGTGTATATTTCGAGTCCCCACACTTACTGCAAATTTCGAAATTATGACATCACGGAAATTGGCACTTGCGGGAAACTAGGTTACTTCTTGCTAGTCTATAAATTGAAACCACAGAGGGCGCTATTTCAACGGGGCGTATACACTTGAGTGAACAAAGGCAGCATTATTATTTATGATGCAGTCATAATTTATTACAATCTTAATCCTATACTTGCGTTTTATAGCCCAGCGTTAGGCTTTGAAGTTCCGCAAGGCCAGGTTACAAGATTTGTTACGGATTGCTTTTGCGTGCAAAGCATTCAGCAGTGGCGTATACACAAGGGAACTTTTCTGGGACACACCGCTGGGGGAAAAGTGCTCTGTCGTGCAGCGCGGCATTTCAGCAAAGAGGTTGTTTTGCCATGAAATAGTGTTCCTAAACGGCCACCGGGCCAATACACCAAAGAAGTTTAAGCAGCGAGGTTTTTCCCTGGGTCTACCCTTCGTTCGTCTTGCTAGAGATACCACCATCATGGGGTCAATATGTCAGGACCGGGACTTGGCCACCACGGCGCGATCTGTCCCCGGGAGCGCACGCCCCGTGAGCCCCGCCTGGCAAACGTGCCCAACGCCCGGTTTTCGGTCCCCTCGACCGCACCAAAACCAACCCGCCGTAATTTGTGGAAACAAACGCCGGCCGGTCGGGGACGGAAACAGGCGCACAGAAGGCCCGCCGGCAAGACCTGAGCCGGCAGAAACCGTGTCATTATCGAGTTTTGCTCCGGACCTGAGATACGCTATTACCGTGATGAGGTGACAATCCTGTTGTCATAATGCAGGCTTGCTGCATACGGGGTGTTCTATTTGTACACCGTAGTGCAATGCACTTGTGAATGTTTGGTTTAGACCAAACGAATCCCACAATCCCGGCCAAAATGCTTGGGCCACGTGATGATAAACATATCCTCCCCCGCGCCCCCGCTCAATGTTGTAATATCAAGCCGGCGCGCATTCCGCGCAATGAGAGCCAACATTGACCGGGGCAGGGGGGTCGGGGGCCCAACGAGATTTGGCCGGGATTGCAGGTGCATCAATGACCCTATTTGTACTGCGGCACCAAGTTCCAGTGTAGGTCAAAACTGGTAATCTGCAATTCTGGATTGTAGGTCAAGAAACATCTGTGTTTACCAGTGAATTCGAGAAGCCGACTTTTCACTGGTAACCGTCCCGCGTCACAATAATTAGCATTAGTTAACAATCCGGTAAATGGTTCGCTGCACATTGTGATTGCCAGGAATCACTGAAATCAGCTGCCATAAATTGGTAACCCATTTTATGGTAAACCTCGTTCCCTGAAGCAATTTTGTTCCACCTTGACCGGTAAATACCAATTACCATTTTGCACACCATAAACGATACTATAATTTTCTTCAACCGATTTTCAAAACACGCTTAGTCCAAAACTTTGGTCTCACATAACAGTTTTCCACATTCGTTGCATTTTATATTCGTTTGAGAAATTTCATCCAAGGAATAGGCCTATGTGATGGATTACACGCGAACTCAATTCACTTGACAAATAAAACTTTGGGGCAAATGGAATGAATTCAATCCCAGTCGATATGGCTTATGGGTCCCTCCGTGGCTATGCTTACAATAAGGCCAACAAAATCTTGTGTTGCCCTTTAATGAGAAAAATCAGGAGAGAGGGTCGGTCGGCCGATTTTTTTTACCATCCATTAACAAATCAAAACAATAGTACATGTCGTGTAACTCGGAAGATGCGAGGCAAAAAGTTAGCTTAATATTCAAAAGTGAGATGGCGAAATGCACGATTGTGCCGTCGTATAGCTGTATTTAAAGACAATGATTTCAATAAAACTTGTTCATTTTGTGCGGGAAAAGGTGAGATTAAAAAAATTCCTTTAAACAATAAGAAATAAAATAAACAAAAAAATAAATAAATTTAAAAAACGCGACCCGACTTTTGTGACTTTTAGGGTCGATCGCGGAGGGCAACACAACTATTTTTGTTGGCCTATAATTGCGATGTTTATCCATGAAATTCGCAAGTTTCCATACAATCAACACAGCGTACTCAACTTCTGCACAACGCGCTATACGCCAAACAACTTTACCGCAACTCTTCACCGTCCGTCTGGGATATTATTAATCCGCGTCCCCCTGAACATGGGAACAAAACTCCGGGGAAAAAAATAATAGCAATTATCGCTACTTGTCCCTAGCATTCCACGGTCACTTATTGTCAAATTAGGCGACAACTCCAACTCTAACTCGCGCCGACAGATCCCATCAGAGCGTGCATTAAGCCCTAAACGAAGCTTGAGCAGAAGCGACGCCTTTCCGGTTAGCAAGCGCTCACCCCTCACCCAATCTCCCAAATTGAATCATAAGAACATTATATACTGTGACAATAACACTTGGATCTCTTAGCCAGCTGATATATCCGAGGCCTTAATAGAGCAAATCGCCCCCAACTGGGTGCTTTCTCGTCCCACGTATGACGGGCTAGCCCCAGACTTGGCCCGGGACCATGACTTTGTTTCCTTAAGAAATTTGACGTGTTCCCGGGGGACGGGCTCGGCGATACCAGGCCAGCACGTCGGGATGTGCAAAAGTGCAAACAAAAATAGCTCTTAAATTATACTGCCCTATTGGTGTCAAATTGTAGAAAAAATCACGATTCGAAAGTAGAATTATGACGCTCAGAAAGGACTGAGTAGGCCCTATTGATTTTCTTTGACGTGTCGCATGTCTTTATTGCCTACGCGCACAAATACAGATAGTTATTTTCTTCAAATACCAGTACTTTCTGTTAAAACTTTGCAAGATTTATGACTGTTTGAAGACATGAACGGTGATTTGCAAGTTGAATTGTTTCGAAAGATCAAGGTGATTATCGGAAGGTAGATCATGTTGAAAAAAGCTGTCATTCTTTATCTTCTGTACCAATAAGCCAGTTCGGCATCTCAAAGGTCAAAGGTTATTCTGGATAAAATTGATGACGTAATGTCACGCCATGTTACACGAACGCCCATTCTGACTGAATTTAACACGTGCGCGTTGTGCGACCACCTTTTGCGTTTAAACGCGCTAGGTCACGCGGGTCATTCGGGATAAAATGTAATTGTGCACATGCGCAGTGGAAATACCGAACTGGCTTATTGAAAAAAATCTAGACAACTAGTCAGGTACTCTTGCACCAAATGAATCTTAACATTATACGACGACCGTTCCATGACACTTTAAACCAGCCCTAAATCGGCGTTTTGTACAGTAAACTTTCGGTGTTCAAAGGCTATAACGTATCTGACGTCGCACACGAAAGAAAAATTTTAACTATGGAAAATGCAGCTTTTGATCGTACAAAACTGTATATAGGCCTACGGGGCCAACTTCATGGATCTGCTAACCACAAAAACTAAGTGGGCATCAACAATTCTTGCTTACTGGTTTTTATTAAACAGGGTACCAGCAAAACCTTCACATGATTTCAAAGCGAAGCAAACAACAGCTGATTACCAGTCATAGCAAGATACAGCACATGGAATTTCAGTTGTTATTATCGAGAAACTTTTCATGCTAAGCAAATGTTGTGTTTATAGCTCTATGAAATTGTCCCACGCTTTAATACAAACCTTGTCAAATTTGGCCTTCGTGGATATCTCACACTTCAAGCTATATTGGTCGATCACTGGCCGATTTTGCCTGGTACCCATGATATTGCTCGTATAGTAGTTACCACTGAATACGCCCAGTGGTTGACAATGGCCACTGTTTGATCTTGCCCAAAATCTTCAGCAGAAATAACTCAAATTGCAATGTTTTGCAAATATGTTAATGTTTTGGAAATGTTTACCTCGATGTAGCAATATCTATCGCAGAGACCCCCGTCCGGAGTATGCCGATTGGCCGGACTCATGTATAGGTCATCAGCCTTGACCATGCGCACGTAGATAGGCAGCAGCGTGTAGGTCTGGTACAGTTTGCCGTAGTCTTGCAGAACTCTAACGATGTCTGCCAGGGCCGCGTCCAGATCTTCCAGGGGAATGCAATACTCGGCTGTCTTGATGCTGTTGGGAAGGAGGTTGTCAGGATTAAGTCTTCTGTGATATATGATCTCAATCTGGAAAATGACTCTTGCGGTCATTTTTGACTACCGGTCATTTTTTACTACCATTTTCTGGGATTGTGTCACAGTAGTATTGTGGGTGCCTGAAATATAAAAATGTCGTGTTTTTTTAACTGTACAATGATAACACAAAGTGTTATAAAATACTCCAAACAAAAGCTACGGACGTCTATAATTTGTAGACAATATTTGCGGTTCAAGAGGAAACACTATTAAACGAATCGTTTATAGTTCACAAGGAAAGATGATATAATCGCAATTATGCTACGATAAATCCATGGGCTTAAAATATATTTGACAAGCAAGGATCGACTTCGTTAATCCACTTATAAAAAGACACATGCTAGTCCTACAAAAAATGTTCAGAGACGAGAGGAATTAACAGTGTCCCTCAAATTTGATGATATTTGGTTAAAAGTGTTTGAACGTACTGAAGGTTTCCGTTGGTGAAGGTAAGTACGTTGTACCATTTCTGGATGTAGGGTGCATCTCGGGCAAACTGATGCAGACCACAGTCGGCAAACCATGGGATGAAAGACGGCAGGCAGTGTGCTCCTAGCTGCAGGCAAGACGCTGAACAATCCGTCTGCAAGGGGAACAGGTGGAATTGTACTTTAATTGTTATTTAAATTCTCAACACCTCAGCTTTTGAAGACCAATTTAAATTACAATAACATTTTGCTAAGCACAGAAAAGTTTCATTCAGCAAAAAACAGTTTACCAGCTAAAACTGCATGCGACATAGGCCTATGTTGGTGGCCGATTTTTAATGAGCAGGAAAACTCGCTAAGCATTATTTTGTGCGAGGCAGCTCTTAATGAAACTGGGCCCAGCTAATAAACCTTTGTGGTATTTGACGTACCTGAACTATCTGACAAGCACTCTGCCCTCTACATCCTGTGCAGGCACAGCACTGGAAGTTGAGGCAGCAATCGCACTGACAGCTCCCCGTTGAATCCGTTCTCTCCCCGGACAGATAAACACTTTTCAGCACGGTCCTGCTCGGATCTTCCTGGCTCCGTCTCGGAAACGGATTGACGAAGAAGGAGAAGTACTTCCCCTGCCCGGCCGACATGCTCTTCACCGTCTCCGGTATCCGGAAAACCGCTTTCTGGTCTCGTAACAAATCCGAGTCCGTAGGAATCGATTCCTGGCAATTAGAGACATTGCCGGACGGCAGGTCTGCCGTGGAACTGCCCCTGATGGGGGCGTGTGTGATCGGTCTTGACTCGGGAATCGATTCCGGCCAGTCCATCTCGATAAAATGTCTTGTTTCTCGGATGTTGTAGACCGGTACGCACGTCAGTGTGACGGAGTAGATGATTCCGAGTGACCCGAAGCCCACAGCAGCTGCGCGGAACACGTCCGTACTATGGATGTCCAGCAGAGGATCGCCGTATTTTGCCGCGTCTATCCGCTGCCGTACGGAGTCGAAATCCTCGTCCGTTTCTCCTTCCCGCGGTATCCTAACCCGCACCTCGATGCCCCCGCATATGATCATATGAAGCTCGGCTACAAAGTTTGACTGCAGCGGAAAAGAAAATATGTAGGATTTAACAAAACAGGGACAGACATTTTAGGCTGAGAACAAAGCCCAGAAGCACCTTGTTAATTTGGTTGGAGAAGAGTTGGGCTCATCCTTACAATCACTCTCTCACCGGAGATCTGTTGCTACTCTTAGTCTGTTCTACAGATATTTTCATGGTAAATGTTCCACTGGCTTGTCCGGCTTGGTTCCTCCAGTTAGGGTGTTTGAGCGTGAAACTCGGCTATCCGCCTGTTCCCACCAATATACTCTAGCTGCACCTTGATATAGAATAAAATGCTATGCCAATAGATTTTCCCTTGTTCTGTATCTCTGTGAAATTCTTTGCCTGGTGCATGTTTCCCTTCATCTTGATCTTTCCTGCTTCAAGATGAATCTTAATTCCTACCTCTTGTATCTTTGATTCTCTTTCTTTTTGTAGCTCTGCACCTCGAGTGGCTTTTAGCCTTGTTCGGGACGAACTTGCATCGAAAAAATACATCGTAAAAAATCACTTTAAAAAATATTACAACTCATGCGCGAGAGTTTTAAGTAAAATCTGGTATTTCAGGCACTGCAGATGACACGAATGCGGAAATCTGCTCATTTCAGTCATCTCAAATCGCACAAGTTTTTACAAGCGCTAGACCCATAAACTTAATTCATAAGTCGGTCACAGCGTAGGCCAACATCATAAAACTGTCTCGACTTGAGTTGGACAAATAAAATGCGAGGCATCTGCACAATCGATCATCGACAAATTGTTTCTGGTAAAAAAAAAAACCATTACAAACTGAATGGACATTATGATGGTGTTCGGGAGAGAGAAAAAAGCACCAACCAAACTCGATCAATCATTGTGACAGAATTGTCCCTAAAACAGTGTCAGAGTTGAGCAATCCTGACGAAAAATCACATGCTGTTCCGTCCTCCGTGGAGTCTGACTAACATGGGAATTAATCCATCGCAAGTTTTGGGAAGAAAGAGGGGCCGGTTCAAACTGTGGCAGGGCACGTACGCAACATCCCCGATCCTCCCGGTACCACCATGCCGGCGAAACAGGGTTACAGGCTGCCTTGTGAAATCCTTCAAGACTTGCCCGGAACACCATGGAGGGGAGAGGGGAAAAATCGCGCATAGGAGCGTTATTTGATGGGAAACACATTACACCGTCTAACCTTGGCTTGAATGCCCAGGAGATTACACGAGTTACGGCAGGATTGAATTGCTCTTGACAGTGTGGAAAATGGGCAACTTCGGGAATGTGGGCATGCATGATGAAATGTTAACTTTAACAATGAATGTATAACCCTGAAATACACGATATATATAGCTTTGGTAATGACCAACAATTGTGGTTTGTTGGACGTTAAAAATAAAATGTATCAGTTTCAATCTGAAAGCTTACTGTCTATAATCGGTGCGATGCTGTGTACGAATGTGCAAGAATAGCCACGAATTCAAATGTCCACTATTGACTACGAGTTTTTGGAAAAAAATCGAACTTAATCGGCGTCCCGCACAACCTTTACAAGACCTTCATACGACATCGTACGGAAATGACAAATCGCACGGTGGAGTACGAAAGATATAAACAGTTTAAAACTTTCGTACGCGTTTGCCGATCAACCAAAAATACTTAAGAATGATTACGAAGCAGTACGGGTCTCAGTACGGATATCTACGATTGCCCAAGATTTGTCGTAGTCGATTCGTACACAACATGGCACAGATGTGACAGGGGCTTAAAGATGGTACCAGTGCCAATCCTCCCGAAAAATATTTATGTCTGAAATGCTATCATCTTTCAGAAAATTGCATCTGAAGATCTTCAAAACAACAGTGGCTTATTTTTACTTCGACAACAGAAATACGCTTATAAATAAACTGAAACACACAAAGTATAGCACAAAAAGTCTTGCTTATCAGCCAAAACCCCATTTATTTACCATGGTGGGATAGTCTTGCCCTGTACCGTGCGTGGACGTGCTGATGATGCCGGCGATCGTCTGGCCGGCGTAGTTACCCATGCACGGTAAGCTCATGCCGTACTCTTCGTCGATCTCACGCACAAAGTCGTGGAGTTTCATGCCTCCCTGCACCTCGATGTGAAAGAGGGATCCATCGTCTATTTGCTTCTCAACCCGAAGGATCTGGTTCAGGGCAGTCATGTCTGGTGGTGGCAAGATAAGTTAGTCAATGCCGAGTTTTATACCGGTGTTCTGACCAAAGTATCATCCATTGGACTCGGTAATCATTGAAAGTACATGTATTCTTCCCAAACTAAAAGTGACATATAAACACACCATGGACCTTAAGATTGCCCATGCAATATTCACTCTATAAAATGTGAACAGAAGAGTTTAAATGACGACACAACAAGAACTCAGTCATTCGACTAGAGTGGCCCAAGAACTAACCGATATACTGGCCTATTTGAAAGTGTCAAACTTGGCACATTAAGGCCTAGGCCTACATGTCGATTCGGTGTGACACTCGGAAAGAATCAGAATCAAAATCCAGACAAAATATGGCCAAGGATTTCACCCACAGAAGCTCATCAGAAAAGACCGCGATTCGAAACTTACCGATGAGGACATCTCTGACATTTGTCAGTTTTGACCAGGACGATCCTGTGCCGACCGCCCGTACCTTCAGGTCATTCTGACGGGCGAAGTGGACCACGGCAGCGATCTGCTGCAAGGCGTTCAGTCCTTGCTTCAGCTCGGCTTTGTCTAATTTCATTCCTGAAATTAATTTTCAAAAAGAAGATGAATAAGTCCCTCCAAGATTTTACCAAAGGTTTCTACCATCATAATTCATGCCTGACGTGCGTAACTATAGCTGTCAAACAATTTTAGCTCAGAGCTGGGTCTTCCGTGTGTACTGGGAGGTGTATACTTAAAAAAATTGTATGCACAATTAAGGGGTACAAGTATTTAATATCTTGTTTTGGCAGTAATCCATGTGAGAAACTTTCCTCATTACTCAATACAACTTTTTTTCGCAGCACTCAAGGAGTTAGGGTTAATCCTAACTGTGAAAAACTGTAGTGAAATATTGGATGATTCAGGACTGTTAGGGTTATTAATGTCTCAAGTCCTTGAAATACCAGACACAGTGACCGCTACGAATATTTCTTTAAGAGTGCAGGCTTTAAAACACTGAACCAAAACGAACAACAGAAGGGTTAGTGAATAGCACCTGCTGAACGGCTATTACGGTTGCCGCAATCTGTACTGAGCAGGAATACTGACCAAATATCCTCTGGAACATTAAGGCAAACTTGCAAACCGTAGTTAGATTTCGAGTACAAAATATTAGCGGAAACTGCCCCCACAATGCGGCAATACAGCATACATTCACTACACATTTCCGGGTTATCAAAAAAGTCAGTATTTCCAATAAGTGCCACTGAAGGATTTTGAACATCTCTTTAAAGTCTCAACGTGGAGAAACGTCATGGTTAGCCATCGATAAAATTGTCACATTCCGATGCATATTATGGTCCCTTGGTTCTAGGCCTAGGCCTAGGCCTATAGGAACAAGTTTGCTCGAATACACGTAATTTAATGTTTCGAAGGACTGAAGCCCTTAAATAGCAGACTTTATGTGTCCATGAAAAATATGAACATGTTGTTTTCATTTACTTTGGCTGGCTGATAAATTCATCTTGCTTTCCAAATATTTCAGGTATTGGGACTGTCAGTCAAAAATATAAAAAAAATAAAAAAATGTAATCCGATTTTTAAAAAGAATGAAGTCTGAAACTTGACTTTGCGTGTTACTTTCTATACCCTTGTGACATTTGTACCTCCTCCAGAATGCCTTTGTCGCTCGCAAATTCCTCCGCAATTGACTTCGTGCAGCGATTTAAAACGGACGACCTTGGCACTGCAAGTTTTGGGATATCAAGTTTAGATTTCATATTTCGTCAATGAGCTGGCATTCACACTGCCCCGGGCCAACTAGGAGCGTGTCCTTACGACGGATCGGAGGGTAGCGGAGCCTTGGCGCTAAAGTGCCCGGTATAATAGGCGATTGGATCCGGTCCCGGGCAAGGTTGCCCGGACTTTTATTTTCGTACCAATTCTCAGTTAACAACTTGACTGGTGAGTCCACCCCCTAACAAAAGTACAAACACTCTCGACCTTGTGCCGAGCGTTTAGCCCGATGAAACGATGGGCCCGGGGGAAACTCTCAAGTCTTTTCACGCAGAGGTGTGGATTAGCACCTGTACTTGAACAAATTGTTGGTAAATTTAGAAATCTCTTCCAACGACGAGAAAAAAAATCCCGAGTAAAAAGACAAAAAAACATCTGGTTTTCCACTCGACGCTGTGTGGCATTTTCACAAGGGTCCAACTGCAAGTACGTGGGCAACTGCACTATTTGAAAACATTCGAAGGTCTGGGCAACTCCCAGGGGTAAGGGAATGAGATTTCATGTTGTAATCTTTTACCTAGAAAGGTTGATGGGATCCTAAAGTCTTGGCACACCCCGCAACCGGTACGCCTATATAGTGCCTCTCTCTGCTAGTTCATGTGTCTTATTTCTCCATGGTTCAATGTACTGTCTGGCCGGCGATTAAGACGCAATGAATGTATAGGGGAGCTCATTCCGCCATGGCTGGGGTGTCTGGGGTCGCACGCCATATGTAGCGGCAGTCTTTGTCTCATGTATGATCTGTCAGTGCGACAATCCATGCTCACCACACGTAACGATCACCATCATCACAGACTTCAACAATACTTCCCAAAAATCAGAGACTGTTCCTCGCGAACTGCCGGATTCGTCTTATTTTTCTCTTTCTCACGCGCAGCCAATATGGTACTAGGATTGGTAGATATAATGTGTCCAACCAATCTGATTGGTTACTGGACACATAACTACCAGTGATCGGTTATTTTCACCAATGCATTGGTTATTTAAACCGATATATTGGTTATTTAAACCAATCCGCTTTTAGACTGTAGAGACGCATTGCAGAGAATACTATTACAATCTCTGAAATGTGCACTTGTTCACACTGCTTTCCAACATAAAGGGATGAACAACACAAGTTTGGCAGAAAAAAACGATAGTCGGTTTTGGGGATGGTTTCTTTAAACTTTGACCTGATAATATTTTCAGTGGAAAAACCTTTCTAAAAACACTTCCTTGAGTAACAGCTTGGATGCGTGTTAGGCGCATATCATGAGTATAGACACAAACACCCTGTAACCTGTAAAATCGGCACATCCAGTGACCCACATTTCAGCAGTCTAAAAATAACTCAAATAGAGCGATCATTATTTGAGACAAATAGTACAACTCCGAGGAGATCTCTCCCCAGACTGACTCACCCCTGATCATATTCCTCTTCGCCAGCGTGTTGGTGGGCTTGAAGTAATCCACGAGGGGTTCCACCGTCTCCGTCCCGTCGTAGTTGTAGAAGACTTTACGGTCCCCGTAGGAACAGCTCCGAATACAGGGGAAGATGGCCTGGTGACACGGTCGCATCCCGAAGCAGCAGTCTACCATGCTGCATGCATTGGTCAGGCCTTGGTAGATTGACTTCAACATGGCGGCGATGGTGGTCAACAAAATACCTGGGATTTTTAAACAAGAAATGATGGGAATCGTATACTGAACATCGTTAATTTCACGAGCGTGTTGTGTTTTATGATGGGGTACAAAATACGAGGGGTGTGAGTTTTGTAGACTGGCGTTGTGGAGTTTCAGATCAACAGATTTGTAATTAAGCTTCAAAATTAAGTAAAGAATCTCTTGTATGCATATATATACCTATCTAGAAATGTACCCTTGGTCTATTTTGAAGGTTGTAGGCCTACGCGTTTAAATTTGAGACATATAGTAGTTCCGCAGACTTTATGGCGGTTCAACCTCTGACGCGAATTCGTCAGGTTTATAACAGTGAACGTCACTATATGCAACGAACGTTGTGGGCGTCATCAAATCCGCTTTCCTTCCGCAATTGCGAAATATATGCAATATACTCATTCATTCTGGATGAAATCAATGTAACGAAAATACACCAGCTTCGTTACGGATGTAGACATGTACACAACTTTCAACGAAAGAGGTGTAGGGATGTTATGATGTTCCCGTGTGAATACTGCATGGCACACGGTCGTAGTCGGTATACGTCCGGGACTTAAATGGCATGTATGCATGATATGCGAATTTTGACGCAACAGAGCCGAGATGGGAATGCATTCCAGGAACACAGGCGCAAACGATGAGGAAACCATAATATACACAATTCCCAGGACGTCTAAAAATGTTCTTCCTAACACGCCCTCTGTCGGTCACATCTGGCAACGCGTTTCCAGGATATACGTTCCTGTTTATCTACGTACGTAAGTACATGCATGGCGTGCAGTACGTGTTTCAGAAACCTCGCGAGAAATACAAACTTCCCGTGTTGTTTTCTTCTTATAGTCCGATAGCTTGTTGCCTTTGGACTATATATCTCACCGTATGCATGACATCATCCTAAGTCTTCATAAATACATCGTGTTTCTGTTCTTGCCGAGATGTAAAAAATAACGACAAAATAAACTAAAACAAACCATGCACTTTTGTGCGTGTTCCGCTCACCCAAATCAAAGTATAAAGGTTAGTATTCCACAATGTATGAGTTAGCTAAACTCTGCTATTTGAAGAATTTGAGATGATTGCAGTCACCAATTGCCCATCTTAAGAGTGCTTTATGTAATTAATATCCTGCAAACTCTAAACAGGAATATGTGACTTTTTCAGGGTAGGATATGTGTTTGGCAGCACACTTTGCAACAGATTACTTATTTCCTAAAAAAAAAAAAACCACTGATTACGTATTTGCTAAAAATAAGTCTGACTCTGACAAATTGTTGCCAATGATATGATTTGCGAAATGATCCAACTTAAAGATGCTGTGCCTGTGTTCTTTGGGGCGTGGCAGTACAATAAAACGGAAGACCAAATATACGTACAGTGCTGAGTGTAGTAAGTGTTTTTTGGGTAAGTATGTAAATACCGGCAATCGTGGACTCGGGACAAAAGGGTTAGGTAGGGCGTAGACAAAGGGTCCACGATTGACCGAACGTCCACTGATTAAAAATCGTTGTATATACAAAACATATGGGAGGCCTTCCGAAAAAGTTATAAAGTACAAACAAAAGAGGGACAATAGGGAGTCCGCGATTTTTTATTTTGTTTATATTTTTTTTGTGGGGGGGGGGGTTCAAAAATACATTTTTCTTGGATAATTCGTTCTTAGGGGGATTCAGTCAGAGCACCGGGACACGGAAGCTAATTAACCAAGCTCATCAACAACTCAGAATCACCATTACAACAGCACATAACCAACCACCAACGACTTCACTTAGGGCTACGATTTCCCGCCATGCAGCGAATAATGCATAACCCTTTAGCCTCACTATCATCAACCGTCCACCAAGGCTGGCGCATACTAGCCCCACTCCAGTTACCATCAAAGTACAAGAGACCCTCCCAGCCTCCCAGGGCACCCACATAGCCGGGAGCTGGGGCAAGCAGGCTTGACATTGAACCGTCCTTGTTGCTGATATTACGTTTCTCACCCCTCATTCCCAACATCGGCACTTTGGAGATCAAGGCGCTTGTGTAAGATAGAAGGAAAGCACTCCTGCGTGTGACACGTCGTGCGTTCCAAAGAGGCCCAGCCCTCCGTATATTATCATTTCCCTAAGGCAATACAATAATACTGCTGGCACGCCATGTGACATTGTATACGGCCCATTATGATGAGAAGCGACTGATCTAATCCGCCATTTTGTTTGGACAGTAAAAAGGAGGCCTGGGAACTGAGAGAAAAGGGAATACGAGTTGTCTCAACCAAATTAGACCTCCAGTCAAACAGAGGCAAGTTTTACGAGGCCATTTTGGCCCATGTAAATGCACATCATAGCTCCATGCATGCAATGCAGCGTATCTGGTACACGTAGGCCTGTGTGGATCCTTTAATCCCACTTTTTTGTTTGTTTGTCGTGGTGTTTGTTTGTTCATTTCTTTATTTGACAATCGCCACGGATATTTAAAAGACAGTACAATGGACATCAAAATGCAATCAAAGAAAAAACAAACTAAAAACACATGGTATGTTATTTTATCCGAGGAGTTGTCGAGGATAACACCAAACCTGCCAGCAGTGTATTCCATTGCGGTCCTATTATCATAACACAATATACACAAGTTAAAAATTAGTTAAGCATACAAAGTCAAGTGCACATGGAGTGTTTTACGTAGACAAAGTTGACAAGATTAAACACGTGTCTGCAAAGGAACTAGAATCCGGGAACTCGAGGCACTTGATTATGACACAAAATGAGGAAATGTACTTGAATCATCCCAGGTAAAGTACCAAGTTTTAGTAACCCGCTGCGCAAAAAAAGAATCGAGACAAGCATGCATGATGAATATGCATATTAAAATGAAAACACGGTATACCAATCCTTGCAACCTTGTACTGATTTAGTAATGCGGCCTAAGCTGTACAGAATTACATATTACTTGTGCAGACTTTTGAGGTAGACCTACATGTCCAACGCTAAGAATATTGGTGATGTATAAGACCACGAGAAATTGCAAACTGGCAAAGAAACTGCAGCGAATCAACACCGTGCACGGACTTCACTAAAGTCCAGTCTTGACTCTTGATCAAGTGCCAGTTACGAAATTGACCACAGTTCTCACCTCCCCCGTTCTCCCCCTCCTCCCTGAGATGTCAATACATTCACAGCGTCACTTCCGATTGGTAAGCAGTTTTAGTATGCCAGGAGAGGGATTAACTCTTGACCGATGATTTTAGCTCAAGACGGAAAATCCGATCGGATACGGTGCGGCTAATAACACGGCCGCTTGCGCTCGCCACACGGGTTTTTAAATGATCCAGACGAACCGTTTGACGGTCTGTACAGGGCCTACTGTGCTGCTGTACTCGAATATTCAAGACTTCACGATATCGTTATGTTTTTACAATTTGTCGCACCAGGCAATTCACGGGCAATCGGTTCCAGGCAATCTGGTGACACTCACATTTCAATCGTTGCATGATTTTTTTTTTAGGAATATCAAAATTCTGTCAGAATTTGTGTGCTGACCAAGCATTCGTTTAGACATCAGTGCTGTTTAGTTGCTCCATATTATGTTTCTTCTGAACATTTCTTGTGTGATAAATGCATCTGCGTCATCCTTTATTCAAGAGTTTTATATTCTAACTGCATTTGTTTTCCAAAATACAGCAGAGCATAATAATAATACAGACATTGAACAAGAAAAAAACATGAGCATATTATATTAAAGGATAAATCATTTTCACCACAGATGTGCATAAGTGCATAGGCTACGCCCTCTATAAAGTTCTCAGTGACACTGAGAATCCAAAGGTTTTTATTTGAGAAATCGAGACACTGCTTACAACCGTATTATGTAACCATTTGATTGGTTTCGCAGTTCAATATCCTTTTTTTTCTTCAAAATTCAAATTGATAATTTTGCACATCCGCAAAATGGTGTTTTGTCTAGACTACTGCTAAAAACACAGTGCGATATAGATCATATTGAGTCACTTTGTGGATTGAATCCATCTCAACAGTGGTCTGTCTGATTGCCACCGTCTGCCGAATCCCCTATAGGCCCACGGCACACCCCCAACCTATCGGAAATCATAATCACTGACAGGCGTCGACCTTCATACTTTCCAGTAATTACATCACCGGAAACGCAGCCTGGTGCGGTCACGGTTCGCATCCAAACACTCCAGCACTGCACTGGGAGAAGACCGTTTTCTGGGAGAGTACGGAGAAGGGAAAATGTTCGAAGGACCCTTTCTTCCCCAAATCAATTTGGACATCCTGATTTAAAAACAAATGCAAATTCGCCCAAACAAGGCCAAGATCCACTCAATGTACGAGGGTCCACTATGAGACAAGAAGAATCAAAGAATCATTCAATATGAATTGACATTCCCCATGAAGCAAAAAGAAATTGTAGGATGGAGGAAAACACACACCAGGCAAGTAATTCCATAAACCAGGGAAAAAACTGTCGGCACAGCTTTTCGGAAGATGTCCAACCCCCTCCCACCCCCACTCCCCCCCTCCCCCAGGACACCACCTGCTACAAAGAGTTCCGTAATTGACGGGTGCACCGGAGCGGAATTCCATTGGATTGCCCGGTGATCCGGCCTCGTACCGCGTCGTGTCAAAACGAGCCAACTGTACCCCGATTAATTCCCCTGACTTGGTTAATATATCCCCTTTGGGATAAAGAGAGAACGAGATCTCATCCTGGACCTCTCATACCGGATTACACGGTTTCACCGCCACACATTTTGTCGCGAAAACTCGATACGGCAACTTACCATAATGTTATCACTTCAAAAAAGTTTCTCCATAAATCCTATTCATGTATTTCTATTCCTAGGATGTTTTAGAACTCATTTTAGACTTAAAGCACGGCCCTTTCTGCGAGTTGGGCTGTCAATCACTCAAAAGTAATTTATAGGAGGGTACCGGGATTTTTTTCTCATCCTTTCTCTAAGCGAGAAATGATACGAGAGTTACCATCAATTAAGATGTTGATTATTGAATAGCTAGGCCTAGGCCTAATACTGGCATCTTTGAGAAACTTGTATCCGAACACCTCCACAAATGTAATGGCATCGAAATAAGCCTACATAAACGTGCACAAAATGTAAAACAGAACGGCTTTTCACTATTTTCTCGGATGACGGATTGAGATCAAATTTTCACAGGTTTGTTATGTCAATGCTAAAGGCCTATCGCACCTTTGAAAGATCAAGCAGATGACGAAGTACATACAGCTACAGACTACTCTGAACAGCTACAGTTTAATTCAATAAATTCAGCATTTCGTAAAAGAAGAGCCAACAAAAAAGTCTGTGTATTTCCATGTTTTACAGGATTTAGCATATCCTGGTGAATTTTTTTTTTTTGGGGGGGGAGAATTAGTTTACATGATCGGTAGGGCCTATTCTGGATAAAAGTCAACTCAACCGCTAATGCAATGACAAGGATATTTTGGGAAGATTACAGAGGAAGTGTTTCATTGCAGAACGACAGCGCAACAGGCACCTCTTAGCGGGTAGGACGGACGCCCAGCTACGGTACATAATGACACGACTGTGGCTAACACCAGTTAACTGTTAATTGTCGAAGACAACAAGCAACGCGCAGTTGGTGAGCAGCCATTATCAACCGGTAAATGATTATTAGAAGTCCGTCGTTGCTTCCCGTTAACCTTGCATAAAAAAAAACCAAGGATGCAAAAACACATTTACAATCTGCAAGTCAACAACTCAAACTAAATGTGCGGTTTCAAGTATCATTAAAAGTGGTACAAATTTATTTTGGGCATCCAAACCCATTAGTCCCTAGCTGGGCTGGGAGAGCTTACCACGCGGTGTGCAGCGAGCCTTGATGTTGTTGACGTTGGTCGAGCTCCGCCGTGGAAAAGTGCGATCTCCCCACCGTCTTCGCGAGTATTTCCCGCTGGGCAGCTCGTTCCAAAAATTAAAAAACACCTCTTTGTTTTGTCGGGACGAACTTGAAGTTGCCCGGCCGCAGAGAATCACCGGTGAAAACAATTTTGTTATGCCAGTACACTCCTCACAGAAATCGAAAGCATCGCTCACGTGTATGGCTTGTATTGTAATGACAGGCACATACAGAGAGTAGACTGTACGTGTTGCTCCGACCTCGTCACTTGAGAATATGACGGCTGGCCTCGAATGTCTTGAGCCCTAATATGTCAACTTTCTGCAGTCAATGCGTGCCAACGAGTCTTCTGTGTGCCGAGTTGTTTGATGACGTCACCTTAGTTGTCAGGGTAAACATTTCCCCTGAACCGGTCCCTGCATACGCGCGTGCGGGCTCAGTGGACAATCTGTTTGGGAGAAAACTTTGCTTTGGTGTGTTTGCACGTGGTTGCTTTAATCCTTATTTCGCAGATAGAGGTCTGTCTTTATGTTTTTCATTTCGCATCTTCATTTTGAAGTAGCTCTTCTGTACTTGAATTAAGAAAGTGAGTTTGTGTGTTGCTAAGGCCTTGAGGTTTTACGATTTGCGGTAATTTATAATATAGAATTGGAAAACGGGGATTTCCGCTCGAGAAAGCTAAGTGAACGAGTACAGCAAAGATCAGCCAAAACTACATGAACATTGTATTCTTTTTACATTGTGCCACCCAAAAATGTGTTTAATGATATATATATACAAAACTAAATCGAGTACCCAAGAGAACACAACCCCCGTTCCAGATCTCAGGCTACACAAATACCAGATTAATTCAACTGTCTGATGTGCGGAGTATTGGTGTTTTAAAAAAATGCTAAGAATTAGAACTGAATCTCAGGGCTTTGATTTTGAAACTAAAAGAGTATCACTTTTTATCGTTCATTTGCTCTTTAAAACAATGTCAATTAATTACTAATATAATATGCGGCGGTAACGATTAATTGAAAGCCAATGCTATTCAATAAATATGTGCCGGTTAAACACAAGAAACCTCAACCACGAAACCCTTTCGAGATTTCACACCAAACGGGATTTTTTTTGGGGGGGGGGGGGGGGGGGGGGCGGGGGGGGGGGGGGGGGTAGGCGGCTGTTGGTGAGGAAGGGTTGGGAGCTGATTATTTTGTGGGCAAGCTGCGATGCTAGTTTCGGCGCCGGCAGCGAACCCACGGTGTGAACGGACAAGTGACAAAAGTGCTGATTGGTCATCATGTTGAACTTCCCGCTAACGTAAACAAAGGGGAAGCCAAATTGACAGCACCCTGTACGGATCCGCGGTCCCGGTAGTAGACAACTCGTAACGGGTGACCAATGATTAGTCACACCGCGTGTACGTGGGGTATCCCCCGTACTTATCATAAAGTGAGGTGTCATGTATCCACGCTGCGTAACGAAGAACTCATCGGAAGTGGTGCTTGCCTCAAACCCACCATACAGCCAAAACAACTCGTTGTCATTTTATAAGACGGAATCATACTTTCAAAAAATGATTTCAATCATGCTTTACTTTAGAAAAAACGCACTCCAAACTCATCCAAAACTCATAGTGTTACCAGCGAGTTCCAGGTAGACGCCCCCCCCCCCCCCCCCCAGTAACGTTTTCTGTATAATATAGGGCAAAAAAGCCTTACAGTTATTGATTCTTGTTGAATGTTAATATAATCTGCATAATATGTGAACAAAGTCAGACACGTGCAAAAGCACCAACCATTCGTAACTGGTACTGAGATTAATCTCCACCATGCCGCTTTTTCAAAATGTTTTTCAAGAACAAAAATAGGGATCATCTACAGTAAGAAAATGTTGCACCCCCCCCCCCCCCCCCCCCCCATTCTAAACCTTGATACGCTACTCGGAGTGGGGTGCGCCGGCTCTATAGCTCCTCCCATCCACTCAGATTGTCTACATCTCACAATGATTTATAACAACGTGACGAGCAATCTACTCAGACTCAACACAAAGCAAAGCATAGCAGAAGTAGTGTACCCAAAAAACTTTTGTAAAATTAACTTTTTTACATTAATTTTCGCCTGCCACAAATTTGAGCTTTGTCACACAAATAACTCTGAATACCAAAGTAAATTAATTATTTAACCACAACCTCATATCTAAATTGCCAAGAAATATCAGTTTTCTTTTACGAATGACCACCTGTTCTGCCAAGACACATCGCCTGTGCTTGACAATGACCGAAGACTGAGTCACGCACTGGTGTCTAGTATAAGATGTCCCCCGAGCTTCGGGCCGGGAGAGCCCAAGGATTCGACGGTGAATCCTCGGTGAATTGGCACGGTGAGGCCCACTCCTTCAACGAATGTTTATAAATATCATTGATTACAGTGACCTTGCTCTGTGCTAGTTTATTAACTGTAACAAAAACGTAAATAACATGTGGCGTCTTTAAAGGTCCCTCCGTAATTTCTGACTATTGTTTGCAGAGTGTGGGCTTTGTGTCATTTCGTATTTTTGCCGAGGCGGCTTTTCCTGCCCACAGACAGTGAAATCGGAAGTTGCTTTATCTTCGGTGGTCCGCTAGATCAACAATCACTGCGGACCGCATTATTGGTTATTTATCCAAGGGAGGGATTAACCGGATCAAAGCGACCCCAATCCGCGAAGATTTACACAAGGGATAATCCGCTGGCTTCGGGCCAGTTTTATTCGTATACTTCCTTTTTTGTGGTGGGCCTAATAACTGCTTGGAGGCACTTGCGCTTCGCAAAGATGAACAAACCTGTTCCATGGTTTCCTATAACGAGTATGGCCAATATTAATTAACACTTCCAGTAAAATCAATAAAACTAAAGACCAGTGAACGGAACCATTCGTTCTGCAGGAGGGTGGGGCCATGCAGTATGGTAAAAAAAAGGGGGAACACAGCAGGAAATCAATCTGATAATAATTTGTTTTGATCGAATTAATCTGCGGGAGATAGCTAATCAATCTTATTTATTTATTTCTCCGCGGGTCGGCCCAAACACAAAACTGTAAAAAAAATGTATAGCTTCCATTGGGCCCTCACAACAGGAAAAACGGAAAACAAGATAAGAATGCACGATGAAAACAAACAAATCGCTGAAGAAACTGATTTACGAATGTCTCAGGATCACTGGCGCCTGAAACACAAGAATGATTCAAAATTCAACGTGGTCTACATTTTAGTCTTCAGTAACGGTGCAACATGATGCGACTCCACCATACTCTATGGTGTTAAACTAACACCACGCGGTATCTATATTGAACCAAAGTTATGGTGTTAAATTAACACCATGTAGTATCTAAATAAACCGAATGGTTCAACACAGATACCACATGGTGTTAATTTAACACTAAACCTTTTCCTCCTTGTACAATGTATTCAGATCACTTCTTACGATGAAACTACAGCAACACATAAAATACATACCACAAATTGATTTATTTCTGAATAAAAGAACTTCGTGATCACAAGTTGATACAAGACCTGTATCACAACCCCACCCAAATCCTTCCTAATCATCCCTCAAAAAAAGACCCCATAGGGAGGCCAAATGTAATGCATCAGACCGTGCCGCGCGCAGTATCATTTTGGGGGCTTACCGCCGTGCCGCCCGGTCTCCCTGCTGGGCGTTAATTGTCAAATGTTGCATACCGTCACGAAGGGGTCTCTCTGCTCCCTTCTTCCCAGACGAGTCTTTCCCAAGTTTAGGATAAATGGTACGCATGCTTTTGACTCCGGGTTTGTCTAGTAGGCCTAGACAAAGTAGGTCGGTTTTTGTGCTTCAGTCGGGTTGCAAACTGCAAAGGTCACACGGAATGAAAATTGTTCTCCAAGATATTTTGCATAAATATCACTGCTTCTGAACTGTGTATAGCATATGGAATTCCCTTTTTGGACTTATTAGGCGTAGTATAAAAACATGTTGGGGCCGCCTGGATTTTTTTTTACCAATGGAAAATGAGGTAACCTCCCCCCCCCCCAAAAAAATTTTTTTAACCGATCCTTTGGAAAATAAAATACAAGCTTATTAAAGCCACTGTCAATTCTCTTGTTCAACATAGGCCTATCTCTTTCATTTTTGTGTCTTTGAACAGTTGAAAACCTACGGTTGTTGGAAAATTAAAAAAGAATGGCGGCCATCTTGAAAATATAAAATAAAAAGCCCCTCCTCCTTCCTTAAAAAAAAACCCGAACGCTAAACATGTTTTTACTTGCCTTAGGTATTTTTTATTTTCACTTTTCAAAATGTCCAGCTATTTCCTGGCATGTGAGGGCGCTGTTGCTATGATGTCAATCAACTACTCACCCATCTTCTCCATCTCCATGGCGATCGAGTCGTACGCTACCACTGTAGCCGCTCTCTCGCTGTGGTACTGGGCATCTGCATATAAAAAAATAGGATATTATAATTAGATGGATTGCAGACGATGTGTTCTGTGTAAAATAGTCTGGTGCTGCAGAATATCGTGATCCTCCGTAGAAAATGCATTGCAGGTACATCGTCGTAATTTTCCAGACTGGTGCAGGCAAGCCCACTCAAAATGCACGTTAGTTGAGGCGGGGTTCCATACTTCTGAAAATAACGATAGCGACAGCGTTTTTAATAAAACAAAAAATGCGAAAAAGACTATTAATTGTGACTCGAAAATGTTAGTGATATGATTTTTTGATTTTTTGAAGGTTATCAATTATTTGTTGTTTTTCTTTTGTACGGTTTGGGGAAAATCTCTTAGTGGAATCGTTCCAGACGATTATTACGAATGATCAACTTGTTATTACAGTAACCAATCAGAAAAGGGCGAGGTCTTGAAGGTTTCATGTGCTGGCCTCGCGCCTATGCCAAAGACGTGCTGGGCACAGGCGCGAGTTTTTTCCCCGTGAGATGTTACTTTGATGATCGAAGAAAAACTCTTCGAAAGCGAATTTGATTAAATAGGCCTGCCTACATGTGTAGGCCTACATGGTTAAAATGATTTTGTGGGGGAAAATGCATGTTGCCCTTCCTGCGGATGTAAGTCTGAAACAGCAATGGATTTTCGCCTTATCGCAATTTTTTGAAAACACGGGAAGATAGCGCAACACAGACTCGGGCCGAAACTTTATGCGTTTCTTTTATCTCGATGCGTTTTACAAAACAGCGCAAAATGGAACGATGTAACAATTTGATTAACGTGTGCGATATAAAAAAATAAAATAAGAAAAACTCAAAAAATCCGTATGAACAATACTACATCTATATTATGTACAGATAGCCCAAATATAGTTAACTTTCCAAAAACAATTTCGTTGTTTATGTAATGGCCAGGGTGTGATGCAATGTTTTCATAATATTATACGCTTCGAACCTGAACTTTTCAACTATAAATATTCGCTGTTGATTGTCAGTGTAGATAGTGAGAAAGACGGTGATGGGAGAGACGGAAATTGTGGCCTTTGATATATTCTTTAAAGCAACCATGCAATATGATTTTTAAGACACGAATTCAGGACAGGACAGGACAGGACAGGACAGGACAGGACAGGACAGGACATCACATGACAGGACAGGACAGGACACCACAGGACAGGACACCACAGGACAGGACAGGACAGGACAGGACAGGACAGGACACCACAGGACACCACAGGACAGGACAGGACAGGACAGGACGACAGGACACCACAGGACAGGACAGGACAGGACAGGACAGGACAGGACAGGACAGGACAGGACAGGACAGCACAGGACAGGACAGCACAGGACAGGACATCACAGGACAGGGCAGGACACCACAGGACAGGACACCACAGGACAGGACAGGATAGGTACCGTAGTCGGCGGTTTGAAATATTTCCAATTTAGTCATCATGAAAGAGGGCACTATTTTTGTTTGGTAATAGAAGAATTAACTGTGCAAAAATCATTCCTCAAAACTATCCATGCATCAGCAATGTTTGGGTAGAAATACCGATGAGACAGGGATCACATACGAGCTGTGTAATAACCATCATCAACTTTAACACAGAACCTTTTCCAACACAAGCACACAAACTGAGAAGGATCTATAAATGTTTGCTTTCATTTGAAGTAAAAATTTCTAATTTGTTAATTGGAATGCCCAACTTCCTGTCCATTATGATCCTTGCCATCCAGATTTTGCAACGGGAAATCTCTTCCTTTGTTTTTCATGCACACTGTAACCACTATTGATCCATATCTAAATCATATTAGCAAAAATATTCATGAACTTTTTTTATTTCGAAAAAAATGCGATAACATAGGCCTAAGGCGTATTGATGTTTGGGATATTTTCCTGTGTGATATTCGCTCGAAGGTGACTTCACAATCTGCTAGTTTTCACGCCCCAATTCCCCCTCACAGGGCACACGCTATCAAGAATCTCATCAAGCTGAAACAATGGAACTATAATCCATTGTTGTTTCGACCTTTTCGCTCTCGCTGTCTGGGATAATGGCGGGGCGAATTATGGGCCTGTGAATTTGATACATGTTTTTCTCGTTCTGGGCAATCTTTGATATAGAGCCGCGTTCATTTTGTAATAGTCTATGGGTGATTGGGTTATTACACTAGCGGCATTATCACAACTGATCTTGCGCGCTTAAAGTTTGATAACCCTGGATGTTAGTTAAAACTATTTCAGTGCTGTTGGATGTATTACGTCGATATGTTTTAACTCGAGACACAATTTTGTTTTTAGATTTTATGTGATATATTTATGATGGTGCACCGTGTGATGCTGATGGCGAGGAGGCAGGGGGTTGATGGTGGGGGAATGGTGACAACGATGACGGCGAGTCACGTTAACGACAACGACGGGGATAACAATGATGACAATGGTGATGTTGATGTTGATGACAATACGATGGCGATGACGATAATGACAATGGAAATGATGACGACAATGACAACTGCAGTGATTTACAACAACGAGAGGATGATAGTATACAAATAATGAATGTTTATGAGTGCGATGGTAAGAATAATTTCATGAGGTGACAGATTGAATGTTCCATTCCACGAGGCGAAGCCGAGTGGAAGGGGACATTCCATCTGTCACCGAATAAAATTATTCTTACCATTGCACGAATGTGAAACATTCATTATTTGTTTTATACAACGCCTGAATAAATCCGACAGATTGCATGCATGGATTTCTTGGTGTAACGTTACAACGTGCCGTTTACCTTCTCAGTCCCGCATAAAACCGCGACAAAAAATTGTCGAGTTCCGAATCGGTTAAAGCTTCAATTGTTTAAAGCTTCCTGCGTGTCTTGCAAATTCATCTAATCGTTTCACTGCATATTTGATTTGTCTCTTTGTATTTGGAGCGTCAACATCGCCTACGAGTTCCAATATTTCGTCGTCTGTTAGGAGAACAAACCGCGGCAGTTCGGGAAACTCGGCCGCCATGTTGTGTGAATGACAGCCCTGTTGTAGCGCCACCATAGTGACCGTGACATTAGGGAAGTTCTTTTGGTTCTATCAATGCGCGCGCACCGTTTGATAGAACCATGTGATAGAACGTTTTGGGCGGTGCGGGTTCGCGTCGTGTGATGGGTCGAATAATTCAATGCACGTGATCGACGATCCACAAATCGGATGGCTGGGATTTATTCAGGTGTTGTATAATATAAGTTATCCCACGAGCGCCGAGTGGAACACGGAATAATGTAGTGCGTCCGTGTCCCATATTCCACGAGGCCGAAGGCCGAGTGGAATATGGGACACGGACGCACTACATTTTCCGTGTTCGTTCCACGAGCGCGAGTGGGATAACGAATTTATCTTCAAGCAAACTTGACGCGCAGTAAAGATAGAACACGCACGGCGCTGTGCGCGAAACCTGTACCACGTACACGCACACATCATTAACAGCCAGCACTAGCCTGCAGGAGAAACGGGAGCTATCTGGAAAACGTAACAAGTGTGCGCCGAAGACGTGACGATCCACATGGGACGCAAACGCGCAGCTTTTGAATTACCAATGGATTGTGCAGCACTGCATTTTGCGTATCGCGCAATTCGCAGAATTAGAACAGCGCAATTCGGAGTGTGTAGGCCCCCTATATGGGCCGTGTGATATTATTATTATCACACTCTCAGCTGCCACGGATCGACCAATCAGGATCGAGGATTCAAGTTTGCTTGAAGATAATGATGATAATGAAGATGACCAAAAATGACAACAACGACGACGATTATGACGATGACGACTGCAGTGATGCACTTACTATAAACAATATTAAAAACGACCTCACTGATGAGGTCGTTCCCCTCTCCACCTCTTATTGTAAGGATGAAGATGACTGCTTTCTCCATCTAATCATCCAACACTATTTTAACTGATTTAAAATTCATTTTCAAAGTGAACAAAGAAACTGGCAGGAGCGGGATTCGGACCTATACGACCTCCGAATTACCGTACCGGCGCTCTACCAACTGAGCTATATCTTGCCCTATGTTGGCGGTCTCCCAAATTGCCAGTATCTTTGTTCGGGTGGGTGCTAGTCAGAAGTATACCCCGCTCCAAAATGTGATACCCCACCCCATCCATCACTGCTCATACAATCATCACTGCACAAGATGCATATTATTAGGCTACAACTTCTGTAAACGTGCTAATCACTCCTCGCTTACGTATGAGTAATGAATCTTATTACAAGCTATTTTCTCACCCCCAAAAACAATCACTAACAGTACACAATTACCAACAAGAAGTCACCATTTGTGAACCAAGTCAAAGCGAGCCGCGGTCTGGGCACTTTGTTTGTGGACATTGCCAGCCCACAGAGGAAGTCGCCCGTACTTTTGCTCGGCTTCCCCGCCTTTTTTGTGGGCAGTCGGCGGGCGCCTCAAGACCACGGCGGAAGCAACAGAAAGAGTCGACGGCGGGGAAGAAGCTAAAAATTCGCCCGAGGAGAGTAAACATATAGGAGTGCGGTACAAAGAATAATTCTCCGGTATATAACTTCAAGTTAAACTTTTTTTGCGGGGGTGGGTGGGGGGGGGGGGGGGGGGGGGGGGGTGGGTGTCAGTTTTGGCGAGACCGGAGGGCCCTGAAGACATGTTCAGCGCTGATGTTTGGTTTTGTTTGCTTGGGATAGGCAGACGAGCATAACAGCCAGTTGGCAGAGAAGAGAGTTTGGCGACTCCATGGATCCATACGATGATTGCAAAGCATGCATAGGAGTGGGGGTTGGAGAGAGAAGTTACTTGGGACGATCGAATCTCGCCCCATCCCAGAAATATTCGTCTGCTCTACTTCCCCGTCACCTGTTTCTTTTATACATCATCTGAGTATAGCGATCGACCAATGTGATAAACACCTATCGATAGCAGATAAACATCATGGGAAAGAAAGGGAAAGTGAAAATATGGAAGGTGTGCATATCCAGGTATTGGACCCAGGGGAGACATTTTCAAAAGATCCTATTTTTGGCAGCAATTCCTGTGTTTCATTACCGCTGTACAGAGTCTGAAAACCTTTCTGAGTGGAGCCCCCTATGTATCCGGTTGTAAATCTCAACACCCAAAAGATTGAAATTAATTGGATGCAACAAATCTGACGCCGCAATTTAGTGGAGTGTGTCATTCAACTTTGAAATTTCTTTCTTCAGTTACTGTCCAACAGTCCATCCACCTTACCTGGCGTGTTGCCGAGTTTGTTTCTGATCTTCTCCCCACAGTAACCACACAACGAGCTAAGGGGAATAATGCCCCACCCCAAACCCAACCCCAACCCCCATCCTCCATGTCAAGGCGATGGCATTGGCACCAGCAACCGTTGAACGATCGTCTGACCATAGGCGACTCCCACGCGTTATGTACACGATCAACCTACCCACATTTTTCTATGATTCACAATTTCGGCAGAATCACTTGCGGAACGACTTTGTTATGTTACTTATCAACTTGTTAATTTTTGTCAGAAGCAAACACAAAATCAGAAGAAAAACAAGGCTTTTCTGACGTGTTGGGAAAGCCCAAAATCTGAACAAAAAAGGATCCCGCCAAAAGGGGGAAACATCAGAACAAAATAGACGCCCCTTTTCTGCCTTGAGGCCGGTAAAAATTCAATAAAATGGTTACCAATCCCGACTGTGTATTCTTATACTAGGATGGTTAAAGGCGCTTAATATAAATGGGCGTGTCTAGGTTTTTTTCTGGGATGGTTAAAGGAGACGCCCTTTAACTGTGTTGCAAACATATTTTATCGCGTTTTTCCTAGGATAATTAGGCTAAATGTGAGACCAAAAATCCATACGCTGTCGTGTTTATTTTGTGGGAGGTTAAGGTGTCTCGATTTTTATTTTTAATAATAATAATAAACTCTGAAAAAGTACTTGACGCTTTAAACAAAACTTTTTATGAGTATATTTAATCCTAGCTTAGTATAGATAAAAAGAAATCGAATTTAAAACAAATATTACAACAATTCCCAAATGTGTACACTTTTTCTACTTTTCAGGTTTTTTATATATTTTTAATTGGGGTATTAAAAAAATGGGTATTAAAACGTTTCTGTCTGGAAGTACCGGTAGGGTTACGCCTGTCTTTGTTTAGCGCTTGTTTTCCGTTAAAGTGCACGGATGTTGTTCGTCGGCAACGTTAAAAAAATGCTTCGAAGAAACAAGGACCATGCAGACGAATCAATTTGAGTAATTTCGAAATTTGCCGATCACGAGTTGGTGGTTCGTAGGAAACTAGGATGTTTGTTCCGTTCCTCGGGTGTCTCTGAAGCAATTCCCTGGGTGAATTATGGAAGGAAGTTTGCCAAATCCGGTCGTTTATGATCTTGGGTTGCCGCGGTGTGGGCGACCCATGCACGTGCCATACGACACGCTCATCCAACCATCAATACAAGTCTCTAATAATTTCAAAGAGAGGTTTATGATTCTGCGAGGAAAATATAATAACGCGCCGAAGGAAATACGTCTTTGTTATGACAGGGTATATACACCTTGTGGTCAACAACTAGTTCAAAAAGTGCGGGGGATTTTCCTCGGATTGCAATTTTTCCCTTGAAATTTGTCGCAGGATCAACGATGAACTTAAGACAATAGCTGCATGGTTTCGAAGAAAATGAGAAAGCGACTTGAGATTGTTTGTTACAGTCCGGTACCTAGGCGACATCTACGATGTGATGATGTGATCGAGCATGTTAACGTCATCGCCATCCCGGGTTCATGATCAACATAATCCCCGGGGGTCGCTGCAGCACATACCCTGGTATCGTATCGGTTTCCATTCTTTGCGTAAGAACGCCGAGCCGCGGTGGTTATACGCTGACAATAAATCTTCCTAGGATGATTAAAGTGTGTCTGTGGTAAAGATCACATCTAAGCGTTTTCTCAAACAACGTCTTTTGACTTCAGCAAAATCACTGATATAACGCTTTCGGCTCCTTAAAATTTTCATGGTGTCTATGATGGGGGCGCTGTTGTGTCAACGGCTCTGGCCGTGCGATGTTATTAGGGACTCATCTGAAGAAAAAAATCTCTTCCATCAGAAGAACATTAAAATTTGCGAGTATGGCCTTAGAAAGATATATGGTTAAAGATACCTGGTTACAGGAAAGACCGGTTTTTTCTTGTATATCCACAAACCAGTCAGGATACGGCAGTTTTCCCCTCTTAAATATGAAAAATTATATTAGCATATCCAAGGAAAATCTAAGACTAAGAAAAATCCCATTGCATGACCCCTTAAAGGCAGTGTATATATACACGATTGGTAATCCTCCGTTTTTTTACTGAACTATTACGAAATACCTGACTAGACTGTAAGTTAATAGTAGTCTCAATCATCCTGTGAAATGATGGCACCAGGTGTGCTGCCGTTTTCAAGAAAAGTGGAAATTTATATCGTTTTCTAACGATTGTTCAGCCGAACAATCGTTGGAAAACTGCCCTCTATTGACCAAATGTAGTTAATCCGTGTTGTGTCTAAAATCGGTCAACAATCCGAAAACGGGCGCACGCGTAGTGTACCGAAGCGATTCGTTGTATGTAACCAGTGCATGCATCTTGGACGTTCCGCTCGGCCATCGGCCTCTGTACATGTTATGTGACCAATTAAAAACGATCCCATTTACAAAAATTGGGCTTATTTTACAAGAGGGCGCTATTAACAAATGCCGCCCGGCGGTTGAAAACGAACGCCGTTTTTCTCTCTTTTGTTCGCATCCAAGAACGCAAACATTTGAACAGGTCAGTGGAACGAGCCGTGATCGACCGGGCTGGACCCGTCACGTACAGAAAACGTGGAAAAATAATTGATAATGCTTGTGCTAAATGCTATCTAGTAATTTGTTTTAAGAGAAGGGGACAGTGTCGTGTATAACTACGGTATATGGGGATGGGGTATTTACACAGCCAAGGCCTGTAATCCCCCCCCCCCCCCCAAACAAAAATATATAAAAAAACAAGGGACAAAAAGATAAAAAGCGGGTTCCCCTCACTGGAGATTACAGGTGCGTACAAACAAATATGTCTCCCAAAGTCCCTCCCTCCCCTCTTGGTCTGCATTATGGGGGGGGGGGGGGGGTCTATGCTAATTAGAAAATGGGTATATAACATGAGTTTGATGCAAAAAGGGCCGTGGAAAGTATTACAGTGGGCACTTTAAGCTTTGCGTCCGGGTTGACATACACTAAGCCTATCAACTGCAGACCATATACGTCATACGTGCATTACAACATCAGCCTTACCAGAAAGAAATAATGTATAAGCCTATATTCGAATTCCGAGTGTCATTTCTTTTGTGTTGTATGGAAGTCATGCAGCCAGCATTGATTGATACATTCAAAGGTCAAAGGTTGGCCAGAAAGTTCTCATAAAGTATTGTTATACAAACATCAGGTCCAGAAGTGCCCTGGGATGAGGTCATAGGGGAAAACATCAAATCATAAAACATGCACCTGGGACACGTGATGTCGAGGCTCCAATCTGATGGGGAGACAGATGGAGAAAAATTAATGTGATTTACGTGCCTGCAAGAGAAGCAATGCGTGGCTGCAATGTAATCAGCAGAGGGCGCTGCTGCAGAAGCGGGATCTCAAAATTTGGTCAAAACGAATGCGATGCAAATTCCAATCTAAATAGGCCGAGTTCGGGCGGTCTGTTTTTAACACGAGTTTCCCGTTCTTGCGCCCGAACGGCGGGAACGCGACCCGTGAACATGCACTCGGAACAAGATCACACACCACCTACCAGGGGCGGATCTAGGTTTTAACTAAGGGGGGGGGGGGGGGGTTTACCTGAGGTGATTGGCCTACACACCCCAGCGTGCCGAATTTTCGACACCCGACACTGGTTTTTTTTTTTTTTTTCTCAGCCCAAGGGGGGGGGGTTTAAACCCCCAAACCCCCCCCCCCGTAGATCCGCCACTGCCTACTGTCGGGGTTTACAAGAACATGACGTAACTTGACGCGACGTAGAAGACGACCAAAGATGGCGGATGATTTGACGAAGCATAAAAAGTTGGCGTAATGTTGCCTAATATTCCCTTCCAAACGTTTTGAAAACTAAAGCTTTTTCTAAACAAACTAGGGGAAAATGCAGTCTAAATATTGTGCTTCCGTTAAATTATCTTGCGTCTGAAATTCAGGTTTTAAAAATGAATGCTTGAATAAACGTACATGGGCGCAGCCATTACATTTTGCGTGGTTACCAGCGATAGATGGCGCTCTTGGCTATCAGACGTTCTTTGGCGTTCTTCAGCCGGAACACGAACGAAGACATGAGTTGTTCTTGAGCAAACAAGAACAGCTCGTCCGAACTCAGCCACTGGTTCCTATACAAACTGGATAGCTCATTGGTCATTGTACAAGCAACTGAAGCCAGCAGCCGACATATTATCACTTCCGTTTTTTCCACTCTCTACGGAGAACTAGGATTAAAGTTGACCCTGGGGACAAGGTTTAATAGGAGGCTGAGTTCGGGCGGTCACGAGTTCCCCGTTTTTGCGCCCGAACGGCGAGAACGCGACCTGCGAACATTGCACTCGGAACAAGATCACACACCACCGACCATGTACCAGTCGGGGGTTTACAAGAACAAGACGTAATTTGACCCAACGTAGAAGACGACCAAAAAGATGGCGGATGATCTGACGAAGCATAAAAAGTCAGCGTACAATTGCCTAAAATCCCCTTCCATACTTTTGAAAATAAAGCTATTTCTGAACAAACCAGGAAAAAATGCAGTCTAAATATTGTGCTTATGTTAAATTATTGTGAGTCTGAAATTCAGGTTTTTGAAACGAATGCTTGAATAACGTACCTACTTGGGCGCAGCCATTACATTTTGCGTGGTTACCAGCGATAGATGGCGCTCTTATATAGTGATTAAAGAATATAATTAGAAAAATTTTGAGATTTTTTTTTTTCACAAGTTTATTTCTCAAAATGCGATTTTCATAACATTTTAGCCTCGTGCGTTATACATGCGTGCACTGTGGCCACTCCTTGGGATTTTTGGTGGGAAAAATATGGATTGCACATGCGCAAAAAGTCTTGGTTCCAAGCACTGATCTCTATACAAATCTGTTCACGCCACTTACAGTGATTCGTGAAACACGACAATCGACCCAAATGGCACTGAAAGTTCCTTTCGCCAAAAAGGAATGCTACGTGACAAGTTTCGCTGTGAGTGGTGCCAGTATATGGAATAATCTGCCTGAACAAATGAGAACCATAAACTCCTTAAGTACATTTAAATCGGAGCTACGTAAAGCCATCTATCAGTGATATTTCTGTCATTTACGCTGATCTGCGGAGTTATAAACTTGGTTGCCAAAATACTTTGGAGCCGGATGGGAATTTCCCCTTGTTTTTCACCCTTGAAGGTTTTTTCGCGGGTTTTTCGCCCATCTCGTATATCAGGAATAGGCTTCTGGAGAGTTGAAAAGTTAACAGAAAATTGATTTATTTGTGTAAACATTATTGTATTTGTTTAAATATTTTGTATGAATGTGTAAATATTCAGTTTTAACTAATAATATGCAGGGCCCCAATGGAAACCAGTTTTAAACTGTTTGGGCATACCCTGGGTAAAGAAATGTAATAAATAAATAAATACACTGGATTGGCTGCGAAGCTCCGCGATTGAAGCCACTGCGCGGCCATCTTGCTATATTCAACACAATGGCCGTTTTCTAAGCCCCTGGCTTCAGCTCCGTCTCCGAATTCAGCCCATTGCCAAACTGCATTCATGCATGTAGTTGATGAATAGGCTAAAGTTGGAGACAGAGCTGAAGCCCGGAGCTTGGAAAACGGCCATTGTTTTGAATATAGCAAGATGGCCGCGCGGTGGCTTCAATTCACGCATAGGCAATCACTGCTGCGCTGCCAATCCAGTGTATAGAGATCAGTGGTTCCAAGACGTCCTTAGCGCGGTGCGACGTACAGCGCGCACGGCAGCGCCCTCTAGCTACACACACACACACACCCAGTCATGTAAACGGGTGCAATCGTGGACCTCCTATTGTTCCTCTTTTGTTTATACTCTAACTTTTTCGGAAGGCCTCCCATTGGTTTTGTACACGATTTTCAATCGTGGACGTTAGGTCAAACGTGGACCCCTTTGTCTACGCTCGAATTCTTTTGTCCTAGGTCCACGATTGCCGGCATATACAAACTCACGCACACACGCCAAGGCCAAATCGCTAAGAACGTCTTGGGTATTTCGCAAGGGAGCGCGCGCGACCTGCTTATGCATAATTTAACAGGCGGGTCAAACGAATAATCACGCTTGCGCACTGGAGGAAACTAGTCAGTTAACGTTCTGAGCAGAGTGATTCTGGACTGGCAAACAGGATTGAGAAATCTTCGGATTGTTCCAAAAATGTGATCTGAAATATCAGACGTTATCTCTGCCAATTTCAGTCCCAGATGTTCAGTCCCAGATGTTCAGATTGTACTTTAACTCAAAACAATATCTGATTCTGACTTTCACTGGAATTTGTAGTTTCACAAAATGTTTACCCAAATCAAATAGCGCCCTCCTATTGTGTCCGCCATACCTCTAAAAGGCTGATGCTCTTTGCACAGTGTTTTCCCATCGCCTTGGGAATTCTTGGGAATTTTACTGGATGAATCTTGGAAATTTGAAATTTGATGAGTGGCCACGCTGCATTTGTGTATTTCTGTACCGCGTGTATTTCCATCGAGATATTTATTGTGCGAAGTCACACACTGATACTAGAATATTAACATTCAAACTCTGGAGTAAAATGTATGGTCGTGTTTGTACATTACAAATAACAAAATAAAGATGGAAACGAGATTGGAACGAATCAACCAGCGAAATCAATTCGAGTTTTGGGATAAAATTAAAGAAAAGAAATAATTGAAGAAAAAAAATGTTTTGGCGCGGGCGTCTTCCTATACTACTGAGGACCATGAATGGAACCCTTTTGTTTTTGTTCCCTTTGTTTGTACTTTAACTTTTTTCTGAACAACTCCCATCAGGTTTGTACACGAAATTCTCCCGAGGACTCGGCCCAAGTCCTCGGTGTCATTGTTATCCCTAATCCCCCATTGTCCCAAGTCCTCTCTGGTATAGCCTAACCCACTCACACTTCACATGAGACAAAGCACAATGCCATCAGAGGCAGTGTCTCCATGGGTGTTGTATAAACAAAATAGCAAATTATGTTACGGAGAAGGCCTTACGTTTGACGCGTTATCCATGTAAAAAATACCCCATTTGGAATGCATATCTATTATCTAAGCAATATTTCTTATAACATTATTCATTGGTTATTTTGGAGGAATGATTTTTCTACTAGAATACGCTTTGGCAAGGAGTTCCTTCTGTTACCAAACAAGAATGGCGCCCTCTGGCATAACTAAATTGGAGAGATTTAAAAAGAATTTAAAACCGTAACCTTCTTTTCTCTTCAAATGGAAACAAGCGTTTGGATCATGTTTTTATCGTTGTAAGACATGGTTGTAAGAGTGAAAACAAATTGAACAAGATATACATTGCATGTTCAATTAAGCACCATCCGGCACCAACTTCATTTGGCGATACCTTTAAGAACTTACTGATTTTTATCATGATTGTTATTTTTTTCTTCTGAATCTCAGGCCTAACATTTCTGTCCCCTTTCAAAAATTATCATAGCCTTCATCAATTGTGACGGCTATTCAGAAATCGGAGAGGTGTTTTGCCGCACGGCACCGGGCATAAAATCGATTGGATTCGATAGACGCGCTTGGTCCATCACAATGCACACAGTTTGCAATTATAGCCTGCAGGAGGATGGAGTATAGCGAGGATGCAGCATCATCGGGCTGCAGCTGCGACCACGTGACCTTTCAGCCGAGCTAAAAATAGCCAGGTGTGGGTTGCTGGGTAATGAAATGCAGCGAAAGACACAGCACTTGGCATCGTGGATGTGTTTAGCGCGGCGACAGTCTGCATCAGTGTACACGGTGGATGGATGAAGGATGCTGGGTTTGAGTGATACGGAATGCATGCAGAGAATGAGAGGAGATCGTTATTCAATGACGGCCATCACTCTCCGGCTCGGCTGCCATTAGCTTGGACCGTCGACCGGCATCCATTCGGCATCAACGGCGGATAAGTGACAGGTGAGGCATGTTGATACTGTGTTATCTTATGATTATCAGCGTGTGATATCCTAAGAGGAGGTGTAAGCAATGATGTATATTTCAAAAGGTACAAACAAGCACGTCAGTACATTCACAATTTATATGCAAATATTTTACAGATTTCGCTATTTTAGTAATACTAATTCATCGTTAATGACCTCATTAAATTAAAGGGGACTTATTGTGATGATATAATGGGTCAAATATTACAATGTGGGGCTTACAAGGACACAGTGAGCAGACGTTGATATGAAATCCCCAACACCAGACATAAAATACAACCGTAAATTCCACACAAACATTAATCTGCTATTTTTAGTTGAAAGCCATGACGATATCGCTGCGGCATTTGACACGACTCGACGCACCAAATGAAACGAAGGTTTGTTTGTTTGTTTTTTTCCAAACTAAGTGGAAGTTTAAACGTTTGTAACGCTGCAAATTATTACATCCGATTTCTATTGCATATTCTATTGCATAATCATGATTTTACAAATGAGAATTACAGTCAGAAACAATGGATGTGCACGTTCGCCCAGATAGCAAAACAATTGGGGTCCATGTGGGTTTTTGACTGGATGTCACGGTCTCATTTATCCGGTGTGCCCAGTTACCCGGAACACTATTGCTACTGAACCCTAACAAAATGCGCAGTGATGTATCTGTTAGGGTTCAGTAGCGTTAAATAGTGTTCCGGAAAACTGGGCACAACGGATAAATGAGACCGTGACACTGGGCAATGTGGGTCCCATTTTACACTTATCGGTCCCGAGTGGGTACCGACTGGGCGAATCTAAGCAAAAATGCTGTAAATGTAGTTAATTAATGTCAACCAAGCTTCCAGTATAACCTGTTCCGCTTTTCTAAAGTTTTGCCCATTTTGCCCACTTGGGACCCAAGCGAATACCCAGGTGCATTTTCCACATAGGGACCAGGTGTGCAAATATGGGCCCCATGCAAATCCCATTTTGCCCACTTGGGGCCCCAGTTGAATTGCCCACCCCCCCCCCCCCCCCCAAGATAGTACCCATTTGAATCCCAAAAATAATTTTGTTTTAAAGATGTTGAATCAATATCTACACCAGCAAGATAGTTTACATAATCAGTTTTTACTCATTCTATTATAAGCAGTGAAAACCAATAAAATCACCCTTTCCGGGATAAATTACAAAATATTTTATTGCTATTCAAATTCTAATTCTAAAAAACAAGAACAAAACAGAACAAAAACAACGAATCTAGATGTGAAATGTTGACACACGTTTCAATTTCAATCAAATCTCCAGCTTTTGGAACAACAACCCACATTTGCGCATGCGTTGTTCATACCGAGGAGGTACACGCTTGTAAAAAAAGAAGCCCAAATCCTGCCCCGATCTGTTCAATTTTGCCTGTCCTAAAAAGAAGAGTGACAGAAGCCCGTGCAATGAGGAATTTTTAAGATACAGAGCATACCTCACTCAAGGATTGTGAGCTCTAATTCTGCCCATTTTGTACAAAGTTGGCATGAGAATGGGCCCTCTTTCGTCATGGGCTGAAGGGATTTGTTTTCGGAATGGATACTCCGCGGGTTAGGATTAAGCATTACGAGGCGAAGGTGGTCTTATGGAGGGAAATATCACCCAAAAATTATCGGCGACCCGCTTAAATAGAAAAGAAAGTGAACGATAATAAGAGTAAGACAAGCTATATTTTAGTGTATAGTTTAGCCACTATGGAGAGTAAACTTGCATTTTCCCAATTTGTTGAAGTTTTAGCACTGAAGTTTTAGTCTATACATGTATTTATTTGGAGGTGTCGACCCATATAGCATCAGCCCAGGGCCGTTCTTGCCGCTGGAATGGAAATGCGTGTAGTTGAACCACTGAGACGTGTTACTAATTTGATTTCGATGTACATTAATTTTGCCCAAGGGAGATACCGGTAGCATACGGCGCGCAATTATTTTCCAAGCGCCAAAATTTCACCTGCACGCGTGATGAGTTCCGAAGCCTTCATTGTAATTTCCCAGTGGAAGCTCAGCGACCGTGTGCAGCGCGACGCCAGAAAAGGCTTCGAGCTATTATCAGAAATTCAGTTTTCAAGTTGAGGATCGTCTTGGCGTGTTGTTGATCGCCAAGGTATGAGATAGCATTGATAGAGCTGATAACATAGTTGCAGACAGCGTTCATACTTTGTGGGATTCAACACACAGGCCTACATGAAATAGAACTGTGGAAATTTGAGCTCATTCTGTCATCTCTGAATGAGAAAATAGTCACAACCGTGCTTTTTAACAGCGATTTCGTGCACGTTCATTTGTACTTATTTCGATTTTATTATTTGTTTTTTGTATATGTATATATATCTTAGGACAATAATTAGGGGAGTCAGGTTGGCGTAGTGGCTCTTTCCCCACCTTCCACCTCTGTGGCCCAGGTTCGAATCCTGTCCGGGTCAGTATGTGGATTGGGTTCTCAGTCCCTGCTTAACTCCGTGGGTTTTCCCCATATACGTTGGGGTTTTCCTCCCACCTCTAAAACTGAGAATTTCTTCCTTTCCTCTCGCACTTCGTGGCCGTGCTGAAGAACCTCCCGGGTGGCTACAGGGCAACGACTTAGGTCGGCCAATCTTAGCAACCAGATCCCTTAGGGATCATACGAAAGAAGAAGGACAATAATTAAAAATTGTCCAGGTCTAGACAATAGTTTATGAAAAACTGTCATCAAAGATGTGTCAGACCTGAGGCGTTTTTGCAAGTCTTCAGATACAATGTTCTCGAAGATGGCAGCATTTCACAAGGAAATATTAATCAGGAGAACTGGTACTCATGGTACCATTTTGTATGTACACAGTCAGTATCCATTTGGATTGAATCTAATCAGTTGTTTTTGGCAGACAACTTTGCTACATGTAGACCTTTTTCACGGACGTGATCAGAAATGTAAACAAAACAACCGCTGTGGACCGCCTTGGAGCGATCACGGCACGTATTACTGGTTTAATGGAATAAGCACTTCATTCCATGACGACATGTGAAAAAGGGTCCATAGGGTTTATGTCCATGTTAACTTTACGCTAATTAGTAATTAGCATATAAATATTACCATGATGCAATGGGGTTTAGCGGCGGCCTTGGCAAACACGATTTTCGCTAAATTCTAAAGTGTCCTCAGCATGCAAACTATCAATAAGGGGAGGGGCATAGACTTTTAGTTTTTAAAACTAAATTAAAATGGTTTTAAAAATGCTTTGCGGCCCTGAGACACGGTAAGGATTTTGCCTGTAGGTTACTGTCTTGTTGCAGTTAGGGTTTAAGGTTTCTCGCCCCAACCATCCTAGGGAAAAATACACGATGATGTATTTGTTTTCCTAGTAGGGTTAAGGTGTCCCGCCCTACACATCCTAGGAATAATACACGATGGCATGTTTTTTCCCTAGTACATGGCAGTTATAAGGTGTCTCGACCTAAGCTAGAAAAAAATACGCTGTCGTGTTTCTTTTTTTCTGTAGAAGGGTAAGATAAGAAGGTGTCGCGGCCTTTAGAAATTTGTTTTTTCCTAGGATAGTATAAGGGTTGCCGCGCCATGTACCCACAAATATAAAATATACATAAACCTCTATATCAATAACAGTAAAAACAAACTGCGAAGGGCTGCTGGACATTAACCACAGTGAAGCATCCTATGACTTGCTGGCGATTATTCTATCATGATAACCTGTACTCTAAGTTTGTATCCTATACTTTAAGTGTCACAATGTAACAATGCCCAAACAGCTTAAGGATATACAACATTTGTGAACACTAAACAACTACTGAACTATTACGAAATACCGCACTATAGATTATAAGTAAATAGCAGTCTGAAGCATCCTGTGAAATCATGGCACCTGGGGTGCTGTCGTTTTCAAGAAAAGTGGACATTTATATCGTTTTTAGTCTACTTCCCCGACCTGATAATTCCCCGACGTCTATAAATTTCTCCGTTTTGTCTACCAGGGAACCAGACTACAACAATTTTTTTCTCTCTGTTTTCCCGGCATCTATGCACACAAAACTTTAAACAGGTCAGTGTTACAGTATTTGCTAGCACGCTATAAAACACTAATGCCCAAATCCATTTCTTTCTGAAAATTATAGCAAAAGCAAATGGTGTATACTACCTCACACCAAATACTGCTTGTTACAGCATATTTCCTATTGAACAACAATCGGCAGAGACATTAAATTTTGACTGTTAAAACCCATAAGTACGGTTATTATCAGGAGGCCCTGGGGTGCCGGGGCGGCCTGTGTAGCCAAGCGAAACGGACACAATGTGCTTGTGCAGTCAAGCGTAACATCCACAATAATCCAACAATGGATATGGATTGAAACTGCATAAATACCGTAGCGGCTGCAGGCGTCATCCGGCCTGGTGGCACTGTTTTTGTTTTTTTGTTCTTTTTTGTTTTTTTTGCGCCATTTGGCGTTATCCGTACGCAAGGGGTTAAATTAACCTGTTTTCCTTTTCTGTATTTGTCAACATTTTATGTTTAGCAATAGCAGCTCCATGAATAGTTTTGGTTCCAAGACGTCCTTAGCGGTGCGGTGCGACGTATAGCGCGCACGGATCAGAGCCGTACAGCGCCCTCTACACACGCACGCCCTGGCTACGTCGCACCGCGCGCTCTGAGCACGTCTTGGAACCAAGACAACATGAAACTCAGCCCCCGAATTGAGTCGAGGGAAGAATCGATATGGTTTCCACAATATGTCATCGCTGAAATTAAATACGTTCCTAATTTTATCAGTGGCAGCCGTTGAAAAGCATGTCCGGCAGAAAATCAGACTCACCAGCCCAACAAAATTAATTTAATAATCAAAAGGGCACCGGCATCATTGGGAAAAATGTCAGCGTTCTTTGTGGATATGGTCCCATGTGCACGCAACGTGATGCAGTCAAATTATACAAGGTCCTCTCCCTCTCAAACAAAGTTCCATTCCAGGGGCGGCTCTGGTATTTTTTAGGGGGCAGGCCCAATATTTGTTTTAACTTTTCTGCAAAAGCAAACCAAATTTCAAATTTGGCCGATTGATGTTTTAATTTTGGGGGTATATAATATTGGTTAAATTTTCGCTAATGCTGTTGACAATTTGTAAGCGTTCTCTGTAACAAAAGTCACAACTACAAAGCAAAATGTAATTTAAAAAAAACAACAATCGACTGAAGGTAAAACGGTACACGCAAGGCCAAAATGGGAGCACAGAAATATTCCGTTTCCGCTTTCTGTTTTTGTCGGCATTTTTTGATAACCTTTCTTTTATCATTCACGACATGATTTTAACGTCCTTCAGCTCTAACAACGAATTCCAATTCCCTTGTGTGGTATTATGATATCAACTCAGATCAAATCATCCTGATATGAAGAAATAATAATTAAGATCAAAGCTAGAACGAGATAAATTCCAAGCGCTCTCTGTCGACAACTTTAAGAAAGTGTGAAGCAAAACACTGGTCATTTTTTTGCAATTTTGCACGCTGCCATGCCAAGACAAAGCTGATAAAACAACAGCGACTAAAACAAACAAACAAACAAACAAACAAACAAACAAACAAACAACGTCTTCATTAACAAGAAAAATAAGACATAGCTCTAGACCGAACATTTTGGAGGGTTACACATTTTTGAGAACTCGATTTTAGTCTGAACATTTTTCATTGAATTTTATTATCAGAAAATTTCGGTCATTCAAAAACAAATTTACCGCCAAAAATTTGCAAACTTTATTTTGACCATTTTGACAGAATTAAGCTGGAATTAACAATGAATAGTCATAGTAAATAAACTCGCTTCATCACTATTTTTGAATCAGGAAATTCTTATTCAGCATTGACACACAATTCATCTTAAATTAGAAAAAGAATATATGTATCTTCCACCAATCGGTATCGTTTTCTGGAAAGCTAGAAAATACTCTGACAACTTGTGGATTAATATTTTCATTAGCATAGTTGACTGATTAATTCATTGATTGATGATTGATTGATACCACCTACAGGTTGACACCATGACCAATGCTATGCTGTGCCTGATCTTAGTAGCCGTCCTACCATTTGTACATTGCGGTAAGTATTCCTTATAAATTATGTGGTGTTTTTGCACATCCGTGTACTAGTGTCGGTCAGCTGTATGTGTATCTATTAAGTTTAAGAACTGGTGGTGGCGGAGGGGGGGGGGGGCATTTGCAAATTCTGTGATAGGTTTAGCAAGTTTTTTTGTTCCGCCTGGATTTTTTTTTTTTTTTTTAAAGCGAGATGGAGGTGGTGCATCATTATATACATATATATTAACATTTTAAACATGCTATAATGTACAACAAATCTTTTGGGACGATTTTTTCGTTCCATTTTTATCAAACAGAAAGCGGGCCAAACGTCACTAGGAACTTTACATCCCCCGGACACGCCATTGGTCACATTATTTACCCGATCTATATACGTTTAAAAATGTGGTTTGTTTGACGTTTAAAAATGTGATCTTGAATTACTTACATTAATCTTATGCAAATTAAATCACGAATTACCCATTGGCAATCAGTCGTCACTGCTTGCGCTTATCATTCGCTTTTAGCGAGGTTACCGTTTATATTCGAATCACTACTTCAAAATATGTCAAACATCTGGATATTTCTACTGACGGTGAAGGTGGAAATCTTGATTCCCGACTGCAATATAGGCGCTAGGCCTGTGCAAAATCAGCGGTATCCAGAACTGATATAGGTCTTAATACGCCATTTCCATCCAAAGTGCCACTGTGTTTATACCGAGCAAACACTATCACGGCTATCCTTGACGAAGGCGACAAATTAATTTAACGGCCTGCTCCTTTTGCTAAAGTACATAATTCCATTGGTTAGAAATGTAATACACCTCACGGAGCCGAAATGAAATGCCTGCACGGCTTGTATACGGGTTGGAGTTCTCGATACGACCCGTGCAGTATACGGTCGATTTGCCGCATGCGATAGCCATCTTGTACTTATGTTAATTAACCTCCAATTCACACTAAACTAATTTCCTAAAAAGGAAACGAGCAGTATTTATCCAGTTCCATTTCTTTTCCTTACATCCATGTCTTACAACACAACGAGCATGCTGGTTTTCGTTTGAAGTAAAAAGAAGGGGTTGGTTTTCAATTCTTTAAAAGATCTTTCCAAATTAGTCATTCAAGAGGGCGCTATTGTATTTGTTAATGGTACTTTTGTCAAATGAGCATAATACAGGCATTATTCCTCCAGAATAACCCATCGACAATGTTTTTAATAAAATGTTGGTTACAAATTGGTTCCAAATAAGTTGCTTAATGTGAACATGAACTAACACATAAAAAGGGAATATCTAGAAATTGTCAGATTTTTTTTACACAATGTGAAGCTCACGAACATAAAACTTCGTAACACAAAAACGACCATTTTACAATTACTCCCCATAGTAACATGGCAATAATACTGTCCTATGTATTCATGTTATACAAATTCTATGATGGACTACTGCCGAAAGTTATGCTTGGTAAGGAAGCCAAGGCGAACCGGAATGTTAATGAAAATTTGTTCCACTGATTTTTATGCTTCGTTTGAGAGGCAGAAATGTAAATGTTGTTAGACAAAATTATTTGCGTTTTTGAAAGCACAAAAGGTTTACCCATATGCCTATCCTAGGGTAACGAAGACATCAACCTCTGACACGGCCGCTCCGCATTAGGTCTACAAAATACATTGGTCTATATAGGTCTATATATGAGCGTACAATTTAGTCCAAAAATTTGTGATCATCATTACGTGATAAAACAACGTTTTAAAAAGTCAAATTAATCAAGACATTTTTATTGAAGATGAAAAAAAAGCACATGCTGGTTATCGTGAATGTCTGTTTTAAGCCACCAATTAATTAATGTGACCAAAAAATCACGCAAGTAAAAATGCCGAAACGGTGAAACAGATTAACAATACAAAAAGATATTTACATTTTGTACAGAACAAAACAATCAAAATTAAAGTGTAAAGCCCCAAGTGTACTACTACTAGCCTTGATCAAGGCTGTCAAGCTTGTTCCCGAAACGAGCGAGCGCCCAGTGCCAGTACACTGTACATACGTACGTACGTGCACTAGTCCCCACCATACGTACCCGGATATTTGAGGCGAATGTCTTTCGCTTCAAAAACAACTATGCGTTTTATACACACGTATGGTGGGGACTGGGCACGTACGTACAAGTACAGTACTGTATTCTATGTACTGTTTACGGATGTGTGTGGGGACGTATATGTATATGTACATGTACGAACACCGGGAACAAGCTTGACAGCCTTGATCAATATGTAGACTTGATTTCAAGTCCGAGATCGCGATCCAAGGTTAACTCACAAGAGGACGCAAGAGGGCGCTATTTCCTGCACTATTCTGTGATTATATTGGCTATCAGGCCGACAAAAACCACGATCACAGACTTGGAACCAAGTCTATGATCAAGGCTACAAGTGAACCGGTCTTTGAATACACCGATCCAGTAAGCCCCTCCCATTACGCACATGGGCAAGTAATAACACGTTCATCTAGCTATGCAATGCCACACTGCATGTTCCAGCCGCGCGCGTCACATGCGCGTCCGCGCACGTCTGACGCTTTTGCACGCACGTCGGACAATGTGATTGGTCAGAACACCATCGGGCGACGCTCACTGGATCGGTCTATTCCCGGGGGTTATGGACCCATATGATGCACGATGGGGCAGAGGTTACCCCCCCCCCCCCCCCCCTCTTTTGTGTTGGTCATTGTGTTCCCGGAATCTCAGGAATTCTTTTCAGATCTCTAGGGGGGATGTGTTAGGTAACAATAGTCTGGAGAGTGTATAGGGTATAGGGACAAAAGGGGGGTACCCCTCTGCCCCATATCGTGCTGGGTATATATGGACCACCCCGTCATAAATGGCTAGATATATCCTTCCTATCCCCGGATTTACGCCCGTGGCCACCCACTGTACGTCATGTTTGTTTCGTGAACGGGGGTAGGCCTACATGTTCTACCTTTCGCTACAGCTTAATTCCCCCGAGCGGCCGTTGACTTTAGGAATTGCCAACGTGTGATACCAACTGAACATTTGCTATAGCGTCCAGTGTTGAGCAGCCCCAATGTGACTGTCAGTCTATATCCTCCTCCCTATCCTGCCGGTGGGATGTTCCGGTTTCTTGAGGGGCATCCCCACGTCGTCCGATGACTGTCAGTCCTATCTCCCCTTCTCCAGCCGATGGGATGTTCCGGTTTCTTCGAGGAGTGGTCAAATGACTGTTAGTCCTATCTCCTCCCCTTCTCCAGCCGATGGGATGTTTCTGTTTTGTTTGCGGTGGCAAACTCCAGCTAACCTTTGGATGAGGTCGGAGAAAGTCTTAACCACGGCTGCTCGGTAGTCAGCGTTGGTGGCGCTGTACACCAGCGTATTCACTGAACTGTTGACGTCGCTGAAGATATAAACACACAGGCTTACATCAAATAGAAGCCTAAAATATTTGATAAGTTCAGCTACCGACAACCGAATATTTAGAACTAGAATTGTAATGACAGTATATGTGATCTCCATTGAATTTAAAACGTAGAAAATAGCAGTGTTGACGACCAACATACGGACGGCGTTAAGAACTCGTCTGGGATGGTCTCGTGTACTGTTGGCCGCTTTCTGACGAAGTGTGAAGACAATGAAAATGTATGAAGTGATCGTGACCATCAAAGTGGCCAAGTAGAAGACTAAAAAGAAGATCCCAAAGCCCATAAGAACCAGAGATTGGTCCAAACTGGATGGTTTTAAACAGACTGCAATCGCAAAGAAACCAACAGCAAACGCCCACAGTCCAGCTGATATCTTTCCGGCTTTGGTCTTGCTTGCTGTCACTTTGTGCGTCAGTGGTCGGCGTACAGCGGACAATCTTTCAACTGCTACAGCGGTCACAAAACAAAAAGAAGCGATTTGTGCTGTCGAGACAAGCGCTCTTATCACCTCTAAAACGTCTTGTCCAACATCGACAGAATTGATCCATGCTGCAGACATTACCACAATTAAGTAAAAAGTGTCAGCCACTGCCAGGTTAGACAAGTAGATATTTATGATCGTACGCATTGACTTTACTCGAATGATTACGAAAATAAACAAGGCGTTCAACAGGATTCCAACTGGCGGGATTACTTTACCAATGAGCTTAACTACGTTAACGATCTCTTCTCTATGAGCGTTAAATTCTTCCCAGAGTGGTGAATCGGTCGTCAGTCCGTCGCTTTCTCTCAGTGTTTCATTTACCTCCATTTTTTGTGTCCTACACGTTCTATCGCTTCAAGCAAACTGTTAACCATATCGGGAATGAACTTGATTGACACGTCTGAGAACAATGCGAACTGGAATCATGATATGCAGCTTATTATATCATTGTGAAACAAATCTGGATATCTAGATGAGGAAATTGACAGAAACAGCAGACCAACAGCTGGTTTTACACTCGAAATTAGTAATGCCAGTTTCACAATCTATTTCAATTGCAAACTGGAGACAGTTTCGGGACCAGCTGCAGTAGCAAAAGTACATGACGATAGCTGCATATTTCTAAAGTTTGTTCGCCCGTCTGCCGTCGGTCCGTTCGAGTTTGGGGAGTTTATTTATTTTACGACTGGTCATCTCTTGGCCTGGATTCCTGCTCCTCATGCCTTGGTGACGACTGTCATCTCTTGGAATTGATTCTTGTTCCTCTTGCTCTGGTGACGACTGGTCATCTCTTTTTCTGGATTCCTGCTTCTCCTGGTTTGGAGACGATCCGTGGATACCTGCTCCTTTTGATCTGGTAGTAAGGGTTGGTCTTCTTTTGGCCAATAAGATGATTCCTATACCCTCTTTGCTTCAGTAGCGGATTGTCATCTCTCAATCTTGAGGATGATTCTTGCTTCTCTTGCTTTGGCAGAGTTTCATAACTGCTCGGCCTGGAAGTTGATTTTTCATACACCTTTTGCAGAGGGATAACAATCGCCAACTCGACGTGTTCTGCTCGTATTCGCGGACCTGATAGGCCTATGGCTTCACTTTGTCGGCGGAGGCAGCAAAAAAGGGCACGGAAAAAACACAAAAAAGTCTTGGCTACGGCTGTTCGATACTCGCCGTTCGTTGCGCTGTACAAGAGGATGTTTGTAGACCAGCTTATCAAAAGATATAAGAAAATGTTGGAAAATTGAAATGTGATGTTTGTTCTTCTTAGAGATTGCCTGGAAGTATAACATGGGCCCCCAGAGGGGGCCGGTTTGGGGGGGGGGGGGGCAAGTCTTACGTTACCAACTGCGATCGGTGAGGCTTTGACTGTACCAATTTAGCCAAAGGGGGAATATCTTACTTCAACATTTGACTAAGAAAATTGCTTGTTTTCCATGCCATATCAATCCTTACAATTTCTCTAAGGGATAAACTCATACTGGACAGACCGAACGCATGCGCATACTTCAAGAAGGTTACGCTCGCGCTCCAAGCACATGCCTTGGTGAATCACAATCCTTTCATGGAGGATAAGGTTGGTGTAGCGGTACTCGCGCCTTCTATCGGTGTGAGCCCGGTTTGATTACCACCAGAGGCCAACGTGTGGATTGTGTTTTCATTCCCTCCCCGAGTCCGTGTATTCTCCAGAATTACTCTCTGAGATTTCCTCCCCGCTATCTAAAACTTTATCTTCTACGGGGCCCACTGATAAGTCCAAAGACTTGGCTGAATGCCAAATAAAATTAATATTAAATAATACATAACAAATATTTTTCAAACTTGCTCTTAGCCCATTTCGATTTCTAAATCAACAGTTCCTATATAAATAGTCTCAGTGGCGCGCAGAAGAAAGCGGGCACTCAGTTGAGTCCTCATAACTGCCATAATGTTTGTTCCTGCATCAGTGTTCCCGTATATTACTGCTGTAGGCCTAATCAGTCTACAAAAAGTACAATCAACTACAAGGGTTAAAAGTCAAGCTTGTTTCGCTATACACGTGAGGACTTTCCATTGTTCCCTTTAATATAACCCATCCCCATAGACTAAGCACTAGTTTGCCTGTCCTCACTTTTTCCGGAACAAAGAAATAAATGTGAGGACAGTATTGTTCCCTTTGTTATACCCTCTTTTCTGTCCTCACGTGTAATGCAATACCATGGCAAGGGTATAGGGGCCTAAACTGCTCCTTTTCACGTTATTCTCTCTTCCTTTCTGCAAGGTCATTTCAATGGACAATGTCATCCGGATTTCTACAAGACACCCATCTGTCTGAACACCCCTGGAGCGTACTACTGTGAGTGTGGTGCGGGTTTCGAATGGAGCAGCAAGCAGTGTATTGGTATGTACGATACAGGGTACACACTTGCAAAGAAAATAATTTAAAACAATACATTTTTGTTTTGTGAATTGTTTCTGGAGCTGTTCTCTTTTTCTTGCATTTTTTCGAGTATAAATTCTTAGTTTAATATCGAATGGTTCAGATTCCTTCCCCATGCATGAATAATCATTTTTATTTTGGTTAACATCTTTAGGATGGAGTGCAGTTTTTTTGCAGGGATCTTCTGGATATGTAAATTTTTGCCACTAACTGTACATAATTATGGCAATGTATTGTGGGCTCAGCCAGTGGGAGCGTGTTTTCATGAGACCGAAAATGTATTCATAACTTACGCCGCGGTATTTCCGGTCGCGTAGTGCCGGTGATACGTGAAACTTGGACAAAACCCCGGCTATCCTTCCAAAAAATTGTGGAAGTCCTTTTTCCCCGATAGAAGTAAAAAGCACACACGTACTTACCCAGTACTCAGTAGGCCTATGTCCATGCCAGTTTGGTATTCTTGAAGAAAGCAGATTTCCGGCCGTATAGTACAGACTCAGTGCTTTTTCACTCAATGAAGTTCCAGCCGCCAAAGTTTCCTTCATGAATCAACCAATCCCAACGCTCGTTTCGCGAAAACAAAAATCAAGTAAGCAGACAATTAATAGTTCTCACTTAAACTAGAATCACATGCTTTTTATTTACCTTCTGTGGCGCCCTCTTTGGCAACTGGCTTCCAGTCTAGGCAATATGGAAGCGCCCATGGTAAACTGGAAAAATTGGGTACTGATGACGACCATAATGAAAATGATATCGACCTTGCCGAAGCACTAGGAATCTTTAGGTAAAGGTACATGTTTTTGGCGTGGCTTTCGTTTTGGTAGCCGTCTACAGCATTGTCTGATTGTATGTTGCCAACAACAACAACAACAAAACTTTTCTCAACAAAACATTCATCATGTCATGATGTAACCAAGTGTTCCTTCCTCCATGATGTAACTCAGTAACTGGCATTAGAACTAGAAGAGCACTGCTGGCATGGCATGGCAAGCACATTAGAACGGACGTGATTGGTCGCACTGGTCACATGTTGTAGTCATGGTTGCAAAAATCCTCTTCTGATTGGCTAATAATGTGACATTATTAGCTGTTCTAATTCCAGAAGTTGCATTCATCAGTAACTGGTACTAGGCTAGCCCTACAAATACTATATAGGGCTGGCGCTGGTGATCGGAAAGGCACAGTGTCGCCCCTCGTCACCCGGAGGTATGCGGACCTGAGACAAGTACCAGGCTTTTGCTTGGGAAACGGTCCGGCCTTGCGGGACCCCTGCCACACTGTTGTCTGGAAGATTACCGGCGATCCTCCCCCCTTTTCCTCCGTGCAGTACTGCTATTTTTGTGTGTGCATGTATTCCGCCCTCTCTTTTTACTTTTGTCCGTGTCAGCCTAGCAGCCTAGCCCGAGTCTCACCTTCCGATAACTATGACGTCACTGTTTTGTAACCACGCATGAGCGAGAGTCACGTCACGCAAAGCATTTTGTTTGTGGCACAAAGGGCATAGAAATGCCAAAAGTGCCATTACCTACTACAACAACAACTATATAGGGCTGTAAATGGTTCCTTTTTTTAACTTCAGGCTTTTTACTGAAAAAGCCAGAAGTTAAAAAAGGAACCATTTACAGCCCCATTTGTAGGGCTACTGGTAGGCCTACCCTGAGAGGGATTCCCCAATTATTTCCTTATTTTTATTGCCATTTAAAAAAAATTTCAGGTTTTTTTTCCCCTTATGTTCCATGCAAAGATATGTGAAATGAGTATCTCTCAACTCATGACAGATATTTAGCATAAAATCAGGTAATTGTTCACAGTGACGTAGGGTTGTGTATAAATTACATGGTTGTTTGGCCTCCATACCAACAATGCATGCAAGGCTTGATAGCCAGTTGTCAAGTTTTGGAGATCATGTTGGTGCATCTCCACTTCCTGACATTGCTTCGCCGATTGTCAGCGGGCTGGACCGGTTTTTACCTCTCACTGAATTGGAGGTGAGAAAACTCATTTCGGACTCTGCACGTAAGTCGTGCCCTCTTGATCCCATGCCAACATCTGTTCTTGTGGATTGTATTGATGTGTTGCTACCGGTCATCACCAGGATCATCAATACTTCATTGACGTCAGGTACTTTCCCCACAGACTGGAAAGAATCCCTTGTTACTCCTCTATTAAAAAAGGACAACCTTGATGTGAATATGTTGGAGAATTACCGTCCTGTTAGCAATCTTTCATTTATATCCAAATTGATTGAAAGGGCAGTATTCAACCAGGTTCATGACCATATGACCATCAATAATTTGTATCCGCCTTTTCAGTCAGCGTACAGGAAAAATCATAGCACAGAGACCACACTTATTAAGTTGAGTAATGATGTTTTGTTGAAAATGAATTCGCAACATATTAATCTTCTTATTTTACTTGATCTTAGTGCTGCATTTGATACTGTTGATCATTCCATTTTGTTAAATCGTATCAAAGTTAAATTTGGTATATCTGGTCTAGCCCTTGATTGGTTTACATCATATTTATCTGGTAGGAGTCAAAGTATCCTTATACAGGGAGCTAAGTCCGACATATTCAATCTTACGTGCGGTGTACCCCAAGGTTCATGTCTTGGACCACTTTTATTTGTTATGTATTCATCCAAGCTGTTTGATGTTATTCAATCCCATTTACCTACATGTAATACTCTTGGTTATGCAGATGATACACAATTGTACTTGTCATTCAAACCTGACAGTGTTTCCAATCAAACAGAAGCAATTTCTGCCATGGAAAGTTGTATTAGAGATATTAGAATTTTGATGGTTCATGACAGACTTATGTTAAATGATAGCAAAACAGAATTCATTTGTCTTGGGACGAAACAACAACTGTCTAAGATCCATATTCCTCAAATTGTTGTTGGTGATTCTACTATTGTTCCTATTCATCATGTTAGAAATCCTATTTCATGGTTTGATTCAAATATGTCTATGTCCACTCACATCACAAAGGTTTGCTCTGCTGCCTTTTATCATCTCCACAACATAAGAAGAATCAGTAAATATTTATCATCTAGATCACTTACTATTTTAATCCATGCTTTTGTTACTAGTCGTTTGGATTATTGTAATGGACTACTTTATGGATTGCCAAGTTGTCAATTATCTAAGTTACAGAGGATTCAAAATGCTGCAGCTAGGCTTGTTACGAATTCTCATCGATTAAGTCATGTAACTCCTATTCTTAGTGGTTTACACTGGCTTCCTGTGAAGTTTCGGATTGATTTCAAGATTTTACTAATGGTGTTTAAATGTGTACATGGCCTTGCTCCCATTTACTTGAGTGAACTAATCACAATCAGAAGACAACATCGTTATAGCCTCAGGTCCACGGGTGAAGTTTTATTGGAATACCCAAAGGGCAAAATGTTGTCAACATTAGGAAACCGAGCTTTCATTTCAGCTGCACCTACATTGTGGAATAATCTTCCATCTGATATCCGCAATTTACACTCACAAAGTCTGTTAAAAAAATACCTTAAAACTTTCCTTTTTAGGAAAGCATTTGGAGATGTGTAATGTGTTTTAGCCTTGTCAGTTAAAGTTTATTTTTATTTTTTTTATTTTTTATTATTATAGTGTTTGGTGTTTTTAATTTTAATTTATGCAAATTCTGTTATTTTGTGGTATTGTGTTTTTGCTCATCTGTTAAAGTTTTCGTATTTGTGTGCAGTTTTATGTGTGCACTTTTTTGGAATATTGATGTAATTTAGATGCTCTGATTGTTATTTGGCTTTTAATTATGATTATTTTAATGAGGAATTTTAATGTAATGCGCCCTCGAACAGGCTGGTCCTGGAGAGCGCGCAATATAAATTCAATAAATTATTATTATTATTATTGAGAATGTCGAAAAGGTTTATTAATATTATAATTAACAAAATCTAAATCTTTCCAACAACTATAACTAAGTTGCTTGTGTGATGCACAAGGAAATATACAGAGTGTCTAAATAGGCCTATCCATCATTTTTTTTTTAAAGCTGAGTCTGTGGACTCTCGTCTGGAGTTCAGCAACACCGGGGCGGAAAGTTACGCTGTTCTCCTGGGCAAGAACTTCCCCTCCCTGGAGGCCTTCACTGTCGGTGTGTGGCTCAGACTCGACTCGGGCAATTATGACGGGCGGAACGGCACCATACTGGCCTACGGCATTCAGGACCCTAGGAAGAATGGTAAAGAGGTCGAGGAGCTGTGGCTCAGCGTGGGGGCCGGCTTTACTATGCGGATTAACGGGAAGCAGGTGGGGGTACAGCTGAAGCCAGGCTTACTGCTTGACAAATGGGTGCACGTAGTCTGCACGTGGACTGCAGATGGTGAGGAAGCTTTTAGGCAAAATATAAAAAAACATGTTCACTCTTATGATATATGTGTATCAGTCTCATTGAAATTGGCAAGGATTCTTTAAGCGGAACATTGCGTGCAGCAATGGTATGAATTTAGGTCCAAGATCCTATACCGTTTTAAATAAACGATTCACAAATAGTTTGTCTTTTATTATACTAGTGTTCTCCTTTACTGGACAAAATCAATTTCAAGAAACTAATTTTGCTTTGCTGACAGGAGGGCGTTGGTCGTTATTTGTCGACGGACGCCTCATCAGTGAAGGAGAGGGCTTAGCTCCAGGAGAGACCATCCCAGCTGGTGGGCAACTGGAGATTGGAGTCCGTCGCATCCGCAACTTCAGTCCGGCTGGCAGCTCGGCGGCCGGAGCCAATGTGGGCAGCACGTCCACCAACAAGACCTTTGACCAGAGCGTCTCGTTCCAAGGAGAGATGAGCTACTTCAACATGTGGGGCAGCATTCTGGGGGCGGATCACATTGCGGACTTACACCGGGATTGCACGTTCACCTACTGTGGGGATGTGACAGAGTGGGTGGACTTCAGGACGGGAACGAGGGGCGAGTTGAAGCTGCGATGGCCGTCTGGAATCTTTAGTGAGTATTTATAGCCTGTCGTGGAAGAATCGTGACAATGCAACTCGTGAAATTGAATTACAGTTTGACACGGAACACACAAAATTTGAGATGCATAAAAATGACCACGCCAAATTGCATTTGGTTGTCTAGGGGGTTGGGTTATGCACCAACTGGCAATTGGTCAATATACCAATTCAGAAAGCACTGCCTCTTAACCCTAACCCTGCCAGACGCAGCACAGTGCATCTGTGGTGACAGCTTGACCTTGCTGCACTCTGCACACAAGTCAATGTGACAAAGTATGCAATCTGATGCGTCTGGCAGGGTTTCTAGCCAAAATACTCTAGAGGGTTAGGGATATAGCACTGCATATTCACCAATATTACAGTCACGTACACCACACATCCGTCACTTTTGTCAGACTTTTGTTGGAGCTGTGTCTGGTCAATATGTATAAGGGGCCAGGCATAATGGATCAGTCTATTATCATCTAAGCCACTTGGGCTCATCTTGTCATTTGTTCATTCTTGTGTTCAATTCTTGATTAGTAATTGTATACATTTTCTGTCAAAATTCCAAGTGCGAACAGTAAGAATTAACCATTGGAAATTTTGCCATCGTCACCGTAAAATGTCACTGTACCCACAAAAAAAATAAACCAATTAGGAACTTGGCTTTTAGCAAAGTGGGGCAATAATTTGCAGGCTTTATTGGAGGAGTTTTCTGGGAGAGTTGAATGTGCTTTTGGACATCTGTTGTTAAAATCACATCTACCTCCCTTTTCCATTTTGAACCTACAGTGAATCACGTGTGTATTTGTTCAAAGACCAGGGGCCGATTTCACAAAACTCTTCTTATCTTTTGTGAAATCGTTCTTAGGATGCGTCACAAGTTAGGACGAGTTACTCTTCCTAACTCGAGATAAGACGCGTCTTAGCGCTTTGTGAAATCGGCCCCAGCTGTGGTAACAAAGTTAATTTCATGCTTCATTTAAATTGTCTGTACTCATTACATAAGCCCCCTTGTAATGTATGCAGTTTGTGTCCTAACAATTTCTCTTTTGCACTTGTTGAATTTTCCCTTTTTATGTACTCATCTCTCCATCGCAGATCTTAGCCTGGCCGTTGGAGTTCCAAAATCAGTTATTAATTAATGATTTAATATTTTCTGTTTTAGAGACGTGCATTCGAGATAAAGCCGAGGGTTGTGATGCCTATTGCACTGAAACCCTTGGTAAGTTTTCAAAGAGTCCTTGGTGAATTTTGACAGCATCATTCAGTGACTAAAATTATTAAGGTCCATAATTAGTCATAGTGACAACTTCCTGCTCACCTAGTACATGCAGAGTGCTGTGGCTCAAGATCTTGGTGATACTACAGATTGTGGGTTCGAGTCCAGCAGGGGGTCATGGTTCTTGTGTCCTTGAGCAAGTCACTTTGTCACAAGTTGCTTCTCTGGTCTCTGGACTAAATGGGTTTCTATGAGGGCAGTGATGGTTTTATATTTGATTAGCCCAGTGCACTTAACTTACAGCTAGGGCTGTATATTCCACAGGTGGCTAAGAGGGTTCTAGGAATGATTAATAGACCTGATGAGCAGGGGTAATAATGTAGTATGTTGAGCACTGTTATCAGGACAGATAAGAACACTTTAAATAAGAAATATGCATTATTATTAATTTCTTTTAGTATGTGCTACCCATTGAACTAATGTGACAGCCTGCTCCACGGAATATACATTTTTTTATTTTTTATTTTTTGGGGGGGTAATCAGGTCCGCAGTGCCAACAGGAATTTGCTGAAAACATTGAGTGGCCTCGTACCCCTGTGGGAGAATCTGTCTCCATGCCTTGCCCAGGAGACTTCAGCGCCGCCCAGAAAGACTCCTATAACCAAAACATTGATGGTATGTTAATAGACATTGCGAGTCCAAAAAGTGTACAGAAATTTAAGCAAAAATGTATGACATATGCATGAAACTGATACAGCCAGATTAGTGTCATTATAGACTTCTTCGGAAATATAAATTCCGCCTGGTTGAGACGTACGTCACAATGGTCAAAAGGGATTGTAGGAAGGAATGAGACTGCTTTTTCCTTCCCACAATGCCTTTTGACCATTGTGATGTCTCAACCAGGCGGTATTTGCGATATTCTCTATTGTAGCCTCCGATTGGCTCTTAAAATGGTAGGTCACTCAACCAGATCAGCGAACAATTTCATAGCTATAGTTAGCATAACAGTTAGCGTATATTCACAGGTTATAGTCGGAGTTGTAGTCGAGTCCCTGCAAGTCCTTTCACAAGTCCTTTCGCAAGTCCAGTCAGAAGTCCTTTCATAAAGCCAGTCACAAGTAACTGGATGAACAATGACAAAGGAATGCTCATTTGAATAGCTTGTGATTGGAATTAGGACTGGGGGCTTGTGATGGACTTGCAGGGACTTTTGATGGAATCGACTACATCCCTGGTTATAGTGAGAAACTTTGGCTTATGTTCATGCGTACATCCTGGAACTAAGAATTTTGTGCTTACGGGGTTAGTGCAGAGTTCTGCATTCTAGCTACCCAAACATCAGAGGTTCCTCGCAATAATTTGATATTTGTGGAACTGATGATAATTTGTCGCTGTATCTCCAGAGCGACAAGGCAACCGCACCTGCCTTGGGGAAGGAAGTGAATGGGGGGAAGCAGATGTCACTGATTGCCTGTCTGATGATGTCCGACTCTTGAAGTACAAGGTATGGGTATAAGGGAAGACATTTTTTTAAGCCGACTCCAGTGAAAATCGGACTCATTTTATCTTTTGGTTAAACCCGTTCACTTGGCCGGCCACTCTCCTAATTGTCTTTACTTAGGCATGTGCAGAACTACCAATGAGTCCGTATTTCATGGTGACTGAAATTCATGCCGCCGGTAGTAAATAGTAGTACTGTTCTTTTTCACTTAGGTACCACATTCTGTCCTTCGAATCAGGCTTTTTGAATGCAAATCCCAACCCTGAATAGTTGAATATGCATGAGGTCAAAACTTGAGTGTTGAACTCGTGAACTAATTCTGTGACAAAACAGACTATGTATTTACCCGTAAATAATTAGCTCATTATTAGAGGTAGCTGGCGAGGTATACCGCTACCTCAGAAAAACAGCAGTACCGCTAATGATGACTTCCCTAAATTAAAGGAGCCATGCTCCATACACTTATATCCGTATATATTTTACAATATGAGCATAATCTAGATCTTTATTTTCACTTAAAGTAAAAAGAAGAGGTTGGTTGAATTTGGCCCCCGAATGGGTCTTTTTATTCAAGGTTTAAATTTCTTTTGTCGAAGATTGAACACCTGTTCAGCAATGTGTCGAGAGGTCTATCCTACAATCGTTCCAAAATCCTGACACTCCTTGAAGAACTGCATCGGAATGCCAACCAGTACCGGTCCAATCCGGCCGACATAACAGCCGACATCGATGGAGTACGCATGTTGGTTGTCATCCAAAACTCAACCTTGGGTCTTGATGATGAGGGGCAGTTGACAGAGCTGATGGGTGACCCGCAAGGGTACCCCACAAGAGAAGATACCTTGCACTTTGCTACGGTAATTTCCCAATTTCAAGTAACTTAGCAGGGCTTTCCTTGACATGAAAGGAACAAATTCCCTTGAAGGCCCCATTGAGCTAGTGTTCATCCCACAATTGATACGGTTGGAAAGATCATTCAAAAGTAGAATATGATAATGTACAGGAACATCCTTTGAAAATGCTCCTTTTGTCTAAAAATCATCAATGAAAATCATTTCTGGGAGGCCATTTTGGGAAAGAGTTCCATATCCGGCCATCACTTATTTTCCCTTAATATGACTTAAAAACTACCAAAAAGTGTGAATCTGTTGAAGAAACACGAATTTAGGAGGGAAACAATTTCAACTTTTTCTTTGAAAATACTTTGACTTTTTCTGTCATGGCCCATAGACTTTGTGCACGAGGTCCAAAGTGATGGCCGGATATGGAACTCTTTCCCCAGTTTGGTTCGGAAAAGTTGGACCATTTTAAAGGTTGAAAATTCAGAGTCGTGCCCTTCCAGTGCGTTGGTTGTATGTATACAACTAACAGCTGCACTATGTGTGGCCCCAGTCTGAATGGCCAGATGTCACCATTTCGGGTTTTTTCTCACATTTCTCTGTTAATATTTCACATTACGGTAAAATGTTTACTCTCAGACCTAGGAAATAGGGTTGGTGTCTAACCAAAGGGATGAAAGTTGGGGATTTCATGGCAAGGTGCACCTTTAAATGAACCATGCAAAATATACCCAGTTAAAAGAGTAAAAGGTGGCTCACACACAGAAATCACAAATGCTATGAATGGTTATGAAACAATCATGAATACATAAAAAAATACAAAATGTATTTTTGTTTATTTGTGACCCGCTCTGCAAAAAGGGCACATAAGTCGCTGTATGCTTGTACGAGTTATGGGCCGTTCAATGTGAAGAGGGTGAAAAATTCTTCAAACAAGTGATTTTGAAGGGAGGGAATTTTTTGCATCTTTGATACCTATATTATTCTATTTCATAACCAAAATCTTTGATTTCAGTGAATATAGTTGGAAAAAGAATGTGTTTTTGTCGAGTGCTTCCATCTATTGCTTTGCTTTTTGTTTTTTTAAATGGCTTGTTTCTCCTTAAGTCATTTCAAGAAATTCCTGAAAACAAACATGCAAATTTCTAAATATCTCGTGATTGCAAAATGCTAGAGACGTCAGACATATACTATATGAAAGCTTATAAAAGGGCCTTTCCAGCTATATATAAAACACTATTTTCAAATTTTGCAACATAAGTGCCCTTTTTGCAGAGCGGGTCACATTTTTGGTAATTTATCAAGACGAAGGGCAGTAAAAGAAATCACTGGCCAGCCCTGGCCTCACTCCTTTTAGCTGTGACATAGGCAGTAAAAATAAATTACTTACCAGGACATTTTTGTTTGTGTGCTCTAACCTTGCATACTCTTTGTGGACCTGTTTTGGGAGTGGTGAAATAATTCCTTTGTCATTTTTTTTGTTACGAAGGTCGCTTGCAACATCTTTGACATCTTATTGGATGAGAGGAACCACCCTGCGTGGCGTGGGACTGCGCCCCGGGGGGCAGGGGCTATCAAAGTCCTCCAGGCTGTCCGTGATTTCACGGACATGATGACCAGTAGCCTTCTGCTCATGAAGACGAGGCCGTCCGAAGACAGGGATAACTCTATGTGGACGCACACCGGGTCGAATTTTGGTGAGAATCGGTGTGGTTTACCGTCTCTGTCTGGTTTCCCCAAGCATTGTCAGCAGTTACTGTGGAGTGAATGTTCACCTCGTAAGGCACCAGATTCTTGTGAAAACCATCATCATTCAAATTTTGTGACGGACTACTTTAGCTTGACAGGATGTTCTTCCTGATTTGATAAACAGTATGAATGCCTCAGGAAGGAAAGAAAAAATTGGATTAATTACTCTGGCATACAAATGTTGACACATTTTGTGCTTAGGAGATTAAATGTGTTTCCCTTTATGGATTTTGAGGTGCTGAAAACAAATATGACCAGTCATATTCACTTCTGTTTGTCCCCCAAGATGGCATCATTAAAATGTCTCATTTGCTCAAAAATTGCCTATTATTAAACTAGATGTTGCAAAAAACCCCAAGCTCAAATGGCTTATCAAATTTTAGTCAAAATATTGCAGTCAAATATTGTCAAATAAACTAACCGCATATAATATTTGGTAATTGCAAAGTGCGTCTTTAACCTTCCAGCATTTCACTTGCGGATAGTACAACCAGAGAACTTTGAAGGATTAGTGTTGCCAGACAGCTCACCAGGAATGGCCTCCCTGAATGATAACGGTTACGTGGATCTACCCGAGACTCTCTTTGACGACATGCCGGAAAATGGCTGGCCAGGTAACGTAGATGACAATTCAGGCCCATACCTGGGAGGCAGGTGGTGATAAAGAATAAACCCCACCGTCCACCACCCTCCAAAAAAAATTTAAAAAGGGCCACTTTTGTGATGTTGTAAATATTGAATTGATGAGGAAGAATGCTTTCTTCATCTATTGTGTGTTGCTGTGCATGCGTTCACTTGTGTTTGCATTAGTGTTTTTAACCCCTTGAGTACGGTATTTTACGGGAGACGTCGGGGTGCCGCGGCGGCTCTGGCAGCCAAGCGAACTGCTACAATGTGTTTGTGCAGTCAAGCGTAACCTATACACAATAATCCAACAATGGATTGAAACTGCACAAACAGCGGCCAATGGCGTCATCCGGCCTGGTGGCACTGTTTAATCCAACAATGGATTGAAACTGCACAAACAGCGGCCAATTGCGTCATTCGGCCTGGTGGCACTGTTTTTTTTGCGCCATATTCCATCATCCGTACGCAAGGGGTTAAACACCATTGAAAGCGCTGCTACTTCAAAACTTCAAAACCGAACCCTGTCCAGCTTTTGAAGATGTATCATGTTTTTAGATTTTTTTTTAAAAATCCGTTCAAGACATTAACCCTAACTACCCCAAGCCTTACAAACTCCAACAGCAGGTTTTGTCTAATTTTGATGGGTTCAGGACTGTAGGGCCTTGGCACCATTACTTTACATGGGGCTATGACGTCCAAAGAATGTGCCATAGGTACACATGCACAGTGTTGGATTTTGACAGGTTGAGGACACTTCCTTGTAAAACATGCCTAGGGGTTAATAGGGTTAAATGTCTGACATTGAGCAGTAGGCTTACCAAAGCAGTTCAGACATTCCTGGTTCATAGTGTAAGCATATTTCTTTCTGTTGTAGAGAATGTCGTCATTTCTTACACAAGATACAACACCACCTTGCCAGAATACCTGCCCAATCATCCTGAGTAAGTAGACAAGAGTCCTGAGAAATATTCTCCCATTCTCTCTCACTTTCTGTAAAGTAATAGAAAGATGCTCCATAAGAACCATATTCGCCAGTCATGGAATTCCATACAAATATTTAACCTTAAGATTCCCGAATCCTTCAATTTAAATATGATTTTCCACACACCCTAATTTAGGTCCGGGCTCTGGGAAAACCACTTATTTGGTAGGGTTAAAAAACCTTACCAATTCTGTTCCTTGCTCTTTACCTAAAGTGGCTTTCAGACTTGTAATAACGAAATTCTATAAAAAAACATCAGTTATTCCATGTTTTTTTAATTTATTTTTTATTATTATTATTATTATTATTATTTTTCTCAATTGCCGGATAGGGCGACACATAATCCTGGAAAAGAGTGACCTGGGTTAGGGTGACCTGGTCGAATAGGGCGACAATTTGGTGTCGCCCTATTGTTAAAGTCGCCCCTTCGGAGTGTTTTTTAGTAAGGTGCTTTGGGAAAGTGCTCTAAAAGGGCGACACTCGTGTCGCCCCAATAAGGTTATTTCTGGAAGAGTCGCCCATTTGCCGCATCCAGGAGATTTATTATTATTATTATTATTATTAGGTCCAGAATGGGGGGGGGATTGAAGGGTTGGACGGAAACAAAATTGTAGTTGCAATTTCTCTATATTCAAATCTATCTTACATTGATGAAACAATTTACCAATTATTGTTGGCTGCCTATTTTTATTAGGTCGTTCCCTGAATTTTATTTTACCTTTAACTCTGGTATTGCAATTAGTCCTCGATTACAAACGGACAATTAAATGGGTTCACATGATTACTTCCATCACAGGCCGATCGTAGTGAATTTCTATCGCGACAAAGCCAAAGAACATCTGCACAAGGAGGATAATGTGAACAGCGTTGTCATATCGACTCGGGTGCACCTGAAAGATCACAGCATCGTCTTCACCAATACGTCCGATCCGATAAGCTACGTCATGAAGTACAAAATGGTACGTGCTCAGTTGCACCTGCTGTAATTTGTGAAGTATTTGAGTACTTATTGCAGACCAGGAGCAGATGTAGAGGAATTTCATATTGACAGAAATAGTACCGATCTGCGCACTAACGGGTTTGAGAGCGAGGCTTAGTGCTAAGTAAATGGCCTGTTCATTCCTGTGCAATTTATACACGATAAAATCTAAATTTTGGAAATTCGCTGATTTGGTCCTCCAAAAACAATGTAATGCAGGTAATTTTATTTAAGAATCATTGCTCAGTGAAATATTTGAACATCATGTCGGTTAAAAATGAATTTAGATGATTTTTTGTTGTTGTGATGAATTGACTATGCTGACTGTGCACGATGCCGTCATTTACTGTCATATAAGCATGCGTTAATGAATTTATTGAATAGCATTGTGCTTATTTAGCACTGAGAGCCTCGCTTCCAGCCTGGACGTGTGCAGGCGGGGGCCAATGTGAATTTCGCTTAAGAATTGAAAATTTGATCAGTTTAAAATTGTCTGAACAATGTTTGAGATACCCGTTGTTGAATCAGGATAGCAGTGGGTACCACGCATTCAATATGAAGATGGAATTGATTGCGTGGTATACCTGCTGCTATATAAAAACATCTTCATAAACAGACATGTAATAACTCGTTTATTTTCTTTTTACAGACAATGAATATTTCCAACCCAGAGTGTGTTACACTGATGACAAATCCAAAGTACGTAGCCAAAGACGTTCATTAGTAAATTAGAGGGTTATACGATTGGCTTACAGTATACAATAAACATTCAAGTTGAAGGTAGCTTTAATATCAAACAAAAACTAGTTTTAATATGAAAGCTTATTTGGAAGGATAATGCCTGTACCAAGCCTGAGAAATATTTCCTTCTAAACAAATTTTATCTGAAGACCTCTAAAAATGGTGTCGCATATTTCAATTTGACAAAAAGGAATGAGGACATTATGAACGTGCCTTGACTTAGTTTAGACAGAGATTTTTGCTCTTTCCCGACGTAGTGCATAAAGCACTGTATGCTTAGTGCTTTCCAAGAGCCTGTGGGGAAAAATTCACAGGCTTATAATTACTCGGGTGGGACTCGAACCCACGACCTCCTGCTTACTAGTGCAGATATCTTACCTACTCGACCACTGAGCTTGCCGTGGCTTGACTTAGTTTGAAAGGCTGAATGAATAAATGTTTAGCGGTATGGGTCCCAGAATTTGAAAATTGGCTGAATAATATTGTCATCCTCTTGTGGTCTTTGGTTTTGTTGCAAAAGTCCTAACGATTGGGCCTGGATGGATAATGGCTGTGAGGTGACGGAGAGTAATAGTGAGCATGCTCAGTGCAGCTGCAGCCATCTCGGCATCTTCGCGGTGACAACGGACATGTACGACGTCAATGTGAGTACTTGCTGGATCCACAGTAGATTGTTGAGTATCTATATACCCTTTTCATGTGATGTAACCTGTCCATATTTGACGGCTTAGAGTAGTGGTGGTAATATTGGGGCCAATATCATGGAGCTGCTAAGCACAAAAATGTGCTTAGCCCCAAAAAGTCTTGCTTAGTTAAAACAGGTTTCCAGTCAAAAGGCCATGGGATTTTCAACAGCTGAATACCAGTTATGCGCATTGCACATCACATGCAAATTTGGTCGGTTTTCCTGTATTTACCAAGAAAGAATGTTCATGCTAAGCAAATCTTTGTCCTTATTTTTAGCAGCTTAGTGAAATTGGCTTAAAAAGACCACCTGGCCGTCTGTAGGCACATTCCTGCACGTACTCAATCCATTCACGTTTCAACTATATTGTTCTTGAATGGGAGTGTAATGAATAGATGGAGCTTTTTCAAACGAAGCTTTCATTCACAGGAAAGTGGGCTCCAAGTGCGATGAATAGGACCACTCTATTCAGTGTGGTGCATATTGTGTGCGTTTACACAGCCCTGCTCTTGACATCAGCTCCCAATCAATGACAACCAGAGGCAATTAAATTAACCCCTTGCGTACGGATGATGCAACATGGCGCAAAAAAAACAGTGCCACTAGGCCGGATGACAGCATTGGCCGCTGTTTGTGCAATTTCAATCCATTGTTGGATTAATCAGTGCCACCAGGCCGGATGACGCCATTGGCCGCTGTTTGTGCAGTTTCAATCCATTGTTGGATTATTGTGTATATGTTATGCTTGACTGCACAAACACATTGTGGCCGTTTCGCTTGGCTGCCAGAGCCGCCGCAGAACCCCGACGTCTCCCGTAAAATACCGTACTCAAGGGGTTAAGATTAGCCCCCATTATTATTGTTCAGTTAACCCCCTCCCAATGGAAATGTTCTTGTTTTACCATCACCCCTTAACATAGTCTCTCCGACATTTTGTTCCCATCAGTGGGATCCAGGTGAGCCTCCTCATTTCTTCCTGACGGTGGCCTCCTACATTGGAATCCTTGTATCACTCAGTCTCTTCACTACATCCATGGCTGTCTTCATCTACCTCAGGTAAGAGAACCTGTCGTGTGAGTTTCTACATCACTCTCTAGCAATGCGCTTGCACAATAACATCCAAGCCCGAACAAATGGTGTTTCACTGGTCCCCTCTTCACCAATGCACAACAATGTTGCTGTTGGTATCCTGTAGGGGTTTGGGCAAAGCCAGTACAATTATAAGCCAGTTCGGTATTTGAACTGCGCACGTGCACAACGACATGGGTCACGGGATAACTAATGCGCGCATATGAATGCGCACGTGTTAAATTCAATTAGAATGGGCATTCGCGTAACATATCACGTGACGTTACGTCGGCAATTTAATCCCGAATAACCTATGACCTGGACTACTTCATCGAGATACCGAACTGGCTTATTGTCAGCCATAGTTAGGCACAGTCCTTGATCCTACTTGCGCCAGCTGGTCTGACTGAGCTGGCATTGTTGCGTTTAGATTGCTTACTTGCTATCCTTGCCTAACTTTGTCCATACGTGATTGCTGCTTTGAAGTTTCTAGAGCTTTGCCTCCGAAATTGACCCATTATTCTATTTTCAGATGTGAAACAGACACCGTGGCTGTGCATCGTAACCTGGGCATATCGATGATTTGTCTTCAGTTGTGTTTTTTCATCGGGATCACACGTGATGAAAATGAGGTACAGTACATATTTTTAAAAAAAATGTTGGAAGAGATTCAGACATCGGATATTTACCTGACATGTCTGTCCCGGTGTGTTTGATTGTTTTCAATCTTTGTATAATTAAACATGTACAGCTGAAACTTAAAAACGAGAGAAATTCTTAAAAGTGTTTAAATTTCTTTACAGCGTTTTCTTGAGGGAGCTTCAACTTTGGCAATAAACAAAAACACATTTATTTATCTGGTCAGTTTCCCTTGTGCTTTATTTGATTGTCAGTTTTAAAAGTCACATTCCTCACAAGGGATCCCTTGTATATACTACCACTTCCTATAAACTGGGCATTCAACAAAGACACTGACAATCTGGAGACTGCAAATATAGGGCAAGATAGCTCAGTTGGTAGAGCGCCGGTACGGTATTCTGGAGGTCGCAGGTTTAAATCCCGCTCCTGCCAGTTTTCTTTGATCAAAATTCAGCAAGTTTTTGATGAAAGAATTGAGGGCCCTTGTCATATCAGTCTTGTCCCTGCCTCTCATCCTGTACTCCAGACTGTGTGTAAGGTGTTTGCTGTTGCCATCCACTTCTTCTTCCTGTCTACGTTTGCGTGGATCTGCAATGAGGCGTTCAACCTGTACATGGAAGTCGTCAACTCGATCCATGCTGACACCCAGCAGCAACGCAACATGCTCAGATATTACATCATAGGATATAGTAAGTATACAGAACAAGTTTGTGCACGGATTTTTTTTTTTTGGGGGGGGGGGGGGGGGTCAGTTAAGCACCCAGGATTTGACATGAAGTGGGCTGTATATGTTTACAGATGTATTACACTACCTTGAAATATGCCACATATGCAGATTTGTACGGGAGGGGAGGGGGACTTGAAAACCCTTGGCTGCACCGCTGGGGGTTGGGTCCAACCATTTTTTTTGCCCGTAAAGAAAAAAAAGAAGGAAGATGGTGTTGGGTTAGAGTCAACTGTAACTTGGACAAGCAACTGATACACTTTCATTTGGTGTGTTATAGACCTCTATAGGACATTCTGTTTTCATAATGACAAGCCTTGAAACTTTGAATAGTCTTATTAATAGAGAAAATGTAATACACCAATGAAATACACGAGGACGAACCAAGAAATTCTCTAAAATTATTTTTCCGCAAAGATATTTCAATTTCTTTGCGTGACATCTGAAAATATGCAAATCAAACAATCTACAGGTAAGTAATATATAGCATGTAAATTGTAATCCAAACATTGTCACCCTCTGCACTTTCAAAGAATAAATAACCTGAATTTAGCCGTACACTAAGCACCTCACTTTGGCTTAGTGAGTCAAATAAAATGACAGTGATTAGTGAGTGGTTCTATGAGCAGGAAGGAAGCTCGTGCAGCAACTGTTCAACCACCCCCCCCCCCCCCCCCCAAAAAAAATAAAAATTAAAAAAGTTTATCCACCCCAAGTTTTCATTTGTTCATTTATTTATTTATTCTGTTGCATTTTCTTGTCTATATTCTGCAGTGTTTCCGGCAGTACTGGTTGGTGCCTTGGTCAAAATCAAATGGGACACGTATTTCTCGCCGGATGTGTGAGTACATTACATTGTGAAATGGTGCTTAGTCTACCATAGTGGGGCTACTTATTAACAAATTATTTTAAGAAAGAAAGTCCCTAGAACTCCTACAATTTCAGATTCTTGGAAAGTCTTGAATTTTTTCAAATGTTCTGAAAAGCATGTACTGTATCAATATTTATATTTTCAACAAGCGCTGTTTATTCACGTTTTTCTAACGACAGAATAAACTGCACATTCCGTTTGAGAATATTTGACATTGGTAATATGGGAATAGAGTTCCATTGGGATTTTAGTCAAAATGTTATTTTCAAGTGATAATATATTGCCTAATTTGTATAAATATAGACCTGTTAAGTTCCAAATTAGTCGGGAAAAAAAGTTACAATTCAGAAAAGTTACAATGGACGTTAGGTTGGTTGGGCTAGGCAAATAATATTTGAAACAATTGTGCCAGTTTTAAATCTTGTACATAATTTCTCAAATGATAGATATCTACTGAATGGGTATGTGTAGATTGTCAGCACCAGGTAGTGCTGGACTTTCAAACTTTGTTATGATGGTGAATATTCAGAGATTGTTTGCACTTTGTTTGAATTACAGATGTCTCCTGGATACAGATCATATCTGGTTTTTGATTGGACCGGCCGGAGGTTTCTGGGCGGTAAGATATAGTTGATAAGCCTGAGCAGTTGTTGGTCAAAACATTTCCGCAAAGCGAGTCGTTCAATCATTTTTGTTTGCAGTCAAAACAGTATACTAGACAGTAATTGTCCCATTAACGTCCTCATGTGTTTTATAAACATGTTTCACAAAAAAGAGTATCGGTGTTTACAAAAAGAAACAATAAAGCTGGCTTTCTGTAAGTGCATTTGTTAGTTCATTTTGTATATGTTGTGTATTTTGCCTAAAGCTCCCCCCATTTTTGCATTGATATTTTCAGGTGACGGTCTTTGTTCTGGTCTACACCGGCAAAGCCATCATGGAGAGCTCTTATTCCAAGGATCGGGAGGCCAACAAAGTGGTTGGGTGAGTTCGCTGACCCTTTTCAAAATTGTTTCAATTCTCTCTTGTGTTCTGAAAAGTCTGTGTAACTATTCAGCCAAAACTCTGGTAAGTACAAAATGACGGTAAAATAATACGAGTGTAGGCTGACATGAAAGGCAATGGAAAAAGAAACCAATTGGCTTTTCTAGCTATTCCGGATAAAATCGGTCATCCTTTGTTTTTGCCATTGTATTTTACTATATAAAATGAACCTTTGGTTGATATTTATGTAAAGAAACTAAACCGGAACTATATGCTGATTGATTTTGTCTACAGAAACCACTGCAAAGGTTGCTGGATTCAGAGTGTCTTGATGCTGATAGCATGGGCCTTTGCAATCACTTCCATCTTGATGTATAGCATCATCCCACAGATACTTTTCGCCATGTTCAATATCTTGCAGGTAAATAATTATAAGAACACGCAGCACGTATGCCCCTGGCCATGTGTCAGTTCCATGTCTTCGGCGCTAATATGCATGTCCACATGCTTTTGCCCCGCAAGTAAGTCATGGTGAATTGAGGAGTTGGAATTCTGCTCTCGGCCATGAATATGTATGAGGTATAGTAATACTATTCATCCATTGAATGAGGACTCTATTTTCCTTTGATAATGATGTAATGGGTTTTTGTAACTCTAGGGGGCGTTCTTCTTCGTCTTTTTCTGCGTGCTGAATGGCGAGGTTGTGGAGATCCTTGCCGAGCGTCGTTCCACCCTGGGCCTGACTGTCTCCCCCAGCATTCCACGCTCTACCAAGTACAGCGTTTACCGACGCTACGTGCCCATCAAAGCCTTAGGTACGATTCTCAGAGGTGCATGCAGAAATGGTTTTTGGAGGGGGATCATTTAAGGCCCAACAGATTTATTTTTACTTGTAAAAAAAATAATGAAATTAAACACAAATTTAAAATGTAAGTATGTGAGTATGGTCTGATCTAAGACTGATGTTAGGATTAAAACAAAAAATAGCAGGGAGGGTACAGGCCTCATAATGGAGACTTGGAAAACTTCTAAAACAAAAGAAATTAGTAAAACAAACCAAAAAAGAAATGAAGCGGTTGAAAAAGCCGGTAGAGCACCCGGTATTCTGGAGGTTGCAGGTTCGAATCCCGCTCCAGCTACTTTTCTTTATCCATTTTGAAATTTTATTCAAATTTACCTAGTCTGTTTCCCTTGCGGATTGTTTGACGAATTATAAGTTAAAAAGTTGTATCCTCATTGAGTGATCCCCACAATGTCGCTTCCCAGGTTGTATCATAAAATTGGGTGTGATCCATGGCTATATGGCATTATGAGTGACTGACTAGCGCCCACTGAACCAAGTTAATGACAATTTGGGAGACTGCCAACATAAGGCAAGATAGCTCAGTTGGTAGAGCGCCGGTACGGTATTCCAGAGGTCGCAGGTTCGAATCCCACTCCTGCCAGTTTTCTTTGTTCACTTTAAAAATGAAAACTTTACTCTGAGAACTCGGTCTGTGTTTCCTCCATTAAAGTCTGGAATAAGTTTCTTTGATCTTACCGTACAAACCAACCCCACCAACCTGACTCTCTCCATTTCTCTCCATATCTGAATTCCAATCACCAGGCAGTGGAAGGAGGAGGGCCCAGCTGACCGTACCACCCCCCGCCCCAGCAGACACCCCAGCCGACACCCCAGCCAGCCCCAAGGAACCTCGCCATCGTTTACCCTCCAGTGGGGGTGAGGCATCACCAGACCTACACAATGAGGAGATGATGGGGGTCAAGGGTCACCGGTTCCTGGCGGGGGAAAGCTCGGGGCCAGACTCGCCCCTGATTGGGATGGGCAGCGGCCAGCTGCAGAGGAAGTTCAAAGACAAGAGGAGCCAACGGGAGGAAACGGTGAGCACTGATCTCACCTTTGATTTCTGTGGATTCATTGTCAGAGATCATAGAGCTATATTCACCCCTTGTGTCCGGTTATTATTAATGGGGTGCTGGTATGCCAAGAACGGGGCTGTGCAGCCAAGCGTAAATGCAAACAATAGGCACCACACTGAATAGAGGGTCCTATTCATCGCATTTGGAGAACCTTTCATGTGAATGAAAGCTTTGTTTGAAAAAGTTCCATCTATTCATTTATTCATTACACTCCCATTCAAGAACAATATAGTTGAAACATGAATGGATTGAGTAAGTGCAGGAATGCGCCTATGCACGTCAACCGGCCAGGTGGTCTCTTTCCAACCACGGCTATGACTGTCGTCTAGAAGTAACGTTTTAAAAAGGCTTCCTCCTGTTTTTTAACACAGCATGACACTAAACATATTTGGCGTTAATTTGCTGTGGCGTCTGCTTTTATGTCATTCAATTAGTCATTTGATATTTATTTCACTGTTTTGGTCTTGTTTCTCCAGAGTATGGATGTGATAGCCATTCGGCCCCCCAGCGGTTCCTTCACCGAGATTGATGCCGGAGATATCGTCACAACGGTCTAAGGGTGACATCATCACACCCGGTGTCGTCTTGAGAGTTGGCAGAGAGGCCATGCATTTTTCACTTGAAAATATATTAGAATATAACTTGTTGAGATGGACATTGTTTGACGGATTTTTAATGGAAAGAAACATAGTGATGGTGGTAGTATAGCTAGGATGAGTTTTAAGTTATGGCAGAAATGAAGTTGCAGTCGAACAACTTAGTTTCAAGGATCACTAGGATTGCATAAATTCAAGAAGACGTAAGACTAGGCACATGTCGGGCTGTACCATTTTTCAAAAGTTTGTCTACCCCCCTGATCATCTCTACCTCTACACATCTTGGATATGTGGACCAAGTTGTGCATAGCTGTTAAAAGACCAAAAAACACGTAATTACGGACCAAAATGTTATAATGGGGGGGGGGGGGGGGGGGGGGGGGGGGGGGAGTCAATGAAGGCTATGCCCCCTCCATAATTTTTTTTTTCCTGTCTTTTAGGAGTAATAATTGAGAAGCCAGAAACTCTTGCATAAACCGCCATTTATCCTGTTAGCATAGGGCAAGATAGCTCAGTTGGTAGAGCGCCTGGTACGGTAACCCGGAGGTCGCGGGTTCGAATCCCGCTCCTGCCAGTTTCTTTGTTCACTTTGAAAATTTATCCTGTTAGTTAACCCCAACGCTCACAATGCAGCATTAAAATGTGTTCCAGCAACATCAAATAGTTATTTTGCAGACAAAAAATGTTTCAGAGGGCTTTTAAAAACTTTTCTTATTTAAAAATTGCCTGGTCTCTGCCCCCCCCCCCCAAAAATGTTCTGAATCTGCCAGTGTCTGTAACACCCCCTCCCCCCCCAAAAAAAAAAATATATATATAAGATTGAGTCAATAAGAATGCCCTTGGCATCCTTCAAATATCTTTTTACATTCAGAAGTAGAGGATCCAAGTATTCAATGAATTCAATCCAGAATCTACCTTTTGTTATGGATGGAGCAAAATGAGGGTAATGATACTGAAATATAAAAAAAAAAACTTTGAAATGGCTGAATGAAAGTTGCATTTAATATAATCCGTTTGCATATTTTGTACATAGCTGCTTAATATTTTAAAAATGCTAATTTTTGCTGACGGTTTTACCATTTTGGAGAAAAGATTGTTTTGTACGTTTGTTAGATAAATGATAAAGGAGATCAAGATAGTCAAATATACTTGAGTAGCTTTATGTGGCATGGGCCAATTTTGATTGGCTGAACTTTAAATAAAACCGTTTTTATTGGACAAGATGTAATGTGTGTGTGTTTGATATAGCATTTGCAGAGCTAACAGCATAGTTGCAGACAGTGTTTGTGTGATTCAACACAATGAAATTACAAACTTGTAAAAGTTTGAGCTCAAGCCGTCATCCGAGGCATGAGAAAATAGCGATCGACCATTCTCTTCTATCGGTGATTCTGTGCATGTTCAAATAGGCTTCGTTTTGGGGGGATTTTTGAAATCTAAATAAGCCAAGGTATTTTTGAAGTCTTTAAGATACAATTTTCTCAAAGATGACAGCATTTCAGATGTTACTATTTCTCGGTAGGATCGGTGCTGGTATTATCTTTATAAACGGTAAAGCGTTCGGGTTGAAACTAATCGGTGTGGTTTTGGACCTTGAGTAAAACTATATCAGCCGACCCCGGCAAGCTCGGTGGTT